>JAWNNO010004524.1:0-40171 GCA_035044985.1 Lordiphosa fenestrarum
TATTGATAGGTACATGCTATAATTTCTTGTGTTTGGGTAGACAGATTCAATTCTAACTATTTTCAATCGAATAATAAAAAGCCTAAACAATTTATGGCAATGTGGCCACAGTAATCAGTATGAATAAGTTCTTAAATTTTTTTAATGTACAATTTTCCCTGCCTGTGTTCTTATTTTGTTCTCTGCTACGATTTGTTTCTTAAATTTAGGAGTGAGCTTCGACCCTAGCCTTTTGTCAATTTTAACGTAGACTTCCTGCCCAGTTGCGAAGTGTCTAGTGTCCTGCTTGTTTTTTATTATGGTATTCCAAATCGGCCTTTTGTTTATCCCTTATTTTTTTTATTTACTTTGCTCCGCTCTGCCTCAATCCCTTGTGAGTAATCTGGATACGATTTTCTAAAAAAAAATGTCGCTTGGTTTTTGTTTTGCGACAGAGTGCACGGATGAATTATATGACTGGTGACCGGTGGTGTAGACTGATATGCGCAGATTCTCCAGTAGCTCTTTAATAACAGCCGAGTTTAGTGATCCACTATGACCCGTTGAGGTATCCCGAAGGCAATTAACATTTCGATAAGAGGGGTCTTGACATCGACGGCTGCCCTGAAATCTAGGATCCTAACCTGAGCGTATTTGGAGAACTTGTCCACCCCGGTGAGGACGTTGTGCCTCTCCGTTATATTAATGTCGGCATGTACGATCTGCCCTGGGTATTTGGGAATATGTGTCGATTGGATTTCCCCCCTGGGTGGATGTCTATCGTATGTGTTTTCTTTGCATGTCGTAAAAGCTTTGGTGGCTGCGGAAATTTTTTGACCCATTCTTGGAAAGAAATATTTCAGAAGAACTTTCGTCTTCATTCTTGTTGAAGACGATTATGTCATCAATGTAGACGTAGTATATCTTTCCAATATGGTCCCTTAGAATATCATCTAAGGCCCTTCGGAAGATAGCTGAGGCGTTCTTCATGCCGAACGGGAGTTGAGTATACTCAAAGTTTCCCCCGTTAATCAAAAAGGCCGTTTTCTCGATATCGGATTCTTTCAGCGGAATCTGATGATATCCGCTTTTCAAATCCAGTACTGAGAATTTTTTGTTGCGCCCCAACTGAGCCGTAATTTCATTGATTTCGGGCATGGAATATTTGACCGCTATCTTATTGAGATTTAGGTCCCTATAGTCCACGACCATACGGAACTTGTGTTCTCCTGTAGCATCTGATTTTTTTGGCACCACCCATACGGGTGCGTTGTATGGGGATCTAGATGGTCTTATTATCAAATCCCGAAGTAACTCCTGAACCTGCTTTTCAACCTCCTGACGTAACGCGGCTTGCTATACACAGGAGTATCGGACTTAGTCCTGACCTCGGCAACTACCCGGGTGGTATAAGTCAGCTTTGCTTTGGATTCGCGAATAGCTTGACATGTTCTTTCAGTAACAACTCTAAAATTATTTTCTCTCGCTCTCCCAAGTGATTGATGTCTACCTTTATGTTTTCGATCGCGCTTGACACTAGCTGGTAAGTTTTGATTCTGTAGTTGTTGCCGAGCGCTAAAAAATCGTTTTTTGTATTAATTACAGCGTTTAGTTGTTTAAGGCAATCGTTTCCCAGGATACCATGAAATGTATTGAGTGCTGGAAGGACATAAAACTTGAGCGGTGTGGAGTGCCCAAATAATTTGACATAGGTGTGATGAGTTACTTGGGTTTTCCCTCCTATGGAGCTTACAAAGAATTTTGTTTTGTTAGGTTTTACTTTAGGTACTAAGTGAAGTTTTATATAATTTTGATTAAATCCAGTATCAATGAGATATTTTAGTATCTCATTCTCCCTCGTTCTACACTGGAAGTTAGACAGCGAGGAGTTATTTAATCTAAAAAATGTATGTCAGAAATTTCAGAGGACTGCACTTGCCCTTGTTCCTCTGAAGACGAGTCTCCCTGGTCGAGAAATTCGCCCCCGCCCTCTTGCTCCTTGGCCAAACGATAGCATTCGTCGTCGTCTACTTTAAGATAGGAATTCGTTCGCTCGCCATTACCATTGGTTTGAAGGTGGAATTGTCTCGGAGGGTAAACCGATGGCTTGAGCTGGCTGGAGCCAGTTGGACGATTTTTATATTGGTCATCGTTGCGAGACCTGTTCGCATGATCTGTATTTCTAGGTTGGACAAACTGATTTGGAAGCGTCATTGAATTCTCTTCCATTTTTGGAATGAAAGTTCTTTGCCTGTTAGGGATTTGGTCGTGATCAAAATGTACTATGCTGACTCTAGGTGAGTTGTTGCCGCTGTGTGCCAAGCGCCTCCCTTGGATGCCAGAGATGGTTGCGTTCTTGGCGAGTCGCTTGCTTTTCATTTGACCGGTTAGTCGAGAAGCGGTAGTGTTGCCCTGCCTGCGGTAATGCCATGTCCCGGTAAAGCCCCGTTAACACACTAATTGTCTCTGGAGACGCCTCCATACTACCCACCTGGCTCAAGATAAGCGAGAGTTGGCTGCACACTGTCAGATAAAATTCTGTAATGGTCAGATTCGGTTGCCTCAGGGAGAAGAGCTGATAATCAAGTGTTTTTAAATCGCGCCTGTCTGCGTAATTTGCCGATAGGCATTTTGAAATGGCCATCCAGTTGAGTGGAGTGTTGTACGCCTCCATCACTGCGTCTGCCTTACAAGTGATTTTGTTACGAATCGCTAAAAGCATTCCGTATTACCTGGGAGTGCCCACAAGCTCTTGCGCCACGAGTTAAATTCAGACCTAACCCCAGAAAATTCTCTAATGCTTCGAATTACATCAGGAGTCTTATCCAACTCGTTTATAAATTCCTAAAATCTGGTTGAATAATTTGGTCACTTATTCCGGCTGGGACTGCTGGCTTAAGCACCCTTTGTATAATGCCCTCTAAATTTTCATCAATGATTTTTTTGACCAATCTCTCAAGCGCGGGTGTAAGAGCGGAGGAGGAGCTAGAAGCTTCGTCTCTACTTGGTGCGGTGGCGTTATTGACATTTGCTCTGGCGTTGCTTACGTCCACATGGTTGTTTGGGCCTACCATTTTGCTCAATGCTTCACAAAGCTGTCTGACCGCCAATGAGCTTTACTTCTTCACTTCTTTAGCACTACTCTTTCACTCGTATTTGCTTACTATCTTTCGTTCTTGAAGTTCGCTGTTCTTTGCGCTTGAGTGTTCAAAAGTCTTCTATGACTCGAAATTAATCACGTGTTTTTTTCAGGAAGTTTTTAGAGGTCGTGATTTGTCACTGCTGCTGTTGCCGCTGCTGCTGCTGTAACTGCTGCTGTTGTATTTCGCTGCTGGCGCTGGCCGCTTCTCAAAGGGTTCCTATGCATGGGGGTAGATACATCCTGGCATTCGTCAAGTGGCTATTATAATTTATGTTATTACTAAGACTTATGCGATAGGCATATGATACCTATCGCTACATGTGAGTCGTGGGATCGTGGACTTATGCTTAGATTTAACACATTCTCCGGGGCCTAAAATGCTTCAGCCACTCATCCTTTGAATCTAGCGAATTTCCATAAAGTCCGAGCGTCCCATGTTCTAGCTCGAACTTGGTCCGGGGGCCTCCAATTCGACATCCACTTATCCAGTTTGTAACTTACTCTTCGGTTAGAACCTAGAACTCTAAGTTGACGTTTCGATTTCTTTGATTTGTACAACGTGGACCCGTTTGGTGCTGCATCTTTTCTGGTACGGAAAGAATCCCTTGCTTGCAAAACCTAAAATAAGTTAATGGCTCCAAAGGGCCCATATGGCCTCGACCGCATGCGGTGTAATCCTGTTTTGGTTGTGTTCACTGTAAAGAGCCGCCCTCTGTCAGATCTTGGCTCCTCCTTATTCTTGGTGCCTTAAGGCTTAGTGTTGCTCAAGCACACACTCCTGGTACTCTCTACAGTCGTTCCAGTACGTTGACAGCCGCTTCCTTGTTTTTCTTCGGTATTAATGGTTTTTCTTCTTGTTTTGTTTTCATAACAGTTTTCCACTTATTTGTGTTTGCCGTTGTTTCTCCGTCCTTGTCGACAGCAATCTGTTGGCCACAGTTGACCGCAGTCTCTTTACGGGCCTAAAAGACATCCTTGTCCTTCATCTCGATGGAGATATCGCTCTACTGCTGAGTGTGATCCACCTTTATTAAGTGTAGTTTGAGATGCTCGATATTTAGAACTTGTTGGTTGCTGTCCTCATCTTCTCTATTTGGTTGCTGATTCAGTTTGTTAGACTCTGTTGCTGGATGCTAGGACTCCGAGGCGGCCTCAGTGCTGACCTGGGCGATACTGACATCTGGCGTTTGCTGGTGTTCTTTGAACAGACTCCCACGATTGATCGTTGATGTCTGCTCCTTGGGGGTTTTGGATGTTGCCACCAACGACGTACCTGCTGGTTTCAGATTAAGCTGATTGATTTTCATTTTTTCTGTGAATCTATCCAGTTTTCATTGTTGATCCTGCATATACGGTCCCATGGTGTTGGATAGTACGAAGAACTGGTCATAAGTGAGGAGGTGAGTGGGTTTCTAGCTTCTCCTTTCAGTCACGAGTTCAGATAGTACATCTTAATGGCATCTCCGAAATCTGCTTTCTCGTGAATTGCAGTTTTAAACCATCCATAGAATGCTATCCACTTTTGGGGTTTCCACTAAATGTGGGCATTTCCATTGCTGGTGCAGCTAGCTGAGGTGGTCTTGCATCCCTTAATTCTTGGAGAGGCTGTTTCCTTTCCAGTCTTTCCGTCATCGCCGTGGCCTTAATCCTCATCTCGAAAATGTTATCGTTGTCAATCTCATTGAGCTTAAACATGGTCAATACTTTTCGATGCTTCTCGACTAACACCGTCATCCTAATTTTTATTTTCGATTTATACTCCAGAATTCCATATCTCTCCCATCCCATGAAGCATCTCCTAGCTTCTTCAATAGCCCCGTTTAGTTTGCCTACAAGTTGTTCCAACTGATTCGCCAATTCGAATATTGGGCTTACAGAGCCAAAATTGTCCGATTCGGTAGCATATGTGGGCGTCGTGTACCGCTGCACGTCATTTCGTTCTGATGGCCCGGCGTGCTGCATAGTGTGGTCACTCATATTGACCTTAAATCTCGTTTCGAGTTGCGCCTTGGCTTTGTCGAATATTCAAATATTCGCACCCACTTTACAGACTTCGATAAACCAAAATTGTGTATTCGCTTACATTAACTATCGCGAACATCAAACATCCGGCTCGAAGGACCAAAATATGTGTAGAATTATATACCTTAGATGAGCACGCTTGTAATTTAATATTTGTACTGACTCGCTCTTGCCAGCGATACTTGTTTTATTCCATAAAATTCATCCCTTAAATTTCACTTATCTATTGCTTCGTTTGTAAGACGAAGCATGTGTATGTTTATGTGTATGTGCGTTGGTAAATACCATGTAGCGTACACATACTATGTTTTCTGTAAGCATCACCTCATACTCAGTTTCTCAACTGTACCCTAGGTTCGCGTTCCATGGGTATTTTTGTAGTAGCAACACAAGCGACAACAATTTTACCTTAGAAGTAAATGGTTCAAGAAAAAAATCTACAAAACTCAGCAAACACAGACAGGGTCATTGGGAACGTAATATCAAAAAATCGCGTTATTCGTACAATTCGTTAAGGTACCTCCAGAGGTGGTCAAACACAAATTCTTGAATATCTTTAAAACCGCACGGTAGATTTTTATTAAAAACTTAATTTATGATGGCACGCTGAAATATTAAATAGTTCCTTGAAACCGATTGAACAGAACGGTTGTGCCTCATTGCGTTGGGTGGATTTTCATCTAGCATAGTTTCGACAAGCTTCACCCTCACCACTTTGATCTCGCTCCTGACCTTACATAACCTTTTAAAAAACCGTTAAATAAAGTATTATAATGTGATTAATAAACTATACATTTCAACAAGTTATTACATGGCGACCGTGAATATAATCTAAAATCTTCGGAATAAACTGCCAAAAATAAAAACAAAATGAAAAACAACAACCAACCACAAATGAAAAACAAACCTTGTTAAATAGGTTGCTTACTAGAAATATAATTTTCGCAATTATTTTTAGTACCTCTAAAGCGCATGCTGGGCACGTTAGTTAAGTTAATTAACCCAAAAACACGCACATTACTAAAACACACAATACAGTGTAAATATAATATTGTACACTACATTTGTAAACTGTATTGTGCGAAACATTCATTATTCCATACCCTCTCAAACAACACGATTAATCTTTTCACATACCAAAAGAAAGGAAAATTAATATGGGTAAAACCCAATCAAAAGCGACAGGCAATACTGCCAATGCAGACTGGTTCCGCTTGTATGGAAGAGTGGCCAAAAATACTTCTAGTAGAAGTAGAGGGTTAAAACTTTTACCAAGTTTCTTAAAAAACATTTAAATAGTGTGGTAAGAAGATTGGACATTCACCCCTGCCTCCTACACCCACCCACCCCAAGCATAACCAATCAAAAAATTACAAAAACAAGGAACATTTTATTTTTCATAGGAAATTAAACTTTAAGAAAACACTAGGTTAAAAATGAAGAGAGAACGAATTGATTAGTTCATAATTATTAATATTTATAACTTGAAACTCATATTAACAAACAATTTTTTTTTTAAATGCAAGTTTGCAATAAGATCATAATTTTAAAAATGATCATAATGTATCATCTTGTAAATCGTAAACAGATTCCAATAACGTAGATTTTTCCTTCGTTCCAAGTTGTCTCTGCCCTGTTATGAATGGATCTGAACGCAAAAGTAGTGTGTTTATTATGTCGGTGTTTGTCATGATGCGTGAGATTTTTCGGCTGTGCTGGAGTCTACAGGGTGCGCCATATAAAGTGTCGGTATGGCAACACTGAATAAATATAAAAACAAACAACCGATTGCTATATGTTGATCTTGTTCCTTTAATTTGGTACTGTACAATTTATTTCGACTACTTTTTGAACACAACATCAATCAAGTGGCCGCCTTTATTGGCCACAACAAAATGTGCCCTTTTTTGCGGCATTTTCCATCACTTTTTCGAGCGTCTCAGTCGATAAAGTGGCGATTTCGGCACGAATGTTGGCCTTAAGCTCTTCAATGGTCTGTGGATCGCTGGCGTAAACCTTGCTTTTTAAATAGCCCCACAAAAAGAAGTCTGGGGTGGTCAAAGCTGGAGATCTGGGTGGCCAGTCAATATCGCCTCTTTTTGAAACCGGCCCAAACAGTCACTTTTTGGTCGTGTAAAGGTATTTCATGGATGCGGTGTGGATTTTCCGTGACCCATATGCGACAATTTTGCTTATTAACACCTCCAGAAAGCGTGAAATGGGCCTCATCGGTCATCAAAATTTGTTAGCACAATTGAACGATTATTTTCGATGAACAGCGTCACTATTTCGGCACGTTGTTTTGGTGTGAAGCGTTCTATGGTCAAAATTGTACTAGATTGATGTTTCCAAAACATGTCTAACAAAAGCAATCGGTTGGTAAATGTCAAAGTTATTCAGTGTTGCCATACCGACACTTTATATGGCGCACCCTGTACATTTCTTAATTTCCTTATTGTTTGACTCTGCAGCTTCCTCCGAAAGCTCTCCGATTGACACTAATGCATGTTCTATCACAGCAGAACCATGAATTAGCACCTTATGGACTGAAGCAGGTAAATAATACCACGGATACGCTTTTATTAATTCCATAGCAGTATCTAGGGCGTATTTATTAAACTTGTCCGTGTTAATTTTATATCCCGAGGACATAGCTTGCAACAACGTTGCACAACGTTGGATCAAGTGTTCACTTAGTCCTGTGATGTCGGCCGCCAAGCTTGGATTAGAAAAACATTTTTTTGCAACATTTCCGTCGTTGGACGATCCCCGAACTCCACCTCTGGGCTTGTCTACTATAATACCCATTTTTCACGAAATAGGACTTGAATATGCTTCTTTCTCTCCAAAACTTTCAACTTGTTCACAGGATCTCTAACTTGCCACATTTTTTATGTCTAACTTATATGAAATGTGCAAAAAGTATTCAAAAAAACGTATATAAGAATGAAGTGGAGACAAACCAAACTCAAAATATTTCTCGTGTACTTCTTTGTCTAAGCATTTTTCCACATTGTTCATCTCTGTTGGTTTTGATCCACATATATAACATTTAGCAGCAGATGAGTCGCTTAAAGCGTTGCACACTTTCCCATCCACCATAGTCAAATGAAAACTATGCCTAACGAGAATTTTTTTCTTAGTAAGACACAA
Source organism: Lordiphosa fenestrarum (assembly GCA_035044985.1). Classification (NCBI taxonomy): domain Eukaryota; kingdom Metazoa; phylum Arthropoda; class Insecta; order Diptera; family Drosophilidae; genus Lordiphosa; species Lordiphosa fenestrarum. The sequence goes on from JAWNNO010004524.1 coordinate 8,297, forward strand.
TTCTGTTGGCTTCATACTTATCTTCTTCTTCTCTTTTTTAAATTGAAATCTGACCAGTCTGCAGTAACGTGTTGAAGATGACCGGGGATTTTTCCAAATTATTTTATTGTTTCCTTCAGAAATAAGTTGCAGAGGTACGTAGGACCTAACAAATAAACTTCTGTCCTCTAAATCATTGTTGCAAAACTTTTGCTTATACTCGCTATGTCCCGTACTGTCAACAGTATTATTTGTAATTGTTTCAACTACATCTTTTTGAAGTTCCAAAATGGCTGAGGCTGTGTTATCAAGTAAACTCTGCAGTTCGACTATATCTCAATTTTTTTGACTTGATAATATTTTGATATCTTGGAAGTAAGTCAAATATTATTTTACTATTTATAAAATTTCGTACCAATAAGTATTGGTGTTTCGACATGTCAGTCTCCATTATGAGAGATATAACTTCTTTGGGATCTGCTGGTGTTAAATTGTTCTGGTAACCGTCTCGTAAAGCAGTAACGGCAGATTCGTCAATTTCGGCCAGCTGAGCTATTCTTCGTCGCTTTGATCTCTCTGAAGACTTAGAAAAATCCATTTTTGGATGTCCACGATACTTAATTTATTTATTTATTTATTTATTAATAGTCGACAAACAAGGGCTGTCAACAAATTTGTAAACACGTTATAAAAAGGGTTAATTACTAAGGAGGCATAAAAAAGAAAGCCTAGCAAAATTATTAAATAAACTAATAACGACTCCGACTCGGTGGGGGATTTTTATTTGACCGGTCCGGCCAGCTATGCCCCGATTCACAGCCTGTTGTGGTCAGAGTCGATATTAGAGCTACCAAAACCATTTAACAAATATACAGGATTGTTCAGTTTTTCACTTACATTAAATTTTCTCTATTTCGACTTGGCTACCTGTTCTGGTTTTCATAATTTGATAGAACTACTCGATTTGAATTCACATTGCTTGGAGCATGTGAAATCAGATGTAAGTTCGTAATTTTCAAAAAATACTATTAAAATAAAGCGACATGTTAAACAGCTATATTAAGCTATTGCAGAGTTTGTATTTTGATTGTTTCATCCAACTGATTAAGTTAAGCGAGTTGTTAAAAGAAAAACAATTTGGAACTGAAACAGTCAAATTGCAAGTCGAAAACCAGAACAGCGAACACAAAATCGTTCGAATTTAATTTCATTTGATGTTTAATAAGTTATGTGAAGCCCGGAACAGGCCTGAAGAGATGTGAAGAGGTAAGAAAAAAAGAATAAGAAAATGCAGGCTTACAAATACAGAGAGGAATAAAGGCATAAAACAATAATTAAAGATAAAATGGAAGAGTGGCCAAAAATAGAAAATTACAAATTAAAAATATGTTAAAATAAAACTAAAAGGATAACCGAACAATCTCTGACCCGGTGGGGGAAGATTTATTAGCCAGTCCGGCAAGCTATGCCCCTATTCACAGCTGGGAGTGGTCAGAGATTTTCACGGAGATAAGTGTAAAGGGACGTTTTTAAGGAGAAGAGAGAGATCTGTTGAGAGGAGGTGATAAAGATCGTTGTAGTCTTGACATAAAACCCGAAATCGATTATGCTGGGCATAATCAGTTGTGCATCTAGACAAAATTAAAGGAAAAAAGTTTCTGGTTGGCCTAGAAGGAACAGAGAAGTTAAGGCGACGTAAGAGTTCAGAAGAATCTACATCACCGATAATTAACTTGTGAAGAAATGAAACACCTAAGACTGTTCTACGGTTAGCTAGCGAAGGAAGGTCTATAAGCAAGAGTCTTCTGGAGTACGATGGCAAACGGAGGTTAGGGTCCCAATTTAGGCCACGAAGGGCAAAAAACAAAAATTGTTTCTAAACTGATTCAATACGATCAGCATGCTTTTTATACTGTGTTCACCATACGGATGAACAGTATTCTAGCACGGGAAGGACTAAAGCTGTATAAAGGAGTTTAGTGGTGTAGGGATCATTAAACTCCTTCGACCAACGTTAAATGAATCCAAGTACACCATTCGCTTTGTTAACAATAGTGTAGATATGGTGATTAAAACTCAATTTGGGGTCAAACAGAATTCCAAGATCAACGACAGACGAAATACGTTGCAACGGTTCATTACCAATCGTATAGGAAACCAGAAATGGTTTGCATCGATGGAAAGTCATAAACATGCTCTTGGAGCAATTCAGATGCAAATGATTTACCAAGCACCAAGACTGCAAGGAGTTAAGATCATCTTGTAATCCAATAGAATGAATTGGGTTGTTGAAAGATAAAATAAGTTTAACGTCATCGGCATACATGAGTATCCGAGAATATGATAATATTGTATGGAGATCATTAATAAATAGAGTGAAGAGCAGAGGACCCAGGTGGCTACCTTGAGGTACACCAGAGGTTACAGTCACAGGTTTTGAAGTGCTAGAACGAAGCAGATCATTTTGAGTTCTATCTTTTAAATAGGACGAAGCCCAAAGCAGAAAAGAGGAGGAAATCCTAATCGATCGAGCTTAAAGAGGAGAAGATCATGGTTGACAGAGTCAAAGGTTTTGGTAAAGTCGGTGTAAATGACATCAGTTTGCCTTTTCACAAGGAATCCATCATTAACTAACGAAGTAAATTCGAGCAAATGGGTCGTTGTTGACCGACGCTTTATGAAACCATGCTGGAAAGATGACAAAATAGATTAATATCAGAATCTGGCAAATTTGTGAGTATCAAAAACGTTTCCTTTTCCAGAAGCCACCTTGCATAATTGTTTAGAACCCTAACTTTTGTACGATTGCATTTTTCCCAAAACTCGGCCATCTTTTTGCAACTATAGTTAATGAACTTGCTTAAGCTAGTTGGATCCAGTTTGTAACCTATTTTTAGCAGATCCTTTTTTAAAAATTTGGTTACTTGTTTGAATTTTTCAGGTTCTGTTCCGCTTATGCTTAACCAAAGTTCAAACAAATGCATACGAGAACACACGCAGTAAAATGAAAAGCCTAATAAAAGATAAATAAAATGAGCCCAACAAATTGAAGAAAACATACCAAACCAGACGAGAGCGTAAGTTAAAGAGCGTAAGTTCGAAATACCCGCTTCTCAGTTCAACTAGTGTTTAATAACCTCATGCGGCTCGGATAAGTATGCAACATTTTTTTAACTCGTCCATTTATTATCCGATCCTTTTGAAAATGTGAGATTGTAGATACTGGCCACATAGACTACACTACAAAATCTGAGCTCGATATTTTAAAAATTGTGGGAGTTATTCAACATTTTTTATTGCGGGGCCGGGAGGGGGCGTGGCCAAAATTTGAAACAAACTTGATCTGCCTACAGACAATACTAGCTTACGTATACAATTTGGTTGCTCTAGCTCTTCTAGTCTCTGAGATCTAGGTGTTCATACAGACGGATGGACGGACGGACGGACGGACGGACAGACGGACATGGCTATATCGACTCGGCTGTTGATGCTGATGAAGAATATATATACTTTATGATATCGGAGATGCTTCATTCTGCCTGTTACATACATTTGCACGACTTTAGTATACCCTTTTTACTCTACGAGTAACGGGTACAACAAGACGCCACAGTTCTACGTACAACACAATAACAACAACATGAGAATGAAGAAAACAACACAATAGCACACTAACAACAACACGTGAACACACCGAAAAAACGTAGCTGTAAACAAGAGAGACAAGAGAGGTGGCAGCCAAACTTAACTGTTTTAGAATCCAAATTGATTAACTAATACTATACAAAAAATCTCTTTGGAGGATTTTGGAGGGGTATCAACTAAAAGCTTACCTGAAAATCATTTTGATGAACGAGAAAACACAAATAAGATTAGATTAGATTAGATTTATTTGACAAAACTTCCTGGTGCTACAAGTATATACTTAAAAATTATTGCATCAGTCACAAAAACAAGACGTTTGATTTTTAATTGACTTATCCTACTTAATTCTATGAATTTAATAAAATAGTAAGTTTCATTTAAAGATCTAGTTTTTTAAGTGTATATTCAGTTTTTCCCTAAATTGCGTTGCGCTACAGACATTCTTAATGTTTGCTGGTAGTTGGTTCCTAAGCAACCTAAAAATTGTTTCTCCGAACTGGCAAGTTTATGGCGAACTGCTATTAGGTTCAAGGTTCTTATTGATGTGGCAAAACTTAACTTGTCATACAAATATGATGGTTTTCTAGTATATATTACCTTATGCAGAAAAATAAGACATCTGTATGCTATAAATGATTTGAAGTCAACACCGTATACTGTGTAATATGGTCAGTTCGTCTTTTATTATATACATATCTAGCTATATTGTTAAATGTTACGTTAAGTCTTCTTTGGGAGGAAGCATCTCAATTTCCGAATATTTCAATCCCATAGCAAAGTGTGGGTATCAATTATGTCTTTGTGATCAAAAGTCTGAGGGTTATCAGCAAATAGTTCTGAGTCAAAGAAAGCTGTCTAAGTACTCCATACGTTTTACCAGTTGCTATAGTCACGTGGCTATTCCAAGATAATGTATTATTAAATGTAAAACCTAGGTTTACAGTCTGTGTTTCATATTTAATAGACTTGTTCTCCATTCATAGTTTTGGAAGGTCTGTTGTAGTCAATGCTTTCTCGTATATTACAATACACTTACACTTTATAGGGTTGAGTGACAATCCGATACATTTAGCCCAATCAATAACACTTAACAAATCTCTATTACAAACATCCACACACTCATTTATTTTATTCAGAGGACGACTTACATACATTTGAACATCATCGGCATACATGTGGACATTACAATTAGACAACTTATCCGGAAGGTCATTTACATACATAGAAAACAGAAGTGGGCCAAGAACTGAGCCTTGGGGTACACCACGAGTTAGACGCAAAGTAGACGATATTTCAGACTCAGTGGCCACTGCCTGACTTCTATCAGTTAAGTAAGAGCTTAATGGAGGTATCCGTAAAATTAAAGAATTTATCAAGCTTTGTTACTAGGATTTCATGATTGACGGTGTCAAAAGCTTTGCTGAAATCAAGAAGTGTTAAAAAAGTCACATCTCAGTTGTCCATTTTCCTTCTTATATCCTCCGTAATACTTGTAGCATGTAACGTTGATTATAGTACCTTGGTACGATCGAGCTGATGTTCGTGTGACGGCTAATGTAGCACGCGGTTGTTCCCGGCTTCTCGGTCGTCGGCTTGGGTAGGGTTCATATGAAAGGAATTAGGCCACTTGCTCGGAATAACGCACAAACCTATTTAAAATTTCGCGTGCAAAAAAAAATATTCACCAAAAGGTAGCTTGTTCGACTGGACGAGGAAGGACTAAAGAAAACATTAAAAGGCAGCGCAGATGGAGTTGCGGCCATGAATGCTGAAGTAATGCTGTGCAGGTGTGTCGCAACAGCAGGTGCCCACCCTTCCTATGATCACCTCACGCCGCATGACCTTTCTTGGCCGGTGATCCCTTTTACCAATTCATTTCAAACATCCATCCACCCTAGAACGCTGCATGGCTCCACACAAAAAGGTCGATTAGCACATTTCGACTATAAATTCACAATATATTTTAAACATAATTATATAATTCCAAAAGCATTCGACAGAGTTAAAGTAAGGGTTAAAAATAAGTTTGAGTAATTCCTATATTGATTTAAACCGACTTAATTTGTCGCAGGCAATTAAATAGCAAGAAAAAAATTAAAAACAACAAAAAAAAGAATTTAAATAAATTAAAAACGATTTCTTAACCTGATAATTTTTCTCATTTCTGTATAATTATAATTAATTATTCAAATAAATACGTGAAGCAACAAAAAAACTTCGATCATAACCGATCACACCTACGCCAATTGCGAGGTATCAAATTCACAGCGAATATTAATTAAGAGAAACAAATCAAAGTTACTGCCTACAGGTTAAGCCTCTCTCTCATTTTTCTTGAATTGTGCTCTCTCTGACTTACTTGGTTTTAAAACTCCACCGTTGAAAGCGCTTCCAGAACGGCTGCATTCACTGTAATTTTGGAAATCACAAAAACAACAAAAAGAACACACAAAAAATGTTGGCAGACCAGCACTTTGTACCAGAGAGCTTGCTCTCTCTCTCTTTTTTCCTTTTCTTTTCCTTCCACGAATTCCAATTTTTTTTCTTGCTGCTACTCTCGCGCCCAATATGGCTTAACGAATAACGGATGTTTAGTGGAATAGGTTCATAAGGAAAAGAAAATCAACGGGTCAAAATATATATGTCGAAATTATTTTTCTTGTTGCTTCTGCCAGAAATTTTCACTACACTCTAACAAAAAAAATGTTTTTTTTTTGATTGGCGGCAAGGGAGGCGACGCACCACCGTTTCTCTTGCGGTACTACGCGTTTGCTCTGGCCGTGGATGGCCTGCTGCTGCCTGATCGTGAAGGTTTCACAAAAAAACTCGAATTAGGGAGATCTTTGGGGGGGGGTTGGAGAAAACCGTTTTATGACGTTTTTGCCTGCCTTGTCTTGTACGCAAAAACAATTTGCAATTAAAACTCCGATCCCGACAATAAAAAATACAGACATTCTCCCGTAGTTTGCTGAGTAACTGAACTGGCCTGCGGAGCTTTTCCTCTCAGCTAGAGCGATTCCCTTGTGGGAGCTTTTTCCGTCTTCGTCCAATTGAGTGAAAGAGGGGATCGAGGTGTCGTCAAGTTGCTGCTTCTAGCAACAAATAGAGCCAGCCTAGTTAGCTTGCTTAGCGTAATGGCTTAGTTAGCATCAAAAAAGGCCCAAGATACAAATGTGTACTAGAATTAGTACTAAGTGCCACACCTGAAATTAGATCAGGGGGTAAAAAAAAATAGAACTCCTACACAAAAAAACCAGAAAAAATTTGCTTGCAGCTGCTGGCTAACTTACCCTAGGGAGTATGGCACATTTAATACAAAAAAAAACAATTAAATATGTTGGCCACTGGTCCAGGTTGTTGCGCCGGTACGGATAACTTTTCACTTTCGACAACTGACTTGAAAGACTTATACCGCACTTGTAAAAAACATAAACTGAACTGGGTGGCTGCCAAAAATGCAATGCCAAAGGCTTCGATGAGCCGCCGAAAGAAAGTTATTAACATAAAATTTTGATTTTCACCATTTTATCTAAGGCTCTCCTTATCGCTGTTAATAAAATTCCTCGAAATACATTTCTCTTTCACTTTCCCTAGGAATTTTGCATTGCCTGCTTTTGGGCCGTCATCTTATTTCTTTTTGGGAAACTTATGTTCAAGCGCCACTACAAATTCCCCCCCAGGAAAATCACACGTGGGGATCAACGGGTGATTCGCGCTTGGAGCATTTAATTATATTTATTGTTTTAAATCCGTAGCATGATATTTACCTTATATTCGTCCCTGCAGATCCTCTAATTCGTAATAACAATTTCCTATCTTTCGTTTTATTCTCGCTTTAATGAAGGTTGGTGTTAACTTTGTGCTAAACCCTTGTGAAAAATTACTTTGCTGGAAATTTTTCCGGTACACCTCTTGCCCAACAACGTAAGATATTTCTTGGCTGCGCAAATTGTAAGCTTTCTCATTTCTAGCACGTTGAGCTTGCATTGTGTCGTTTGCTCTTTTTCGTATTAGATCAAAGGAGTCATCTCTGGAAAATCTTACAGTGCGATCTTCTAACATGCTTAACTGTCTCAGTAACTTATAACTATTATAACTTATAACTTGTATTAATGGCAGTATGAGTACTGGAACGCAGCGCACAGCAGATACTGCTAAGTTGTTCATCCCAATTGCGTTGATCATAGCTGCTATGACTGATCGATTAACTCTTTCCGACGCATTAGCCTGAGGAGAATAAACAGCCGTATAAATATGACGAATTTTATATCTGTCTAGCAAGGCGTTAAAAGAGTTTGACTTAAACTGAACGCCGCACAGTGGCCGGATTCGCGAATTTGGCGTTGCAAAAATCATAACTTTTTAACGGAAAGAGATAATTGAAAATTTTCAAAGGGATGATGATAGAGAATTTCTGTAGCTTTAAAATGAGCGTACGTCTTTGTAGGTTAACAGGGGTACACAGGATCGGCTGCCAAAGTTCATAATTTAATACTCTGAAAAAATTTTATGAAAAAGTCTACGTATTTTAATTTTTTTAATTTGATTTTTTAAAAATTAAGTTTTAATAATATTAAAAATTAAAAAAAAATGTATAACAAGTTAATTTGTACTTGCTAAAAAAAATTATTTTCATACAAAATTAGTTCTAACTTGGGAATGGTTAATTTTCTTGTAAAATGTTGTCAGTATAGGTATTCATATCATTAGTGCTTAATAGTCTTAATATTTCTGGGGAATATTCGTTGTTTAATTCCGCGAGTGTCCTGATGTGTCTGAGAGATGAGATACGAGGATCAGAAGAGGCCGACAACATGTTGAAAAGGTCTGTATTTTCTTGATGTCGAGATATTTTGCACGTGTTCGCATATCTATACCTTTTGTAGTCCTTGTTTTTTGGATTCTTGGGCTTCCTCTGACAACTCTCCCATCGATAAAAGTTGTTGTTTTATAAGCTGCTCACCATGATCCAATATTTTATGAACAGTAGGAGTAAGTTTTTTCTCTGGGTACTTTGCACGTAAAATATCTCTTGTCTCCTTGGCATATTTTCCATATTTTCTAGCATCAACATTATTGCCGCAGCTTAAGACATTGAGAATGATCTTAAACCGTTTGATGACATCCAGATGAATTCCTGTTATCTGAGCAGTTGCATAATCGTCGTTGAAGAATCTCCGGGATGTATTTCCATCATTCGTGTTTCCATAGCCCTGCTTCGGGCAGTCGACTTTTAGCCCGAGCTCCGCCAAGAACTTCTGTTGTATATCCTGTTTCCTTCTATTTTCCATTGTTTTGGAGTTGGTAATGTCATCAGAGTCGTCTCCTTTTCGTGGAAGAGTATACGCCAACTTGAGCATGAATTCCATGCATCTGATCCTCGCATGCAGTGGAGAAATTCCGTATTCATAATTATGCTCGTCCGTTTCCGATGTCTCGAACTCCTGAAAGTCTTTGATTTGATGATTTCCCCATCCTTCAAATCATTATTTGTATAATTAAGTTCGGTTTTTACTAACGACTCGAAAGCTTTCTGTGATTCCGCGGTTTTGAAGAACTCAAATAATTTGCTGTTGTCCATTTTCGATAAAACAAATATCACTATGTGTGCGTACTTTTTCGCTCGACTGTTCAAGTCTGAATAATCTGCCTTTACTGGAGTAAGCCCTTTATAAGTATGTACACAAGGAACACAGGTAGCAACAGGTAAAAAAATGACTACATGGTCTGAAAAAAAACTAAATCCTGTTGAAAGGGTTACGCAATATTAGGTAACAATTCACAACACCATCAAAAGACAATGAGCAACTTTAAACATAGCTAGTACCTGTTGAAAGGGTCACTCGAGAGTAGGTAAAAAATCCACCCACTTGCTAGTTGTAAAGCGCAAAATCAGAAAAGGCCAATAGTAACTACCTATATTATGTGTTACCTATCTCAGTAAATCATAAAATACGCTTTGAAATTTTGCCTGCAACGTTCTTCTTCTTATTCGTTTGTACTTGTTCTTCCCAAATATTATTTACCTGTAGATTAAATCGCAATTATCAATGTAACGTCTAAGGGGGCAGGTTGTGGCAGCTGCAACTTTTACCATACATTAATAAATAGACTAATATATAATACCTATGCTCCGAAACAACTGAAATCGGGTGAAATTGATATTTTCGAGTCTATCAAAGTTAAAAAACTCATCCAAAAATAGTGTCCACTTAAAACTTGAATGTGGAATATTCAACTTTGAAATAATAAAGTTTGTTAATGTATTCACGTTAAGAATTAATGCATCTTTTCAAAAAAATCAAGCAAATTCAAATCGGTATTACCGTTTGGTTTTTATACGCTCACAAAATTGACATTTGTAACCAAAAAAATTAAAAATTCAGCAGTTTGAAAAATTCTTCAACTTTGAACCACTGTAACAACCAAACTAATTGACCAAATTCAAAAAACCAAAGTTTTTTGGGCTATCTGGGGTTCCCTTTATTGAATTAAAAAAATCTGCTCAAAAAAATCGAACATCAAAAATTGATTTTTGCAACGCCAAATTCGCGAATCCGGCCACTGTGCGCCGTTATCCGAAACTACGGATTCAGGCACTCCAAAACAATGAAAAATCTCATTTTCCATGAATTTTAAAATGGCCTCCGATGTAAACTTCTTAACGGCTTTTAAAAAAGGAAATTTAGATAAGTGATCTAGGACCACGAAAATACCAATATTACCGGAACGGCTACTAGGATAGGGTCCCAAAAAGTCCACGTATAGCTTCTGAAATACTCGATCGGATTGGCCAATAATTCCCATAGGTGGTCTAAGAATTTGGTTGCTATATTTGGTACACTTACAAATTTCACAATTGCTTATGTAAGATTTTACATCAGCTACCAGATTAGGCCAGTAATAGAGCCGTCTAAGTTTTTCCAGAGTTTTATTAATGCCGCAGTGCGACGATAAAGGATCTTCATGTGCTTCCTTAAAAATGGAAGGTACCAAGGTCACCGGAATCCACAGTTTCCAGCAAACGTCGTCTGCTATTTGCTCACTTGAAGTGTGCTCAGCTCGTCTATATATAAGATTGTTGACAACCTTTATATCTGGCAGTTGTTGGGAGCTTAGCAACACCTTTTCTCTCATGGCTTTATATTCTGATGAGTCAAACTCTTGCGAATGTATGTCCACAATGCCTTCCATGAAGAATGCTGAGAGATCCTCGGTACATGTGCGCGATAAAGCGTCGGGCTTTATGACTACCTTTTCTATGAATGATCTTAAAATCAAAGCCTTGGAGTTTTAACGACCATCTGGCTAACCTAGAGCTGAGATCAGTTTGTGACATCAGCCATTTTAAGGACGCGTGATCAGTCACAATTGAGAACTCCTGTCCCTCTACATAAGCTCTAAACTTTTTCACAGCTAACATGGCAGCTAAGCATTCTTTCTCAGTAACTGTATAGTTGCGTTGACATTTATTTAGTTTCCGAGACATGAATGCAATAGGAATCTCATCACCCTCGCTGTTCTCCTGCATTAAAACTGCGCCGACTCCAGTGTTGCTCGCATCACAATGGATGGAAACCGGTCTACTAAAATTGGGGCTATGCAACACAGGTGCTGTGCAGAGCTTAGCCTTAAGCTCATCAAAAGCCTTTTGCGCAACGTCAGTCCAAAGAAAACTGCTTTTTTGCTTTAGAGTGTCTGTTAGTGGAGACGCTATGGCTGCATAATTATACCCGTTACTCGTAGAGTAAAAAGGGTATTCTAAAGTCGTGCAAATGTATGTAACAGGCAGAAGGAAGCATCTCCGATATCATAAAGTATATATATTCTTCATCAGCATCAACAGCCGAGTCGATATAGCCATGTCCGTCTGTCCGTCCGTCCGTCCGTCCGTCCGTCCGTCCGTCCGTCCGTCTGTATGAACACCTAGATCTCAGAGACTAGAAGAGCTAGAGCAACCAAATTTTATACGTAAGCTAGTATTGTCTGTAGGCAGATCAAGTTTGCTTCAAATTTTGGCCACGCCCCCTCCCGCCCCCGCAATAAAAAATATTGAATAACTCCCACAATTTTTAAGATATCGTGCTCAGATTTTGCAGTGTAGTCTATGTGGCCAATATCTACAATCTCACAAATTTTCAAAAGGATCGCATAATAAATGGCCGAGCTAAAAAAATGTTGCATACTTATCCGAGCTGAGCTGAGTAACGGGTATTTCGAAGTCGGGCAGGGCCGACTTTAACTTACGCTCTCGTTTTGTACAAATTTGTGGTACCAGCCCGTCATCCCTAAAAAGCGTCTAACTTGCTTTACCGATCTGGGGATCGGAAATTCAGTTATGGCTATTATCTTTTCTGGATCGGTACTAATTGTACCGTGACCAATAATATGCCCAAGATATTTTACCTCTTTCCGACAAAAGTGGCTTTTTTCGACGTTAATTGTCAAATTTGCCTTTTCTAATTCCTCCGCAACTATCTTCAAAACCTCCATATGTCGCTCAAATGTGTTCGACACTATTAAGAGGTCGTCAAGGTAGATAAACATCTCATTTCGCAAGTGCGGTGGAATAATTTTATCCATGAGCCTAGACATAGTGTGAGGGGAGTTAGTAAGCCCAAATGGCATCGCCTTAAATTGATAGAGTGGTCTACCAGGAATGCTAAAGGCAGTTTTATCCAGCGAATTAACCTCAAGCGGTATTTGCCAGAAAGCATCTTTAAGATCAAGGCTCGTTATGTATTCTGCCTTTGGAAGTCTGCTTAGGATGCCATCTATTATCGGCATAGGATAAGCATCCTTGACTGTGTGCTCATTCACCTTACGGCTATCGAGACAAATTCTAACCCTGCCAGGTTTTTTAACTAAAACTACTGGCGAAGACCAAGCGCTGTTTGATTCTTGCAACGCCAAATTCGCGAATCCGGCCACTGTGCGCCGTTATCCGAAACTACGGATTCAGGCACTCCAAAACAATGAAAAATCTCATTTTCCATGAATTTTAAAATGGCCTCCGATGTAAACTTCTTAACGGCTTTTAAAAAAGGAAATTCCGTCCGTCCGTCCGTCCGTCCGTCCGTCTGTATAAACACCTAGATCTCAGAGACTAGAAGAGCTAGAGCAACCAAATTTTATACGTAAGCTAGTATTGTCTGTAGGCAGATCAAGTTTGCTTCAAATTTTGGCCACGCCCCCTCCCGCCCCCGCAATAAAAAATATTGAATAACTCCCACAATTTCACCTTACGGCTATCGAGACAAATTCCAACCCTGCCAGGTTTTTTAACTAAAACTACTGGCGAAGACCAAGCGCTGTTTGATTCTTGCAACGCCAAATTCGCGAATCCGGCCACTGTGCGCCGTTATCCGAAACTACGGATTCAGGCACTCCAAAACAATGAAAAATCTCATTTTCCATGAATTTTAAAATGGCCTCCGATGTAAACTTCTTAACGGCTTTTAAAAAAGGAAATTCCGTCCGTCCGTCCGTCCGTCTGTATGAACACCTAGATCTCAGAGACTAGAAGAGCTAGAGCAACCAAATTTTATACGTAAGCTAGTATTGTCTGTAGGCAGATCAAGTTTGCTTCAAATTTTGGCCACGCCCCCTCCCGCCCCCGCAATAAAAAATATTGAATAACTCCCACAATTTTTAAGATATCGTGCTCAGATTTTGCAGTGTAGTCTATGTGGCCAATATCTACAATCTCACAAATTTTCAAAAGGATCGCATAATAAATGGCCGAGCTAAAAAAATGTTGCATACTTATCCGAGCTGAGCTGAGTAACGGGTATTTCAAAGTCGGGCAGGGCCGACTTTAACTTACGCTCTCGTTTTGTACAAATTTGTGGTACCAGCCCGTCATCCCTAAAAAGCGTCTAACTTGCTTTACCGATCTGGGGATCGGAAATTCAGTTATGGCTATTATCTTTTCTGGATCGGTACTAATTGTACCGTGACCAATAATATGCCCAAGATATTTTACCTCTTTCCGACAAAAGTGGCTTTTTTCGACGTTAATTGTCAAATTTGCCTTTTCTAATTCCTCCGCAACTATCTTCAAAACCTCCATATGTCGCTTAAATGTGTTCGACACTATTAAGAGGTCGTCAAGGTAGATAAACATCTCATTTCGCAAGTGCGGTGGAATAATTTTATCCATGAGCCTAGACATAGTGTGAGGGGAGTTAGTAAGCCCAAATGGCATCGCCTTAAATTGATAGAGTGGTCTACCAGGAATGCTAAAGGCAGTTTTATCCAGCGAATTAACCTCAAGCGGTATTTGCCAGAAAGCATCTTTAAGATCAAGGCTCGTTATGTATTCTGCCTTTGGAAGTCTGCTTAGGATGCCATCTATTATCGGCATAGGATAAGCATCCTTGACTGTGTGCTCATTCACCTTACGGCTATCGAGACAAATTCTAACCCTGCCAGGTTTTTTAACTAAAACTACTGGCGAAGACCAAGCGCTGTTTGATTCTTCAATCACGCCGAGGTTTAGCATTCGGTCGATCTCCTCATACATTAATTTCTTTGTAGCTGGTGATACAGGATAATGCCTTTGCTTTATTGGCTTTGCATTGGCTACATCTATGGAATGTGTAATTAAAGAAGTTCTTCCCAAACCTTTTTTTGCGAATGAGGGAAATTTACTCACAGCAAGAAGCAGAGATTGTTGTTGAGCTTGTGTTAAAGGTCGTATCTGAGGATCATCTACTAAAGAAATATCCGCTAATTCAGCACTAAGGCTAGCGGGTAATAGTTGAAAATTATTCCAAAAATCTATTCCTAAATAAAGGTTCTGTGCTAAAGATGGGACTACATAAAATGTTAACAGTTTTCTCTCACCCTTATAATTTACTTCTGTCTTAACTTTACCTACTATATTTTGCGATTGCCCATCTGCAGTTCGAACAGAAGCTGAGAATTGTTTGCAGATTTCTTTCTGTTTGCATATTTCGTTTGCGAAATCACCTCCTATGCAACTGACTGAGGCACCTGTATCCATGAGACCAACAATAGTTTTACCCAGGATACCAACTTGTGCATATGGGCGAATATCATGCAATTTTCCCACTACGGAGGATAAAAGCAGTTGGCGTTCGAGCTTACACCGCTTATGATAAGCGATGCGGCGTAAAGCAGAGCGAGAAGGTTGTTTGTGAAAGTCCGGTGTAGTATTGCAATCATTGCTGAGAATATCTGTGGTGTATTTTACCTCTGTATCTTTTGGATGCAGAAGTTGGGTAGGATTATTTAATCCGAGCTCGTGCTCGTGCCTTTGGTCGCCATCTGTTTGCGTGCACTTCTCATCGGTGCACGCGGCACTGAGTTTTTTGACGAACACTTCTTACATGTTGGCTTATAAGTATCTTATAAGTACCATAGCAAAATACACGCCGCTCTGCCGTGCAATCTTGGTATCTGTGGCCCTCGTAATTGCAATTCCAGCACACTATATTGACCGCGGCTAAATCATAATCCTCCTCATCAGAATTATTTATGGCCGTTTCCTCAGCTTGTATCTCAACAGCATGCACTGTTGGACGAACAAAAGGTCTGGGTTTGAAAAGCGGCTGTTTAGCTACGTTTTTCATAAGCAATTCACGCTTACGGACGAGGTGACGTAATTGTTCGATATTATTAGCTGATTCATATAAAATTTCTAGCTGAATCTCTGGCAGAAGATTAGCTCGCAAGGTTTCAACCAAGGCGAACTCTGGCATTGGAATAGATAGTTTATCTGCAAGAGATGCTATTGCCCCATAGAAATCATCAAAAGTCTCCTGCTGCCTTTGTTTACGGAGTTCTATTTCCGTGCGGATATCTCTATCCGTCCTAGCATCCTTAAACTGCCCTCTCAATGCAGAGCACAAGGACGACCAGGATACCTGAGGAACGCTTCTATGGTGACGCCAGTACCACTCATTGGCGATGCCTTCAAATAAATTACTGGCATAACGAGCAGTCAATTCAAAATTCCCACCTAATGTTTGATTAGTCAGAGCTTCAATACGATAAATAAAATCATCTACTGATAACTGACCCCTACCAGAGAATCGGATTTTCCAATTTGCCATAATTTGGCTGATTCGATCTGTGTGGATCTGCGTGGATTGTTGCTCCCTACATTGTTGTGGGCTTTGCACTGGCGGAACTGGTGAATTAGATAATCGTAGGCGTTGTTGAAAAGTTTGCTGCTCTATGGTCTCCAGGGTCTGCATCTGAGCACCTGGAGGTAATTGAACCGGCGAAGGAGGACTCATGGCTCGAAATCCTGCAGCTATAGCCCGAGTAAGAGATTCTGTTTGCTGAGACAAGGTAAGTGCTAACGAATTTGCTTGTTGAGCCATGGCTGCTGCCATAGACTCGGCGATTACTCGCTGTAAGCCGTCTAGAGATGGTGGTTGCTGAGCAGCCGGATCAGTAGCACCGCTAGGCTCTTGTTGCTGAGAGTTTGATTCCCCCCGGTTAGGCATTTCGGACACGTTAGAAGTTAAAATTTCAGGTAACTGCTTACTACGAGATCTTGTTGTTAGTGCATCAGCTATTGAAGGATTTCGCCCTCTAGAACTTGTACTTGTGGATGGTAATGTTGATGTTGTACCGAGTGGTTGCTTGCACACTGGACACGTTTTTGAATTTCGCGATCGTGATTTAAAACAACTAATATGGAATGGATGTCCACAATTAGCTGCGAATATTTGGGTTATATCAATTGCTTGTGTGCAAATGACACAGTATTCGGATGTATTTTGCTCGCTTGTTACTTTTTCTGGGGTGCGATTCACAAACATTGCTCGTAAAAGAAAAATGTGCAATACCGTTGGTGATACAAAAAGACAAGATAAATAATAATAATCAATAAATAATTCAAAAAAAAAATTGTGGAAGCCATGCAACGTCTTAAAATAAACAGATAATATACATTCATTTTATAAATAGAAGATTTTGCTATTGGCTATCTGAATTGACAGCGCGGCTTATAGTAGTTCTACACCACACAAAATCAGAATCCAGCGACAATCAATATCAGAAGCCTCAATCTGCAACTTAGACCGTTTTATTTTGATTTCGGTTTATCATATACGAGCAGGTATATAACTGGGAAGTAAAAGGCAAACGCAACCAAACTGGCCCAGTTATAGCCGTACTCTAATAAAAATTCCGAGAATCCAAAATAAACAGGGAAAAAAATGAGAAAAGAAACATAAAACAATTTGAAACAACTACAGAAGGGAAAAAGTAAGTGTTGCTATTGGTTATGTGAATTGACCACGCGGCTGATAGTTGTGCAAACTAATCAGAATCCAGCGATAATCAAAGTAACAAACTCAATATGCAGTTTAGGCCGTTTTCTTTAAGCTTTCGGTATTATCATATACGAGCATGATATAACTGGAAAATTAAAGGCAAAGACAACAATATTGCTCCAGTCACAGCCGTAATCTAATAATAACAAGAAAGAAAGTCGGTCAAGCCCGACTATAACATACTCTGTACCAAGAAATTTTGTCTTTTGATCATAACTCGAAAACCGTTCATCCGATCTGTGGGAACTGTGGGAGATATGACGTTTTTTCTAAATTGCGGGGGCGGGAGGGGGCGTGGCCAAAATTGAAAATAAACTTGATCTGCCTGCAGACATAAGAAGCATATGTCCCATACACGTCAAACCTCTATCTCTTACCATCTCTGAGATCTGTGCGTTCATACGGACAGACAGACAGACGGACAGACGGACATGGCTATATCGACTCGGCTGTTGATGCTGATCAAGAATATATATACTTTATGGGGTCGGAGATGCTTCCTTCTGGATGTTACATACTTTTGCACAAACTTATAATACTCTATGTACCTACGGTACAGAGTATAAAAATCCAAGAAAGCTAAATTAAACTTGAGAAAATTAAAAAAAAATAAAAAATAAGGAATTTAAAACTACTTCTGGAATGATTTGTCAAAGTCATTCAAAAATTAAGTAGGTCAAAGAGAAAAGAGTGAGAAGGTGTCCTTGAATCTATTGACGGAATGGCCGTAGCTCTATACTCCACGGTAAACCAACAACAACATCAATTTATCAAGTTGACTCGCCCACTTGTACATAAATGTTTTATGAAGCACGGAGTTATATTTTAACATAACATATCCTGTGTTTCCATGTAATTTATGGATTGTTAGATGAGCCTGGACTATACCTTGTGTAAGTCTATCAACACGAAAAGAAAAGAATTCAATCGAACAAGAAGTAAGTCAGGTGTTTTCGACTTGTTTTTTTATTAATTAAGGCCGGTTATGTCACATTTTGAGAGTTAGAGCTCAAACATAAAAAGACAAAACTTGGCCCTTGAGTTGGGCGCCAAAATAAGTTTGTAGCATGTAACGTTGATTATAGTACCTTGGTACGATCGAGCTGATGTTCGTGTGACGGCTAATGTAGCACGCGGTTGTTCCCGGCTTCTTGGTCGTCGGCTTGGGTAGGGTTCATATGAAAGGCATTAGGCCCATTGCTCGAAATAACGCTCAAATATATTTAAAATTTCGCGTGCAAAAAAAAAATATTCACCGAAAGGTAGCTTGTTCGACTGGACGAGGAAGGACTAAAGAAAAAGAGGACAGGATAGAACTCTGCATAAACACATGGCTTTAAAACATTAAATGGCAGCGCAGATGGAGTTGCGGCCATGAATGCTGAAGTAATGCTGTGCAGGTGTGTCGCAACAGCAGGTGCCCACCCTTCCTATGATCACCTCACGCCGCATGACCTTTCTTGGCCGGTGATCCCTTTTACCAACTCATTTCAAACATCCATCCACCCTAGAACGCTGCATGGCTCCACACAAAAAGGTCGATTAGCACATTTCGACTATAAATTCACAATATATTTTAAACATAATTATATAATTCCAAAAGCATTCGACAGAGTTAAAGTAAGGGTTAAAAATAAGTTTGAGTAATTCCTATATTGATTTAAACCGACTTAACTTGTCGCAGGCAATTAAATAGCAAGAAAAAAATTAAAAACAACAAAAAAAAAGAATTTAAATAAATTAAAAACGATTTCTTAACCTGATAATTTTTCTCATTTCTGTATAATTATAATTAATTATTCAAATAAATACGTGAAGCAACAAAAAAACTTCGATCATAACCGATCACACCTACGCCAATTGCGAGGTATCAAATTCACAGCGAATATTAATTAAGAGAAACAAATCAAAGTTACTGCCTACAGGTTAAGCCTCTCTCTCATTTTTCTTGAATTGTGCTCTCTCTGACTTACTTGGTTTTAAAACTCCACCGTTGAAAGCGCTTCCAGAACGGCTGCATTCACTGTAATTTTGGAAATCACAAAAACAACAAAAAGAACACACAAAAAATGTTGGCAGACCAGCACTTTGTACCAGAGAGCTTGCTCTCTCTCTCTTTTTTCGTTTTCTTTTCCTTCCACGAATTCCAATTTTTTTTCTTGCTGCTACTCTCTCGCCCAATATGGCTTAACGAATAACGGATGTTTAGTGGAATAGGTTCATAAGGAAAAGAAAACCAACGGGTCAAAATATATATGTATAGAGGATTTTTCTTGTTGCTTCTGCCAGAAATTTTCACTTCACTCTAACAAAAAAAATGGTTTTTTTTTTGATTGGCGGCAAGGGAGGCGACGCACCACCGTTTCTCTTGCGGTACTAAGCGTTTGCTCTGGCCGTGGATGGCCTGCTGCTGCCTGATCGTGAAGGTTTCACAAAAAAACTCGAATTAGGGAGATCTTTGGGGGGGGGGGGGGGTTGGAGAAAACCGTTTTATGACGTTTTTGCCTGCCTTGTCTTGTACGCAAAAACAATTTGCAATTAAAACTCCGATCCCGACAATAAAAAATACAGACATTCTCCCGTAGTTTGCTGAGTAACTGAACTGGCCTGCGGAGCTTTTCCTCTCAGCTAGAGCGATTCCCTTGTGGGAGCTTTTTCCGTCTTCGTCCAATTGAGTGAAAGAGGGGATCGAGGTGTCGTCAAGTTGCTGCTTCTAGCAACAAATAGAGCCAGCCTAGTTAGCTTGCTTAGCGTAATGGCTTAGTTAGCATCAAAAAAGGCCCAAGATACAAATGTGTACTAGAATTAGTACTAAGTGCCACACCTGAAATTAGATCAGGGGGTGAAAAAAAAAATAGAACTCCTACACAAAAAAACCAAAAAAAATTTGCTTGCAGCTGCTGGCCAACTTACCCTAGGGAGTATGGCACTTTTAATACAAAAAAAACAATTAAATATGTTGGCCACTGGTCCAGGTTGTTGCACCGGTACGGATAACTTTTCACTTTCGACAACTGACTTGAAAGTCTTATACCGCACTTGTAAAAAAACATAAACTGAACTGGGTGGCTGCCAAAAATGCAATGCCAAAGGCTTCGATGAGCCGCCGAAAGAAAGTTATTAACATAAAATTTTGATTTTCACCATTTTATCTAAGGCTCTCCTTATCGCTGTTAATAAAATTCCTCGAAATACATTTCTCTTTCACTTTCCCTAGGAATTTAGAATTGCCTGCTTTTGGGCTGCTGACCAAAATTCATCTTATTTCTTTTTGGGAAACTTATGTTCAAGCGCCACTACATACTAACTATTGTCGTGGTGCAGCTTCTATGTCTCCTATATCCCGACTGCTTATTACTAAGCAATAAATTATTTGTCAGAAACATACTTATTTGTTGAGCCATTAATTGTTCGAAAACTTTGGATAAAAACGGTAGGATTGAAATCGGTCTGTATTCATTGTTTCCTTTCGGAATGGGTATAATTTTAGCCACTTTCCATAAATCCGGAAAAGTCGATGTCATGAATGACGTGTTGCAATCTATCTAGGCCCTCTGCATTTGACTTAATTCTAAGAACAGACTCAAGAACATCACACTGACTCACACACATAAAGCTAAAATTACTATCACAGTTATTACTAGGCATCAATTCAAGATTTGGATTAGATGGAACTTCAGGTACTCCAGATTGCACAAATTTACAGTTTAAATCATTGATTTCAGCGTCAATTCTAGTACTACTTTTTTGCTTTCCAATTCCAAGATTTCAAATTTCACCCCATTTCTGTCTAGTAGTTATTGCACTTTCAAATTTTGAGGAGTAATAGGAGATCTTAGCAGTCCTTATCAGTTCATAAACTTGCTTTCTTAAAATTTTGAAATGTTTATAATGTTGAAAAGTTCTATATATTTTCCATTTCTTGCAAGCTAAATCTCTCAAGGAGATTTGCTTGGCAATATTAT
Source organism: Lordiphosa fenestrarum (assembly GCA_035044985.1). NCBI lineage: Eukaryota > Metazoa > Arthropoda > Insecta > Diptera > Drosophilidae > Lordiphosa > Lordiphosa fenestrarum. Next base: position 29,199 of record JAWNNO010004524.1, read on the forward strand.
CATTGAACCAAGGTTTTTGACTTGATCTCAATACTTTCTTTTTAAATAAATTTTCAATAAACAAGTGAAGTGTTTCCAGCTGAGAATTCACATCTTAATCTGTATATATCCTCCCAGCTATATTTTATAAATTCATTATGGAGTAGCCTAATGTCAATATTTTTAAAGTCTCTATACCATATGATTTCGTCACTCTTATATGGCCTAAAATCATACGTCAAGAAAATAAAGTCATGCTTTGAGAATACTGGTACTGCCACCTGATCATACAAAATAATCTTGTCTGTTTCATTTACAACAAGAAAGAAAGTCGGTCAAGCCCGACTATAACATACTCTGTACCAAGAAAATTTGTCTTTTGATCATAACTCGAAAACCGTTCATCCGATCTTCTTCATTCCTTTGGCGGATCGATAAGTTATCCTAATAACTAAATATGTCCAGAAGGAACAAGCCATCTATCTTCAAAACTGTGGGAGATATGACGTTTTTTCTAAATTGCGGGGGCGGGAGGAGGCGTGGCCAATATTGAAAATAAACTTGATCTGCCTGCAGACATAAGAAGCATATGTCCCATACATGTCAAACCTCTATCTCTTACCATCTCTGAGATCTATGCGTTCATACGAACAGACAGACAGACGGACGGACGGACAGACGGACATGGCTATATCGACTCGGCTGTTGATGCTGATCAAGAATATATATACTTTATGGGGTCGGAGATGCTTCCTTCTGCCTGTTACATACTTTTGCACAAACTTATAATACTCTATTTACCTTCGGTACAGAGTATAAAAAATACGTCTAGTAAAGTGTCAGAGGTGTTTGTGTAATGTGTTGGTAAACTTGAGTTGACTAAATCCATACCCAGCGAAGCCATGTCATCTGTTAAGTTACGTTCAGTCAACAAATTACTATTAAGGTCACCAGCTATTATAATGTCAGTAAAGTCCACAGATAAGGTCGAAATTACATCAATTACTTCTGTGTAGTCAGTATAACGATTTGGTCTGTAAAGGCAGCCAATTAACATTTTAATTTCATTATTAAGTCCCAATATCTGAATAAATAGATACTAAATCGCACTTTCAAGCGGGTGTTTACAGATCACTTTAGATTTTAGTTTTTTCCGAACATAAATTGCAACACCCCCAGCATGGCCTATGCGATCAGATCTATATACATCGAAACCATCACACAAAATCAACTTATCACATAATTGGGGGACAAACCACGTTTTTGACACACAGATAACATCTACATTTGACTTTACAAACAAATACCTAAATTCTTCTATTTTTTTAAGCAGACTCTGTGAATTTATATGACAAATTGGAATGCCATTTTTTTGATTAACCAAAACATTGACAATGATATTACTGTAGGTTGTGGAGTTATTCATGTTATCAACCATTTTTTACAATCACAAAAAGCTGTCAGTAGCACACGCAATGTACTATACATAAAACGAAAACATAATAATTCCTATATATGTAACTTATTAATCCCTTAAGTTTCTTTAACTTCATCGCCTCTTTAAATAGCTCGTAGTTGTTTTTGGTTAGTTGTTCATTTATATAGAAAGGAACTTCAGAGTCAATACCTAACATATTTAGGCTCAGCGGTTGCTTAGTATTTCTCCGGTACTCCCCTGCCGCTCAAAGAAGGTTAATTTTGCCTTGCAAAGAATCAAACTTATCTAAGATTACTTGGGTCAACAAGAACTGACCCGAATTTCTAGTTTTAAACCTGAAGATCTCCTTTATTTTTGGTGGTGGAGCAATGTTGAGCGAGAAAAATAGGTTGTTGATGGTGGTTTTTTAGTTCTCGTCTTCCATTATGGGCACCCTGTGCAATCGCAGATTGTTTGCAATGAGTGCGTTCTCCTCTGCATCAAGCCTGGCCTCCAGCTTCGCCTCAAGTTCTCCAACTCTATCTCTCAAAGCCTGAATGTTTTCAGCCTCCAAAAATTGAACACGTCGGGCCAGCTGCTCCATCTCACCCGCTAGTCCATTTAATATGGCTTCCATTTCGCGCAGAATTCGCTCCTCAGCCTCCCTACTACTGCAACTAATATGCTCAGCCTGTTCGGCAAAGCGTTTGTTGATAAGCTCGAACGAGCTGCGGGGGAGGGGGCATCCATAGCTTCGTTTGCGCTTTGGTGCAGACCCAAATGCACAAGTTTTGGAGCTTTGCACAAACGAAAGTCTTGCCACGGCACTTATTGGGAGTCCAGAAAAACTATACTGGTTAATTGTCTATTAATTTGGTTGAAACATTAAATTTCTGTTCTGTAATTCTGTTTTCAATATTTAAACTTTATTTACATGTGAACAATCTTAAGGACAATTAAAGGACAATCAGTATACAACACCCAGTTCCACAACAAAATCATTGTTTTGATTTAGGCTGCAATTAAAGCGGGCACAAAATTAAAAACAAATCAATAGCCAAATTAACACATACACAATTCTAATTCTAATACACACAATCCGTACACACACAAAGTAATAAACCAAATACACACATATACACTTACTTTGCACAATATTTACACAATGGCAACTAAAAACCACGGAAACAAAAACACCAACCCCGTCAATTCCACTGACCAAGTTGTCAAACGTCGTCGTCAGAACACGAGTACTGATCTTAAGGCTGGCCAGTCTTCACCGGATCAGTCATTGCTCCTAAGTCAGATGCTTGACGAGCGTTTCGAGGTGCAGGCCGACATAATTACATCCAACATGCGTAATGCTGAGCAGCGTATCCTCCAGGTACTACTTGAGCGGCTTGATGGAATGGCCACTGAGATGAGGCAGCTTCAGGACAAGGTCATCAGTCTTGAGCAAGAGGTTGGTGTATTATTGGTGCGGGTTGAGGTCTTAGAAAAGAAGCTGGCGGCGCAGCAGAACAACAACGCGTGCGATTTGCGTATGCATGGCGTGCCCTTTGCTGAGGGAGAAAATGTGAGGGGTCTATTCAACGACCGAGAATTAAGGAGATATACCGTGCACGTAAGACACAACACTCCAATGTCAATCCCGTGATCATAATTACAATGGAAAATATCCAGGAAAAAATTACTATTCTCCAAGCCATCGAAGCTTTCCGGCGAGAATTTAAGCAGCCACTAACGCTACAGAGTTTGGGCTTTGACTCCCAAGCTCCAGTATATGTCAATGAGCAGCTTTCAAGAGATAACTACATAATTTTCAAAGAAGCCATGAGGTAGAAGAAGAATAAAGCTCTCTCAGCGGTGTTTACTAGGCGTGGGCTTGTGCATGTGAGGGGCAGTGGGAACAACAGTAACAGCGTTTGCTCCATTGAGAGGATGGAGGAGCTTTCGCAGTTCTCTCCGTGTAACAACTTTCCTCCGGTTTCCCCCCCTCATACTACATAATAGCGAAATTGAATATTTGTTTTTGGAAATATGCAATACAAATTCATTTAAAAAAGCACTAATTGGCTGCATATATAGACCCAATCGAACTATTGACTATTCTCAAATACTGGACGTAATTACTGACCTATCTTTAACATACACAGACATTATCATAGCTGGTGATCTTAATAGCAATCTTTTAAAAGAAAGTCATCTGCTTAACAATTTTCTATCATTGGGACTGCAAGTCGTCAATAAATCAACTCCCACCCATTTTTCAATGACCTGTGGTACTCTTCTAGACTTATTTTTCGTTAGCGAAGCTAACAATATATTACTCTATGACCAGGTCTCTGTACCAGCATTTTCAAGACATGACCTATGATTTTGACATTAATTATAATCAAGTCTGTATCAAATTTAGAGATTTTAAGAATATTGACTTTACTGAACTTGGTTTGGAAATAACAGCCTGTGATTGGTCGTCACTATATGTCATGCCCTCTGTAGACTGCCAAGTAGAAATTTTTAATAATTATTTGGATTATTTGTTCAATAAATTCGTACACATCAGAACAAAAGTCATAAAACCGATGCAACAACCGTGGTTTTGCGCAAGCATTAAAAGACATATTAATTTACGCGACGTTGCTTATCGTAGGTGGAAACGGTATAGAACTCCTGATCTATGCATTCATTATAAGATTGCGAAATGATGTCACAAAAATGATTAGGACAGCAAAACAAAATTACTATTCCTCCAAATTTAAGGATGGCATTATGACAAAGCAAAAGTGGAGGGAAATCAGTAAGATGGGAATTGGGAAAAATAAACAACACATTGGTATTGACGTAAATGTTAATAAGTTAAATAATAAGTTTGTGCAATTCAATGTATGTACCTGAGGCTATGTGTAACAAGTACCTGAATGCTCAACCCTACTGTGATAATAGCTTTAGTTTTATGTGTGTCAGTCACTGTGATGTCTTAGAATCAGAGGTCGCAATAATCGGTCTCTTTCGTGCTTGTTGTCAGAAAACAACCGCTCATTCACTGACACGATGCGTAACTGTTGCGAAAAAACACACAAACTTCGTTCTTCTTTGGCTTGCTCTTCGCTCAACCGCCGACCGCTTTTGGTCGCTCGCTCGGCTCAGTGTTTACTCGAGACCTTTTCGGTCGTAAAAACTCGGCAAATGGTCTTTTGCGCATGTATGTATGCATGTGAGTTGCGCGTGTGGATAGCTAGGCGTGGATGGGCATACATACGCATATGCACACAAATGAGCGCCATATCACCTTCTCCCTTCCTCTTTAATGCTTTGCCTGTGACGAAATTCTAAGGCAACAACATAAGGCAAACGCAACAACAAAAATAAAAACCTTTTTTGCTGACTTTTTCCTTGCTTCGCTCACTTACTGACTCTCAGTAGCTGAACAACAACCGGTTCTGTTCGCTTCGCGCGGTCAGTAAAAGACCGACTCGTGTGTTGCGCTCAACCCGAAACCGAAGAGCGAGAACACGAAAGAAACGAAAAAGAGGGTTGCTGGTCAGACACTGAGCGATGCCGTTTAATTTTTTGGTCTTTGTTGTGAGCAGACCGCGCAGAAAATTTTGGTTGAGCAGATTTTGCGACCTCTGCTTAGAATCTATTCTTAAAATTAGGTCCAATGCTGAAGGCCTTGATAGTGCTAACCCTAAATTTGTAAAAATGTTACTTCCATTTCTATTTGATCCGATTACACACATCATAAACACTGCCATTACAACGTCCACCTTTTCATGTCTATGGAAGAGGGCTAAAATTCTTCCAATTCCCAAATCAAATAACGATTTCAGACCCATATCCATTCTTCCCTTTCTTGCTAAAGTTGTAGAAAACCTAATGGCATCTCAGATGCAACTTTTTCTTAATGATAATCGGCTACTGAGCTCAAAACAATCTGGTTTCAGAAAAAACAGGAGTTGTGTAACGGCAATTACAAATATAGTAGAAGATATGCGTCAGCAGATTGATTCTGGCTCTGTTACTTTTTTAACTCTGCTAGACCATAGTAAAGCCTTTGATACAGTCAACCACGAAATTCTTTGCACAAAAATTAAAAATCTGTATAATTTTACAAGCACTGCTGTTAGTTCTATAAGGTCATACCTCACGGGTAGACTCCAAGCGGGTGTCTCTGGCTCCTGTATCTCCAACTTTAATTCATTGTCTCGTGGCGTCCCGCAAGGATCCGTTTTAGGGCCCTTATTGTTTTCTGTCTATGTAAATGACTTACCAAATGTTTTGTCTAATTGTGAAGTTCATCTGTACGCAGATGACGTCCAAATATATGTTAGTCGTTCGCTGTCCCAGATTGAAGACTGTGTCGTTGTCTGTAATAATGTACTCGATGAAATTAACCGTTGGGCCAAAGAGAATGGTTTGGGTTTGAATCCATCAAAATCAAAATGTAACCTCATCCATAAAAAAACCAGTTGATACTAGTCTGTTGCCAAAATTGTTTTTAGATAGCACGCCCATTCAATACGAGGAACAGGCAGTAAATCTAGGGATCACCTTTAACAATACTTTGTCGTGGAGCAAGCATATCGCTACAGCAACTGGTCGAACTTATGGGCTACTGCGGTAGCTCTCAGTGTCACAATTGCTTCTGCCAATTAAAATCAAGTTGCTTTTTGCAAAAATGTTCCTGGTACCAACACTATTTTATGGTGTGGAGATTTTTGGTCATTGCGATTCGAGAGACATGCATAAATTAGTGGTGGCATTTAAGTCCATTGCTAGATATGTATTTAATATTGGGCGCATGGAACATATTTCGCATTTTTCCTACAAGATTTTTGACCTTAGCCTTGGAAAGTGGATTAATCTCAGGACTCTCACATTTCTCCATAAAGTCATAAGCACCCGGGAACCGTCTTACCTATTTCAAAAACTAAATCCTGCTCTATCACAAAGAACCAACAACTTTATCTGTCCACGACCCAAAATGCTATGCTCGGAGAGGCAGTTTTTTGTAAATGCTATTCGTCTGTGGAACGATTTACCTCACGATCTTAAAACTATTAGAAGCACCCCTCAGTTTAACATAAAACTTAAAAAACACTTGCAAATTGATTTTTAAAATTCACTTATAATAGAAAATTAAAATCAACTTATTCAATTATTAGTATTTTATGTCATGAAACTATATATATATGTTTAGTTAGTTATTATTTTTCAAATTTTTAATCGTTGAAACAATTGAATCATTGTAGTGACTAGCACAATCGATATAAGTCTATCTGTACTTGTAGTGCTGGGATAAATCAATAAATTAAATTAAATTATTCATATTGCTTAAATCAATTATTTTGTCTTTTTTTGCTCTTTTTTGCCTTTTTTGCAACACATGCTGTGAAGCGCTTTACACAAAAAAATATAACTGGTTCATGAAAGCTTTTTATACGCCATTTGGACTATATAACGCTATATAACTGGATCGATTGGAATGGACAAAAATTAACTACTCTATCGAATAACCAGTTCTTTCAAGAAATTAATCTCATCAACTTGATTTCGAAATTTTGAATTTTATATTTTTGATTTTTGGCCTCTGACGGATCCACTGTGCAATGTCGTAAATGAAATAGAAATTGTGGATCACACTTCACACCTAGACTCCATCTATTTCACAGTAATAAACTTTTGTAAAAAACCCTGTATGAGACCCTTAAATTCTGATAGAATGCACTTCTGTAAGCATCGCCTCATACCCAGTTTCTGAACTGTAAACTAGGATCGCGTTCTATGGGTACTTTTGTACTAGCAACACACAGCGACAACAATTTTAACTTAGTTATTAATGGTACTCCATCTCGCGGTTTTTTGGCTGAGGAGTAACATCTCTTAGGCCCACGAAACAGCCCATTGTGCCATCATAAATTTAGTTTTTAACAAAACTCTACCGTGCGCTTTTAAAGATATGCAAGAATTTAGGTTTGACCCCTTCTGGAGGTATCTTCACAAATTGTACGTATAACGCGATTTTTTGATATTACGTTCCCAATGACCCTGTCTATGTTTGCTGAATTTTGTAGATTTTTATCTTGTACCATTGACTACTAAGTTAAAATTGTTGTCGCTGTGTGTTGCTAGTACAAAAGTAACCATAGAACGCGATCATAGGGTACAGTTGAGAAACTGGGTATGAGGCGATGCTTACAGAAGTGCCTTCGATCAGAATTTAAGGGTCTCATCCCGGGTTTTCTCAAAAAGTTTGATTTTGTCGAACTGTGTAATAGCCAAACTAAAAACCTCAGTTAAGGGGGAACCAGTTGAAGTTATTTCAGCTAAACCGATGATCCTACAACAACAAAAACAAAATTGAGCAATTGACAAAAACCCTAGAAGGAGCTTATATCAATGATGGACTCAGCTCTGAATTAGCTAACAAATACAGCACACAACATGCTGTAAAGGCTATGACAACTAACTGCTCCATGGATAAGGTAAAACCTTTTAGGCACATTCACCAACATGAATGATGGGATATCGAAATTTGTTAACAGTTGCACAATAGAAACAGGAAAAACAGACAAAGTTCTCCGGTACACAATAGAGGAAATCGCGGCCAGAACAGACAAAATAATTACACCGGTTACAACAACCGTGGCCGAGGCACCTACAAGGGCAATTACAGAGGCCAAAACATTGGTAACTATAGAGGCCAAGGTTACCAAAATAATAACGCAAACATCCGTACAACTAATTCGAAAAACCAACAACACTCTTTAGGCTACAACAACAACCAGTAAAACCCTAAACCAGGGGTGCCCAGCCCCATTGCTCCCATGGCTCCTTTGTTATTGTAATTGGCTCCGAAGCATAGGCGAGCAAATGCGTATATGTACACGGCTATCGGCATGCGCCAATGCTAATTGCAAAAACAATTTTTCACTTTCGTTTTCTTATCTCTATTCTTCATCTGCATTTGAGCAAGGTAACTGGACTTGCATGTGGTTGTTGTTGGGTCATAAAATTTTAAGAACCTTTTGTTGTTGCTTTGGCGACGCGCATCCACTTGAAGAAATTGTATAATGCTTTTAGTTATTGCATTGTCGGCGCGTCATTTGACAAGTAAACATGTATGTATCTCCCTAATTTTTTCAGTGTATCCATTGAAATAAAAAAAAAAATTTCTTTACTAGTGTTGGTGTTTTCTTTTGAATGTATTGAAATTTGCTCCGTCGTAAGCAGCGTTTGGGCGCCCCTGCCCTAAACTATAATCTAAGTAATATAATCACAGTCCAAAACGCAAAACAAATTCAACACTAACATTCTTGTTAGATACAGGAGCAGATATTTCGGTGATAAAACACCATCATAATGAATATTCTAATATAAATAAAAACATAATGAGCAATATAATAGGAATTGGAGAAGGAAAACAAGCTCTTATGGCCTAGTATCACTAAAATTACTTACAGACAAGTACATAGTACTACATGATTTCCATGGAGTACCCCAAAATTTTTCTGTACCTACTGATGGTAAACACTGAATACAGTGATATATTTGGTTTAGAAACAGAACCTATATCTTCGAGCAATTTCGATAAGGAAAAACTTAGATTGAATGATAAAACACCCGTATATATTAAAACTACAGAAATGCTGAGTCAGAAAAGCAGGAAGTAAACGATCAGGTACAAAAATTAATTAAAGATGGCATAGTTGAACCATCCATATCCGAATATAACAGCCCACTTCTCATGGTACCCAAGAAATCACTTCCAATCTCAATGGAAAAAAGATGGCGTTTAGTAGTCGACTATCGCCAAATTAACAAAAAAATACTAGCGGTCAAATTTCACTTCCAAGAACAGAATCCATTAGGGCGAGCTAAATATTCTTTATGTCTCGATCTTATGTCTGGATTCCATCAGGTAGAACTTGATGAAAAATCAAGAAATATGACATCCTTTTCAACGAGCACAGGCTCTTATCGTTACACACGCTTATCATATGGTCTTAAAGTCGCGCCAACTTCATTTATGCGCATGATGACACTTACATTTTCAGGTCTAGAACCATGGATGGATGACCTAGTAGTCATCGGATGTTGTCAACAACATATGTTCAAAAATTTGACAAAGTTCGAAGACGTTTGTCAAATTTTTGAACATATGTTGTTGAGAACATCCGATGACTACTAGGTCATCCAGTCCGATGGTTCTAGACCTGAAAATGTAAGTGTCATCATGCGCATAAATGAATTTGGCGCGACTTTAAGACCATATGATAAGCGTGTGTAGCGATAAGAGCCGTGCTCGTTGAAAAGGATGTCATATTTCTTGATTTTTCATCAAGTTCTATCTGATGGAATCCAGACATAAGATCGAGACATAAAGAATATTTAGCTCGCCCAATGGATTCTGTTCTTGGAAGTGGAAATTTGACCGCTAGTAGTTTTTTGTTAATTTGGCGATAGTCAACTACTAAACGCCATCTTTTTTCCATTGAGATTGGAAGTGATTTCTTGGGTACCATGAGAAGTGGGCTGTTATATTCGGATATGGATGGTTCAACTATGCCATCTTTAATTAATTTTTGTACCTGATCGTTTACTTCCTGCTTTTCTGACTCAGCATTTCTGTAGTTTTAATATATACGGGTGTTTTATCATTCAATCTAAGTTTTTCCTTATCAAAATTGCTCGCAGATATAGGTTCTGTTTCTAAACCAAATATATCACTGTATTCAGTGTTTACCATCAGTAGGTACAGAAAAATTGGGTACTCCATGGAAATCATGTAGTACTATGTACTTGTCTGTAAGTAATTTTAGTGACTAGGCCATAAGAGCTTGTTTGCTTCTCCAATTCCTATTATATTGCTCATTATGTTTTTATTTATATTAGAATATTCATTATGATGGTGTTTTATCACCGAAATATCTGCTCCTGTATCTAACAAGAATGTTAGTGTTAATTTGTTTTGCATTTTGGACTGTGATTATATTACTTAGATTATAGTTTGGGCAAGACTTCAAACGCTGCTTACAACAGAGCAAATTTCAATACATTCAAAAGAAACACCAACACTAGTAAAAAGAAATTTTATTTCAATGGATACACTAAAAAATTTAGGGAGATACATACATGTTCTTGTAAATGACACACCACATGCAAATAACTAAAAGCATTATCATTCTCAAGTGGATACACATGATTTGACAAGTAAACATGTATGTATCTCCCTAATTTTTTAGGTGTATTAGTTGAAATAAAAAAAAAATTTCTTTACTAGTGTTGGTGTTTTCTTTTGAATGTATTGAAATTTGCTCCGTCGTAAGCAGCGTTTGGGCGCCCCTGCCCTAAACTATAATCTAAGTAATATAATCACAGTCCAAAGCACAAACAAATTGAACACTAACATTCTTGTTAGATACAGGAGACATATTTCGGTGATAAAACACCATCATAATGAATATTCTAATATAAATAAAAACATAATGAGCAATATAATAGGAATTGGAGAAGGAAAACAAGCTCTTATGGCCTAGTATCACTAAAATTACTTACAGACAAGTACATAGTA
>JAWNNO010004525.1:0-13066 GCA_035044985.1 Lordiphosa fenestrarum
TTTAATCTACAGGTAAATAATATTTGGGAAGAACAAGTTACAAACGAAGAAGAAGAAGAACGTTGCAGGCAAAATTTTAAAGCGTATTTTATGATTTACTGAGATAGGTAACACATAATATAGGTAGTTACAATTGGCCTTTTCTGATTTTGCGCTTTACAACTAGCAAGTGGGTGGATTTTTTACCTACTCTCGAGAGACCTTTTCAACAGGTACTAGCTATGTTTGAAGATGCTCATTGTCTTTTAATGGTGTTGTGAACTGTTACCTAATATTGCGTAACCCTTTCAAAAGGATTTAGTTTTTTTCAGGCCATGGAGTCATTTTTTTTACCTGTTGCTACCTGTGTTCCTTGTGTACATACTTATAAAGGGCTTACTCCAGTAAAGGCAGATTATTCAGACTTGAACAGTCGAGCGAAAAAGTACGCAAACATAGTGATATTTGTTTAATCGAAAATGGACAACAGCAAATTATTTGAGTTCTTCAAAACCGCGGAATCACAAAAAGCTTTCGAGTCGTTAGTAAAAACCGAACTTAATTATACAAATGATGATTTGAAGGATGGGGAAATCATTACGACGAAAATACAAAACATATTCTACAGGCTACAATCTAAATGGAAATCAGCAAATCGGATGGAGAAAAGATTTATACAAAAAAACTCGATTTGGCTTGATGGATTTTCTTGTTTCGAAGGTAATGACGAAATACCCAGCACTTCTTCAGGGCCACCACGAGGCAGACCAACTAAATCTTTCGATGAGTGTTCTACGTTTACCAGGAAAAGGAAGCTTCAAGGTGCCACAATGGAAATTAGCACGGAGCATCTATCGGAGGCATTATCCGTCAAATACTCAAAAGACCTGGAGAGAAACAGATCTACTATAACAAAAGCTGTTGCAATTGCTAGTCCTGTTCGTCTTAAGCGCATTAAGGACAACATCAATACACCGCCAAATGCGCAGCCCACCAAGTACACTCGGGAAGAAGCTTTGGCCCTGTTTTTGGATGTGGGATTTTCCAAGCAGAAGTATAAGAAGTATAAATTTTTTTTGTAATTTTTAATAGTATCAAAACTTAATTTTTAATAAATCAATTTAAAAAAATTAAAATAAGTAGACTTTTTCATAAAATTTTTCCAGATTATTAAATTATGAACTTTGGCAGCCGATCCTGTGCCCCCCTGTTAACTTACAAAGATGAACGTACGCTCATTTTAAAGCTACAGGAATTCTCTATCCTCGTCCCTTTGAAATTTTTCAAATATCTCTTTCCGTTAAAAAGTTATGATTTTTGCAACGCCAAATTCGCGAATCCGGCCACTGTGCGACGTTCAAATTGAAATTTTCTGATTGCTGACAACGTTTGGGATTGATTTAATACCGAATATTTCGGATATCTCGCATTTTTTTTACTTTGTACAGAAAATAGAAATAAATCTAAATCAACAAAAGAAACAAGAAAACAACAGAAACAAGAAAGAAAGTCGGTCAAGCCCGACTATAACATACGCTGTACCATGAACATTTGTCTTTTGATCATAGCTCGAAAACCGTTCATCCGATCTTCTTCATTTCTTTGGCGGATCGATAAGTTATCCTAATAACGAAATATGTCCAGAAGGAACAAGCCATCTGTAATAACTCGGGTTTGTACTACTTTTGGAATACTTGTTATTTATTTGGAAATACTATTACTTCCAGACTGCCTAGCTCTGGTGCTTCGACTGAACTGAGCTCTCTCTCGACGACCCGTCCGAACATCAACATTTGTCGAGTGACAGTCATTCCATGGCACTCCCACTCCATCTATCTTGAAAACTGTGGGAGATATGACGTTTTTTCTAAATCTGGCCAAAATACAAAATAAACTTGATTTGCCTGCAGACATAAGAAGCATATTTACCATACATGTCAAACCTCTATCTCTTACCATCTCTGAGATCTGTGCGTTCATACGGACAGACAGACGGACAGACTGACAGACGGACAGACGGACTTGGCTATATCGACTCGGCTGTTGATGCTGATCAAGAATATATATACTTTATGGGGTCGGGATGCTTCCTTCTGGATGTTACATACTTTTGCACAAACTTATAATACTCTATGTACCTACGGTTCAGAGTATAAAAATGTATGCTTGTGACTGGCAAAAAACAAATGGAACATTTACAAACGCATGATAATTTGTACTTTTGTCCAATTCTCCAAAAAAGGCAGAGGAGATGAAGAAAATAGAAACAAATACGAAGTTGTTGTTACAAGTTCTCGATGCGAAAGCTACTTTACGCATTGGAATGTCTATGCTTAAGGCAACAACAAATGCGGCCGATGCGTATAGCTTGAGTGCAACTCTGTTTCAAACATTGTCCAGCTACAAAAGCTATTTTTGTTCACTTTAATAATTTCGGAAGAATTAAAGTATCGAAAATAAATCTTAAATTTTCGAAAAATGTTGAAAAAAATCGATTCTCTAAAAACGTAACCAACCAAATCAAAATGTACAGACAGAACCTATATAATAGTTTCAGAGGCGATATGTTGACAACCTTTAGAATCAGAAAGCGAAATTGACACAAAACTTTGCCTCTGCTCTTATACTTCAAAATCCCTCAAGAAAAGAAAACAGTTGCTAAATAAAAATATTTTGCAAGGACCGAAGAACTAGAGAGCAAAATTTTTAGCTGGGATTTTCGATTTGAACATTCTAGTGTAAAACCGTTGCTGTATGTGTGCATGGCGATTGGTGGCACTCACATTGCCTTACAGCTTCACATATATTATCAACAAGCGTAAGAGTCTTCGGTGGGGTTCGGTGCTATTCTTTGAATTGTGTGTTCGAATCCTGTGCCAGAGGACGTGGGCTCGATACCGCCTCGGGACATCTAATCGATTAGTTTTTTTATGTAAATAACTTATACATTATATTATATGAAGTATAACTAGCCATGAAAAAGCTTTCTGATGATCCCCTTCTCTTGTGCAAAAATTCACGCAAGCCAAAGAGATTGAGAGAAGTTCGACTCGGGGCCCATTTGGAGACTGTGTGTATAGTCATTTATTATTTTGTTTTTCAGACGGAAGCATTTTCGAAACATAAAGTATATATTTTTTTAATCCGCATGACGAGTTGAGTTAATAGAGTCAAAATAAGTTTCTCCTTCTAGGGGCTCAGATTTTGTGGTTGATTTTTGTGGGAAAACCCTCTGTACGGACTGTACGAGCCCATTTTCATATTCCTTTTTTCAATTATATGATTATGGTTTACATTGTGTTTAAACCCTCTTTCAGCCCACTGTGCCCCAGCTGACTATTGTTTTGTCACAATATTTTACACATTTTACAAACAAACATTAATTTCAGTTGTTGTAGTGGGTTTGGTTTTTCAGGTGAGCTGACAAAAAGCACGTGATTTGCTTATTTAAGCAGCTCAAACTTACAGTTGGCGGAAGAAAAGCGCACAGATGTGCGGGAAAGCTGATTTGTTTCGTTAGTTTAGTCACACAGCGTGTGAATGGCATAACTTGATGAGAGTTTATGGCAGCTGCTGAAGACAATGGCTCAAGCAGCTTCTAATGAGTAGAAACCAAAACCAGCCAGAGAAATAAAACGAACTTTAAATCAAATTCCAAAAGGACTTGTGCATTCCATAATCCCAAAACTTTCTTTGACAATTGACTCGAGCTAAAAGTCAGATAAACGAAAGAAATGTCGAAATGTTTTCCGTTTCGATTTGTAAACTTCAAGCCAGAATTAGATATCAGACGAAGAAAAGCATTTTGCTTTTCTTCCAAATTTGTACCATACTTATTGCTCCAGTCTCGGGGTTTCTCTCTCGCTATTTAAACTCATCCGTGCTGGCAGTTGTTGCTGTTGTTGTGCTTGTGGCATGTTCGGTTGGTCGACACAAACATAAAACGCAATGTAAGACAGGCGAATGGACAGGACAACAATGTACACTCACACACAGAGCGACAGAAATGCGTGTTTGTGTATTAGCCATGTGTGAGTGTGTGGTGTTTTTTTTTTAAACTTTGCTCGCTGGTTGTCTTTCCTTATCGGAAACAAGCTTATTCCGTTCAATGAACTGAAAAATATTGCTTACCTCTGAGTTTCCTCCTCCGCAATTGCGTAGCATACTTTTGTGCGCACACTTGACATTGCATTTTGATAAATTTCTATTGCTTTAACCTGTGCCCTTTACTTTCTCCCTCAGCCATTACTTGATGACCGTTTAAGGTGAAAATATTTTCAGAATTATTTCCTGTGGCTGGTAAACTGCTTTCAACTGAAAGTTGGGATTCCTACGCACATTTCCTGGCACATTTCAGCATTTTGATGTCACTTGGCAAGCAAGCAAAGGGTTTTAGAGAAAAACTTTGGGTAGATTTTATTTTTTTGTATGAGAAACATGACATTTGACATATTTCAGCAAAAAAAGTTGCGCCGCCGCCGCATTTTCTACCCTTGTCAATTAGGCTGACGCGGCGTATGCGTAATACGCTCTGTGTGTGTGTGTGTGCTTTGGTCAGTCTGCGAAAAGAAAATGATATGCACACACACACACACAGACACATACAAAACCAAAAAATAAACAAACTTCAGATGAGTTTGGTAAAAAGTTTTGCATTTCCGTTTGAACTTTGCCCAGCAGAAAATGGTGAGCCACGGAATTTTTTGTTGACAATTTGTGAAGAAGAAAAAAAAGACACCCAACATTTGATAAGTTGTTTAAATGCTTTCCGAAAAACTAAAGGTGAAGCAATGCATGAAAATATACATTTGAGGGCAGTTAGAAAGCGACTGGATTCGGTTGATCACATCTGACTGAACTGAACTGAATTTTGAATGGTTTTTTTGCTCTCGATTGTTCAAGCGGTATTCTTAAGGAAGCTGCACAACAATAAAATAAAAGCTGGAAAATGCTCTAAAGATGTTTTACGAGCTATCGCCATATCACGCCATTCCCTGGACTTAAGCACCCCGAATAAGAATTTGTACACATGCTCTGATGTTGTGACATGTTTTGCTTTTACTCAACAACTTTATCTGAAACGATAATTTTATTGGACATTAAAAACATTTACGTGCCAAGTCACAAAATATTAAAAACCCATTGCAAGAAGAACCAAAAAACAACAAACATAAAACATAAAGCACACGGCCTACATGAAACATGAGGACAACGCCAACGACAACTCGGCTTCCGTTCGCTAGGTCGCTGATGCGAGCGCTCGTAATGACAACAACAACAACCACAGCACAGCAACAGCAGCCACTTGGCCAAATGTATCGCATATCATGGCCATCAGTCATAAACTACTGAAGAAACAGACACGCTCGCCCGGCCCAGGCCAATCGACATGGCGACTTTGCGTTTGGGGCCAAACAGCACATGACGTTAAAACGTAAATGGCATAAAAAGCTATAATATCCTTTAACTTGTATGATAAACAATAACAACTCGCCCCCCTGTTTGTATTTCGGCCAGACAAAGACAGGGACGAGAATGCCGCCAAATAATAATTCAGCTTAAAGAGGCGTGTCACATGCAAGATTCGCGAAAAAGCCAACAGGACGACAGGCCAGCACCAATCGAGGCATGACCATACTCCAGATGTGACTGCCACAGAGTTGCCGTACGTGTGTTAACAGTAACAAAAATAAAAATAGAAAAAAGGAAGGTACTAGAAAGAGGTAAAATTTATGTATTACGTGACACGATGGATAATGGATGTAGCCGGAAAAAATGGCTAATGTTTTCTTTATGTTTATAAACTAGCTTAATGCTCGGCGGAATATTCTTTATCAAATTTTTTAAGCCAACTTGCGCCCTTTTAATGCCACAAAACTTCTTCGAAAACAGATTTGTGCCGGGTAAATGGGCACTTCTGGTTTACCACTATCCTACCACGAGATAAGGAGTCCAGCTTTAGCTGGTTCGATATCTGACTTAATCGGGAATCTTTGCAATCAACAACCACTAACAAGTATGAAAGTCGATCAAGCTAGGGTTTTCGATATATTTCAATTTATCAATATCGATAATATCAAAAATCTAAATATTCAGTATCGATATTTGATATATCGAGACCAAAAAACATCGATATATCGATAATATCGTTGTTTTCTAAAGCTTACACAAACCAGGAAAAGATATTACAGAACATCTACGTCTTTAAGACCACTAATGGCCAGTGCAAGTTTTCGTTTCATCTGATCTTTCCAATAAAGGTACGATTGAACTATTATTTTTAGGTCAGGCTATATTTTTAAAGTAACTTAGTGGTGAAGAACGTACCCAAATAATCACCCGGCCTCATTAAGGACCCTAAGGTCTATGTGTGACCCCATCTGGGGTCAGCAGGAACTAGCTACCTACCTACCATTTCATTTCTTTCTCGTACTTTTACAACAACACTTAACAAAACAAGAAAGAAAGTCGGTCAAGCCCGACTATAACATACTCTGTACCAAGAAATTTTGTCTTTTGATCATAACTCGAAAACCGTTCATCCGATCTTCTTCATTCCTTTGGCGGATCGATAAGTTATCCTAATAACTAAATATGTCCAGAAGGAATAAGCCATCTATCTTCAAAACTGTGGGAGATATGACGTTTTTTCTAAATTACGGGGGCGGGAGGGGGCGTGGCCAAAATTGAAAATAAACTTGATCTGCCTGCAGACATAAGAAGCATATGTCCCATACATGTCAAACCTCTATATCTTACCATCTCTGAGATCTGTGCGTTCATACGGACAGACAGACAGACGGACAGACGGACATGGCTATATCGACTCGGCTGTTGATGCTGATCAAGAATATATATACTTTATGGGGTCGGAGATGCTTCCTTCTGGATGTTACATACTTTTGCACAAACTTATAATACTCTATGTACCTACGGTACAGAGTATAATTAGAATCACTTTCAAATATCAAAGCAAAAGCAAAATTTACCCTTACTCTGCCTAGAAGGCAATGGGCATTGTTACGGTCAAATGGCAAGAAAACGAGAAAGCTGAGTTTTTATACCCTTGCAAGTGCTCGCTTAAATATTTTCAAAAAATACTTTTTCCCATTTTCCGACCGATCGTTCGTATGGTAGCTATATGATATAGTCATCCGATTTGGACAAAAACTCGTAGAACTGTGTAAAAGCATGAGAAACAAACAAATACAAAATTGCAGGATGCTACCATTAAAAACAAAAAAGTTTTTCTAACTAAGACTGTTTTTCAGACCTATCTTTTGTATGGCAGCTATACCATATAGTTGTCCGATTTTAATAAAACTTGGTAGAACTATAAAAAAGCATAGAAAACCTACGATTACAAAGTTTGGAGACGTTTCCATTGAAAAGAAAAAAGTTTTTCATACTAAAACTAGTTTTCCGACCGATTGTTCCTATGGGAGCTATGAGATATAGTCATCCGATCCGGTTCCGGTTCCGACATATTAGTAGTGTGCAGCAAAAAGAAGACTCTGTGCAAAATTTCAGCTCGATAGCTTTAAAGCTGAGAGACTAGTTCGCGTAGAAACAGACAGGCAGGCGGACAGACGGACGGACAACGCTCAATCGACTCAGCTCGTCACCCTGATCAAGAATATATATAGTTTATGGGGTCGGAAATGAATATTTCTATGCGCTGCAAACTTCTGGGCAAAATTATAATACCCTTTTGCAAGGGTATAAATATAAGCCCCGTCTTACACAGATGTTCCGAATGGCCGATTTTAAGTTTAATGATAGTTTTATTCAGATATACCGTTTTTAAAAATATCGATATATCGGCACAAAAAATATCATATTGGAATAACCCTTATCGTCAAACAAAAATATTGATATATCGATATATTGATAAAATATCGACAACCCTAGCTCAAGCCCAACTATAACATAGTCTGTATGACCGATAGTTTTTATTAATCACATGTAGTGTTAAGATGTGTTGAAGTGCATCCCATTGCTGTTCTAACAGTACAAACAAAAACAAAATACCAAGTACATTCTATCTACCTGTCTTCTATATGACTTTTTTCCGAATTGGGGGGTGCAGTGAGAATTGGAGTGAGAATTTGCAAAACTTTGAAAGTAAACTTGATCTGCCTACGTGTAACAAGTTTTTTCCCCATACATGTCGAATTTCTATCTCTTACCATCTCTGATATCTGTTTGTTCATACGGACAGACTGACGGAAAGGGTAATAAAGACTCGGCTGTTGATGCTGATGAAGAATATACAACTTTATGGGGTCGAAAATGCTTTCTTTTGGCAATAGAGAGTAATCTTTCTTTTTGGTTGACAGCTTTCATGCACGTGGCTTGAATTGAAACGACTTTTGGCTATTTCCCAATCTATCTTCTGCACCCGCGGCGTCCCTGCACTTTTGTAAGTGGCCTTGGCCAGACTGGGCTTACTTTAGCCTTGCACAGTCATAGGCAAGAGAAAGTTCGAGGCAGCAGCGCTGCGTTCTGCAGTTATTGCAGAAGCTTAGGACAGTGAACATTCACTTTTACAGGTAGAGCGTATATTTCAGTCGTGTTTGATCGCCTTTCCTACTTGTTTTTATTTCAATCTGCTAATTCGCTAATCTAATTTGAGATTAGATTTTATAAGATTTTTTAATAACACTGCAGTTGTTTAAATATTCAAATCGTTTAGACAGAATCTCCAAAAATTTCTGATAACTTGTTAAGCTAGTCACTCAGTGGACGAAGAAGAAAGCGGCTGTCTACCGCTCAGTGGGAGACGATTTACAATCCTAGGTCCGCATTTCCTAATTGACACTCAATCGACTTACTTTGGTACTCAAACTTGTGCCAGTTTCTACGTGGCTTAAAAGAGATGACCATCAGAATGAACCTCTCAACCAAACTTAAGCTACTTCAAAGCTGGCGCCAATAGCTAGTGAAGGTCACCGTGATGATTCTTATGATTATTCCGATTGGAAAATGCTTTGTTATTGAGACGATATTAAAACAGTACACTTCTATTGTGGCTTCAGAAGAAGAAAAGAAGTTAACTCTAACATTACATAATTGAAACCGGATAATAATTAAATCCTATTTTCATTTTCCTCGACCTCTTTGCTCATCGCATCCAAAATAATTCTAAGCAATATACTTCTGAGCTGTGTACAAGCTGTTCTGTCAATCCACTCACGCAATCGTAGTATGGATTTTGCTTTCTCGACTGGATACCTAAGCAAACATTCCTGGCACTGCTGTTTTAAATTAAAACTGGCAGGAATTTGTTGTTTTCGGCTTAACGCTTAAGTCCTATTTGTGAAATATTCCTGAACCACTTTTGTATCGCTTTGAACCACCATATTTATGAAGTATTCATCCTTTGCCCACCCACTTTTGAGATAACTGACTCCCAACTTGGCAGCAAAAGGGAGTTGATCGTTTTTCATTAAGAGATCTGGTAAAAAGTAGTGTCTTATAATGGAGAATTACACAGCCCAACAGTGTTTTTGGTGCAGGTCTATTTTGATCAGATTATGTTAGCCTTTTGATTGTTCCTATACAAATTTAAAGTACGAGTCTAGTTGTCCTCCCAAAAAAATAAATATGTATTTCGTTTTAAACAGGCTGTAACTTTGCCAAATATGCTGATTAAAGTGCGACAAAAATCACAATATTAGATCAAATGTTTGGCTATATGCTCAAATGGCTAAAATATTGATTCAAAAGCGGCGATAGCTTAAAAGTGATGATTGGTCTTCAAAAGAATGCCAAAAATCAAGAGTAGTCTGACTTTAGAGGCCAATTTAGACACTTTCCGCTGTTCTTATATAGAGATTTTCAGCTCATAAATCGAGATATATATGCCTAGTGTGGCCTCCGTAATTCCTAGTAATTCAAAAATTCGACAAAATCGTTTTGCCGCCATATCTTGGAAACGAGAGCTGATGGAGCTAAACCGAAACCAGTTTTGGAATCAGTGAACATTAATTTAACATATTTTTACATCGACAAGGCTACACCTCACAAAGATGATTTGTCGATAAGCGGCAAGGCGGTTCTTTGAGCAAACGCGGTACAGATTGCTAAAAAATACTGTTCGTAAGCAAATACTACTATCTATCAGTACAATGCCCCCCATCATATGCATCAGCGCCTTGGGAAATCACTTGGACACTTAACTCGTTTCTTTGTATAATTCGAGTGTGACAGACCACTTGTCACAGATGTCGAGCTCCCTTCACCACGTTTAACTTTCCGAATTTATTTATATTTATTTTGTTGTTTTACATCCGTAAAATGTAATCAAATTTAACGATTATTTGGTTTTGCGTATAATTTCCGTTTTTCTCTTAATATTCCATCTTTGCCTACAGTTTGTTTAAGGGCATATTCGATTTGTAAGACAAGTAGAAAACAAAAATAAAATACAGAGACAAATGGCAACTTAATTCAATTGAAGATGTCTTTTGATATTCTTCTCTTTTTTTGCAAACGGCTGTAAGTGAACCATAACGCATACGCAGCGTGTGCCAGCCAGGATGATGACGACAGCAGAACATTGCCATTCGGGCGTGCAATTTATTTCGGTTGGGCAAACATCCAAAAACTGTCAATAAAACCATTTTAAATGCGAGGGAATTTCTTTAACGGGTTTTTGGTTAAAGCAGCCCATAAATCAAATTATAGTTTAACATTCTTGTTTTTCTATCAATTTCACACATTTAATGATAAAAACGCTAAAAACAAAGCGTGGTTACAGTTGCAGATGATGTTGCATGGAAATGGAAATGAACAGTCCAGATTTATGCATGTTTCGTGTGTGCGTGTGTGTGTGTTTGCCACTGCGGTTGTTTATTTATGCGATTGTAGGCAACATTATTGAAATATAATAGATTGGTATGCCAGGTGTGACACTACAAGCCCCATTCTTGTGCCTCCCTTGAAACCACAGAGCACACTCTTTATATGCATGTATTGTATGTTTATGACCGGGGGCAGCAACAGGCACAGCTCTGCCTCATTTTCCGTGCGGTTTAGTGACAAATGTATTTCCAATTGTTTCACGCTTTCTCTTTGTTTCAAGCTTCCTTCTTTTGTTTATCATCTGTTCCAGCTCGAGCGTGCGACTTGTTTTATGGATTGATGTTTCTAGTTCTTGGTATGGCTTTCACACTTTATTGAGGTCAAGCAGCAGGTGCATAAATGGAATATCCTGCAAAGAGGTAAGTGCATTTGTGTCATAAATTGTATGGCTAAGCTTTTATCGCAACAGAAATGATTTTAAGACTATTAAATATTTCAATTCGATTAATAAATTACGCTTATCTTTAACTAAGATATATATGTGAGTGGAAATTATATTTTGAAATAGTTCAGTGCGACTTTTTACGTGGTCGCCTTTATAGGCTTAGTAGAGAACAAGGCGCTGTAGATGCAATGCTAAGGCTTTTGGCCCAAAGCGCCAAAACGGGCTCCACTCAATGTCTACGCTCCACACACGGCCAGAAATAGATATCATAAAACAAGAAGGAAAGTCTCAGCATAAATTTTGATGCTACAGTTGCAGCTGAGAGCAGCGCTGCTACTGCGCTGCAGCAGCGAACAGTCTTTTGATCATAACTCGAAAATCGTTCATCCGATCTTCTCCATTCCTTTGGCGGATCGATAAGTTATCCTGATAACTAAATATGTCCAGAAGGAACAAGCCATCTATCTTCAAAAATGTGGGAGATATGACGTTTTTTCTAAATTGCGGGGGCGGGAGGGGGCGTGGCCAAAATTGAAAATAAACTTGATCTGCCTGCAGACATAAGAAGCATATGTCCCATACATGTCAAACCTCTATCTCTTACCATCTCTGAGATCTGTGCGTTCATACGGAGAGACAGACGGTGATGCTGATCAAGAATATATATATATACTTTATAGGGTCGGAGATGCTTCTTTCTGGATGTTACATACTTTTATTGAAAAGTTCGTGGAGAATTTCGATATTTTTCGCTATGCGATAGCTAATCTCTTCTTGAAGTACCATAATATGAACCATTTTAGGCTCGTTTTGTGTTGACTTTTACTGAAATTATCGAAAAGTTTTTTTAAGCGACGATAGATCATTGACAGAGAATAATCAAAGCTAGCCTAAGATTGCGCGAACTTTGCGCCAATAATTAATGCAATTATTTTGATCAAATATTCATAATACAATGCAATCTCTTTGGTATGTACTATGTGATAGTACCATTCGTCTAAAAAAACTTCATATTTCTTAGATCTGCAAAGACTGAAACATATTGCACCTTATAACCATGAAATCCACTTCCGTTTCACTACATCTCAATGTAACTCAATGTTACCTTTGACTTAATCCTTGTGTTTTCGTACACTTTTTATACCCTTGCTAAGGGTATTGTAATTTTGCCCAGAAGCTTGCAACGCATAGAAATATTCATTTCCGATCCCATAAACGATATATATTCTTGAGCTGAGTCGATTGAGCTTTGTCCGTCCGTCTGTCTGTCCGTTTCTACGCTAACTAGTCTCTCAGTTTTGATGCTATCGAGCTGAACAGAGTCACAGAGTCTTCTTTTTGCTGCACACTACTAATATGTCGGAACCGGCCGGATCGGATTACAATATCTCAAAGCAATAGTAGGAAAAATCGGTCCGAAAACTAGTTTTAGTGAGAAAAACTTTTTTCTTTTCCATGGAAACGTCTCCAAACTTTGTATTCATAAGTTTTCTAAGCTTTTTTTATAATTCTGCCAAGTTTGATGAAAATCGGACAACTATATGGTATAGCTGCCATACAAAAGATGGGTCTGAAAAATAGTCTTAGTTAGAAGAACTAATTTGTTTTTAATGGTAGCATCCTGCAATTTTGTGTTTGTTTGTTTTACATGCTTTAAATCAGTTCTACAAATCAGAAGACTGTATCATTTAGCACCCATACGAACAATGGGTCGGAAAATGGGTCGTTTGCAAAAAAAAAAATGTTTGAATATATTTAAGAGGGCACTTGCAAGAAAAACTTCGGCACAACGAATTTAGCTTAGATTTCTTGTTATTAATTCTCACTTCTAATTTC
>JAWNNO010004528.1:0-19271 GCA_035044985.1 Lordiphosa fenestrarum
AATAAATACTGTGCAGAGCCAGAAATAAAGCTCACTTACAAACTGTCAAATCACTGCACCATATTCTAGGCGAAAGTCTTCGCAATAAAGGAAGCAGCGGAGTTGACAAAAATTCACTCTCTAAACAACGAAATAAATATATATATAATATATAAATATAATATAAATCTAAGATGGGATTCATACCATCAGTTTTTTAATATAGAAAAACCGGTTGGTACATGTTACTTAATGATAAGTTTAAATATGATCTCGGGATCTTGATAACTCAAATTAAAGTTTAGATCAACACAACAACGCAATTCTCAACTCAGCCAACTCAGCACAGCACTCTGCTTCAACACTATTCTTGCGACGACTCCGTACCTTCGATCGTTTCTCTTGGTTCTCGTTTGTCTTCTACTCGTTGCCTCTCCGCCACCGCTACTCTTGTATCCTCTCTCACATCAAATTTCGAGTTGTTGAATTTGGCAAAACTGTTGATGCACTTTAATAAGGAAATGATCAAGCTATTTAATAACGAAAAGAAAGAATTTTGCATTTTTTTTTTTTGGATGTAGGAGCTAGGTAAAGCGGAAACATTTTTCAACTTTTGAAAAGATGGGAAAAAATGTATTTAAAAGGGCAAGGTCGGGCTAGGCTAGGTTAAATATTCTGCTCGGCAGAGGCCGAGTTCACCCAGAGGCCTTTTAGCCCATTGTGATGCCTAGTAGGGGGGGGGGGGTTGGGTTTGGGAGGGGAGGGGGTTGTGGGGATTGACGGCCAGATTCTGCGCAAACTCTCTACTTAAACCATTTTGAGGAATCCACAAAAAGAGCCAGGTCTTCTAGAAGCACATTTGCCAGACTGCCCAGGTCTTCAAAGAATGGTTTGCCCAGATGCTGGGTGCGTTTCCTAAGATGTGCAGGGCAGTCGCATAGAAGGTGATGGATGCTTTCTATTTCCTCCTCGTTCCCACAGCTACGGCAGAAGTCATGGTGGGGCACGCGCATCCTGGTGGCCATTTGACCGATGGTACAGTGCCCCGTTATGACTCCTACCATAGTTCTCATCCTGTTCTTGCTAAAGTGTAGGAGTTGGGAAGTTCTTTTAGGTGAGTATCTTGGCCAGAGTAATCGGGACAAGTGACTACCGGGTGCGAGGTCCCATTGTCGTTCTGTCCTATTTCTGGCCCTCCACTTCAATTCCGTCATAATGTCCTGCAGGGGTCTTTGAATGTCCATTACCGCTTGCGTCGCTGGCAGCCCTGAGCCGTTCCTAGCGCACTAGTCTGCTCCCTCTTTGCCCGGTATGCCTGCGTGACCAGGTACCCAGACGAGGGTGATAGAGTGCTGTTGGATTTGGTTCAGTGCTGTCGCCGTGCAGCGGACTAGGTCGCTCTTTGTGGCGTTTGATGACAGAGCCTTAATAGCCGCCTGGCTGCCGACCAAGATTGAAATGTTCCTTGGAGTTTCATCCAAGGTGTATATCAATTTAGCCGCCTGCCAGATAGCACCAATCTCTGCCTGGAAAACGCTACACCAGTTTGGTAAACGGAATGAGAGCTGTGTCGCAAGATTCCTGCTCCTGTGCCTTCTTCCGTTTTTGAACCGTCTGTATAGATGGATAGCTCGTTCTCCCTGATGGTAGTGTCTTGCTTCTATTCCTCTCTATCCGGGAACCGTGTTCCAAAGTTGTCGTTCCATTTCTGAACTGGTATGCAGTATTTGCTTCCCTTTGCCTCTGCACTTATTCCTACTTCCTGTAGGATAATGCTGTGGCCTGAAGTAGATGTTTTAAGATGTTTCAGTTCCCGGAGTCTTACTGCGCTTCTCGAAGCTTCATACTTCCGGAAAGTGTCTACTGGTTCCAGGTTCAGAATTACATCCAGGGCCGCCTGGGGAGTGGATCGCAGGGATCCTGTAATGCCCAGGCAAGCTGCTCTTTGCATCTTTTGTAGGTTGTTTAGGTGGGTTTTGGTGTAGGCCGCCTTCTACCATACCAGCGCTCCATAGGTAAGGATAGGTCTGACGACCGCTGTGTATAACCAATGAATGATATACGGTTGCAGTCCCCACTTCCTACCAAAGGTCTTTTTGCAGGCATAGTACGCGCCTAATGCCTTCTTCATTCCTTCCTCAGAGTTTCTCTTCCAAGAGAGTTTTGAGTCAAGAATGATGCCCAGATACTTCGCTTCGTTGACCCGATTGAGCTGTGTTCCCCCAATGGATGGGAGTGTGAACTCAGGGACCCTGTATCTTTTTGTGAACAGTACCAGTTGGGTCTTCTGAGGGTTAACCCCTAGACCGTTCTGGTGTGCCCATCTTAGGGTTTTAGCGAGAGCAGATTCTAATAGCTCACTGATTGTGGGTAAGAATTTACCCGTTACCATTAGAACCAGGTCATCTGCATATGCTGTCACCCTACATCCGTTAAACTTCAAGGTAAGAAGAAGTTCGCTGAGAACCAGGTTCCAAAGAAGCGGGAATATGTCTCCCCCCTGCGGTGTGCCTCTCGTTGTTCTTTATCTTACGTTGCCTCCACAGAGAGTGGAGTTGATCACTCTGCTGCTAAGCATGTTGCTTAGCCAGTGAGTAATCATCGGGTGTGAGCCGATATTAGCAAGAGCTGCAGTAATCGACTCGGTCCTGACGTTGTTGAAAGCTCTCTCGATGTCGAGGAAGGGCCAACGCAAACTCCTTCTGATTCCTCAATGCTCCCTACCACCTCATGTAGTGTGGTGTCAACAGATCTACCCTAGGTAGGCGTGCTGCGCACCGCTGAACATTCGTGGTGTGAGCTTGCTTCTCAGGTGGAGTTCCAGGAGTCTTTCCATCGTTTTCAGAAGAAACGATGATAGACTGATGGGTCTATAGTATTTTGGTGAGTTGTGGTTTATCTTCCCTGCCTTGGGGATGAAGACCACTCTCACCTCTCGCCAGCTTTCTGGGATGTACTCCCTGAGGAGACAGCCCTTGAAAATCTTGGTCAGCCATGGCAGTAGATTCAAGATCGATACTTGCAACATAACTGGTCGGATGTCATCCGGTCCGGGTGATTTAAAGGGTTGGAATAACTTGATAGCCCAGACTATCTCGTCTTCAGTGATGGTTTCGTCAATCATCGTCGTGTCTCTTTCCCCAGGTGCCTCGCTGATTTG
Source organism: Lordiphosa fenestrarum (assembly GCA_035044985.1). Taxonomy (NCBI): domain Eukaryota; kingdom Metazoa; phylum Arthropoda; class Insecta; order Diptera; family Drosophilidae; genus Lordiphosa; species Lordiphosa fenestrarum. The sequence continues at coordinate 3,140 of JAWNNO010004528.1, forward strand.
TAGCTCAGTTGACCCGACCTCTGGTTCAGCATCTAGGCAACCTGGAAAATGTGTGTTCACTAACAGTTCCAGAGACTCTTGGCTCTTTTTGCATACGTTCCGTCCGGGTTATATAGTAACACCGGGTTGGATGGATCTTTGGCCAGCACACGTCGAAGTCTGGACGCTTCACTGGTGCAGGCAATATCCTCGCACAATTTTGCCCAAGAGTCTCTTCTTGCCTTCCGACACGTCCCTTTGAATTTAGAAAAACCCAGTTGGTCGATTTTGCTTTATTGAAGAGCTTCCTCGTTTCCTTCCTAGTCTGGCCGAGCTCCGTTGTCCACCACACTTTGTGGTTGGGCTTTGGGGGTCGACAAACCGAGCAGGATTTAAGAAACGCCCTGCTCAGCACGACTGTTATCGTCAGGGTGCATTCTTCAAGTGCGCCAGGCTGCAACAACTCTACTTCCGGAGGATCGGGGAGTGTTTGACTGACTGTTCTTGCGAATTTTTCCCAGTTTGATCTTTTAGGGTTCCTATAGAAAGTAGGTTTCTCTCTGCACCAGTTGACATCGAACAGTATCCTGTAGTGGTCCGAAAAGAAGCACTTGGTGGAGACATGCCAGTTGTCAACGGTCAGAGAGCCTCTGCTTAGCGGTACGGTTATGTCTATAACCTGAGCACGATCCTTATTCCGGAAACTGGGGATTTCTCCCCTGTTACACAGAATAAAGTTTGTGCTCAAAATGTAGTCCAGCATTTCCTCTCCTCGATCGTTAATACCCGTGCTACCGCATATGGAGTGGTGGGCATTCGCATCGCACCCCAGGATAGCTTCGATGCCCTCTTTCTGCGCGTGCCGAATGAAGGCTCTGATGCTTTCCGATGGGGGATCCTTGTCCTCGTATGGAAGATAGGCCGAGGTAAGGTATAGATTTCTCCCGTTCCTTCCCTCGATCTTCACCACTGTGAGGTCCTTGTCGCTGTAACGAGAAGAGAAAAGCACGTTAAGCTCGGTTCTTGCCACGATACATGTTCTCGGCTTACCCACGTTTCTGGGGAAGAGGAGATGGTATCCGCCAGCACTCAGTCCACGAACCCTTTCACCTAGGATCCAGGGTTCCTGGACGAGTGCAACATCAACTCTCCTCCTCCATGAAACGTAGTAGGTCAACAGAGGGTACCATGGAGTGATGCAGATTAATCTGCATTACCCTTAAATTGTTCTGTTGACCTAACATCCTAGCTCAGAAGTATTGCCCGGAGGCAGCCCAATCCAAGCTTCATCTGGCCTTGCTTCTTCAGGATGAGACTCTTGGATTCCTGACCAATGCTGATCCAGAGATCCTTGTCGTTTCCATTGTCGCTCGCCAGTCCTCTTAGTATGGTACAGTCGTCGGTTCCGTACTCCTTGTTCTGACCTTTGATCATGTTTAGTATGGTTCGGTGCTCCAGGATTGGGGGTGGGATCCATAGCTTCATGACCGAACGTACAGGCACATGTTCCTGTGGTACGACGTCGATCATTGCAACAGGCCAAAGTTCACCAACGCCGTGAATTGTGTCGGTGAGAAATCTCAAGGACTCCTCGTTGACACAAGCCACGACCTTAGAGCCTTTATACCACTTGACGCCCTCAAACTCAGCTAGGAATGAATCTTCGCCTTGTGTCATGGCATCGTGGATGGCCTGCATGATGACTCCCTCCAGAATGAGCCAGTTATCGGGTGAAAGCTTCCCTTCCGGGTTGCTTCGGTCGATAATGGCTATCATAAGCTCCGGTTTTGAGCTTAAGCTGGCCAGAAAGTCTTCTGGTCTTCTTCGCTTGTTTTCCGGGGCCTTGGATGAGTCATCGGATCTTTGCCGCTTTAAATTTTCACCCCTTCCGCCATCCGGTCCCTCCTTTTGGGAGAGTGTGGTTGACGTTGGGGGTGGTCTTCTGCGGTTCTTCTGGTCCCCAGTGGATGCTTTGGCTGCCTTCGACGTGGACGGAGATTCCGTCTTTGTCACAGTTTCCGGTGCTTCCACTTGGGCCTTCGTACCCTGTGCTGGTGCTTGGTCCGAGCTATCCTTAGACAGCCGGTTGTACCGGCGCACTTTGTACTCGTGCTTCTTTTTGAGTGCTTTCTCCCTTGCGGTCAGCGATTCCAGGGTGCGGCCCTCAAGTGTTCTGAGAAACTTGAGCGATGCCATGTACCCTGAGCGATGTTTTCTTTCTCTACACTGGGGCCGTGGCCGATGTAGGCTCACCCACTTTCGGTGGCTCATCGTTGATAGGCATGCGAGCCAGCGCAAGCTCTTCGTCTGTCATTGACGGGCCTGTGAAAACAAATTCGCCATTTTCGACCTCCGGCTCCATGTTCACCCCATCTTGACGATGAAGTGCACCTTCACTTGCCACATTACGCAATGAGGAGGCCAAGTGGTCCACCTCCACACTGGGTTTGCAGTTGCTTGATATCGACGCCGTGGGGCCTGCGTTCTCACCCCGATCCGCCGCCGGTACTGGGGATCCGACTCCCTGCACCGTAACTTCTGCTCCTCTAATGACTTTAGTCATTTTGCCTATTGGCTGGGTTGCGTTTTTGATCTATCCGCCAGGTTTGGACTGCTTTTTGCTTCATTGCTCCCCCTTGACCTTACCGGCATGGGTGGCCCTGTCGGTAGCGATTGCTACCACTGGCATTGCTCTTAGGTTCCTTACACCTACTAAGCCCTCCCACCACGACAAGGTAGCAGTCCGTAGGAGGGTAAAAGGGCAAAGTTAAATGCATATCTCTCAAAAACCACTTAAGCTATAGATCTATTTTTTCCCCAGTGTAAAATAGTTAATTTAAAATACGAATTTTTAAATTAGAAAAAAAAATTAATTTATTAATATTATTTTTTTAGTCCCGATTAAAAAAAAGGCCGGGCGTGCTCAGAGATTTGACTTCACAAAAAGTTAAAGATAAAATTCAAGAAACCATTTTCAATATTTTTAAATAGGGCAACCATTTCAGGTGAATACATGGGTTTTAAATTTTGGGATCCGATGAAGCTAGCAACATGTTGAACAGATCTTCGTTTTGTCGTCTTCGAGAATACTTGCAAGCGTTCGAGTACCTATATCTCTTATATTCCTTGTTCTTCGATTCTTGCGCATTTTCCGATAATTCCCCAATAGGAAGAGATTGATATTCGATTATATCACATTATATCACAGTAGGTGTTAGCCATTTGCTTGGATATCGTTCCTTTAAAAGAATGTACGTCTATACGTTTCGGTGGCATACTTTCTTGGATTTTAGAAGATTTTCTGTGTAAGCTTGTAGTGGAGGCGGTTTGAGGTGTGAACCTTGAGTGACTTTATTTGGGCTCCAAGGCCGCTATTTATATGATTTTGTTTACATTAGTTCTTATGGGCTACATATGGTTACATGTGGTAGAAGATATCTTAAAGCTATACTTATGCTAGGCTTAATTAGGGTAATTAGGAGTATGTCGTACCTGCTTTAAGCACAGGCACCAAGTTAATAAGTTGTGTTTAATATGGAGCTTTTGGCGTGAAGCTTTTTAGCTTAAGCTTTGATCGTTAAGCTTTGTAAGTTAAGTGCTGAGCTTTGTTCTGACGCATAGTGACTGCCATAAGTTGTCCTACATCTCCCTTTTTCGGAAAAAAAAAGAATTGTTTTTTTTTTCAACTATATTCTTTTAAAAATGCAGTTTTTCATGTTAATGCTTTCGCATAACTTTAAACGGAGACACAACACCACAAAGGAGGCTGGTAGATCGTACAGCTGTTTCAAGAGGAACCACACTTTCTCATCAGCGATCATTGCCTACCAACTGAACGTTTCTCTAAACTCTCTTCATGCCTGCGGTGGCATAACCGTTTGGGAATCCCAAAGCAGAATGCGCGCAAAAACATCGAGAGGCAGCGTAGAAACAGACAGTCGCCTTTGTGTGTGTGATTCCCCCTGGTCTTGCCTTTATTAGTGTGAGAGATACTCTCCCCGCTGTTAATATTGGTGACCAAAAAGTTTGTTTGCATAAATGCATTCAAACGGGGTTTTTAGTTGTTATAAATGAAATCATTTAATGTCTTAGGCTCATACAACAACAACGCCGTGCCTTGCGTTTTTAGTACATGTGACTGGTTTATTGTGTTCTTTCTACTGAGTAAACCTGCAGTTTTTAGCCGGCTCGAGGTCATGTTAATGCTTTCGCATAACTTTAAACGGAGACACAACACCACAAAGGAGGCTGGTAGTTCGTACAGCTGTTTCAAGAGGAACCACCCTCTATCATCAGCGATCATTGCCTACCAACTGAACGTTTCTCTGGGTTTCTTTCTAATATATTGTCAATTCATTTGTCAATGGCAGTATAGTAATTTTTAATTTCCTCAAATGTTTATTTCCTTTGCTCATAAATTCGTTTACTGAAACTATACTGAATAATTCATCTTAAAGGAGCTATTTGCAATATGTTAATGTTTAGTTCACCGGCTTCTTGTTCATGCCTTGGAAAGAATCGATCTAGATCGAGTATTCCATTAATGAATAACTCATTAACTGCAAAAGCTGTTACCCTTGATTTTCCTCTTACTAATGAGCATTTTTTATCCTTCAATTTTAATTTTATACCTTTGTTGGTATCACAGAAGCTGATTGCCTCGAAAATCATTGGTGTCTTTTCTTTTGTCAGTTGTTTGTTTTGTTTGTCAGTGATTTCATTTTTCTTTTTCGTGTCTGATCTTGTAGAAACTTTTAATATATTATTATTTGATAATTCTTTTATGTCTTTAAATTCAAGTCGCGATTCACGTCCTCTGATATATTCAATTGTAAATTCAAATTCCTCTAAGTCTAACCTCATTCGTATAAGTTTGGATGCTGGGTTTTTTAAATGAAAATAGATAAGTTAGCGGTTGGTGGTCTGTTTTAATTAAAAACTTTTTCCCATATATGTAGGGTTTGAAATATTGTATGGCCCAATGTATTGCAGTAAGTTCTTGCTCTATTGTTGACTTATTGCTTTCGCCCTTGGTGAAAGACTTCGATGCATATGCTACTGGTAATTGTTTTTCGTCATACTCTTGGCTCAGCACCGTGGTTATGCAAAACTCCCTATTAAAATCTGGATATTGAAGAATAGTTGGGCTTAAAAGTTGCGTTTGCGTCTTGCGGAATCCGCGAAATTTTGAATAAACCTACGATAGTAATTGCAGAATGCTATAAAGCGTTTAGCTTCATCCCCGTTTTTTGGAGTGGGATAATTTTTTATTACCTCGAACTTATTGTCATCTGGTAAGATTCCTTTGTGCACATGTGGCCTAAAAATGTAACTTCATGTCTGAAAAAAGAACATTTGTCCGGATGTAGTTTAAGATTGTACTTTCTGCATGTGGTAAAAACATCGCGCAAGTTACGTAGCATATGGGATTCGGAACATCCTATAACTATCAGGTCGTCCATATATAGAAATGCTTGAGACGGTAATAGTCCAGAAAATGCATTCTTTGGAATGAGTTTGGAGCTACTTTGAGACCATAAGGTAATCTTTTAAATCGGTATGAGCCTTTATCAGTTGAGATCACATCATCCCTTGAATTCTCTTCCAATTCTACTTGATGAAAGCCTGATATTAAGTTTAGGCAAGAAAAATATTTTGCCTTCCAAGTTGATCAAGAATGTCATCCATTCTGGGTAGTGGGAATTTGTCTGCTATTAACTGTTTGTTGGATGAAGAACTGATGGTTTTGGACGTAAACTTTAGTTGGGTGTAATTCATTAATGACACAAGTGAATTTTGCTGCAGTTTTTGTGTCGCGTCTAATAAATATAAAATCGGTAAGTTATAGTTATTACTTGCCTAATAACACTAATAGCTATTATAAATTGTCTTTTGTGTTTGAAATCTATGTTTTTTTAGCTTGCTGCAGCTGCATTAGTACTTTTATTTTAATTGCCACGTGTTTTAATAAATTAATTTTAATTATGCATAAGCCAATATATAGCAATCGACATTTTAAAAGATTGGTAAAGAATAAGAGGGAAAAGTGCTTAGAAAAGTTGAGGAAAAGTATTTCTATGCAGCTATGTCTATGTCACTATGCAGTGACAGCATGTGGAAGAGGATAGGCAGGAAGCGGATGAAGGTTACTGACATTATGCAGATTGTTAGAAAACAATACCACACTGACTTTAAATAAAGACCTTCAAAAGTGGTATGCAGAAAATAATGTTTCGCGCAAATGCGCTAAAGATCTAGTAAAGGTTTTGCAAAATGCCGATTTAAAGGTTAGGCCGTTTTATGAGTTCAGGTGCTCGTCTAAAATGGACATTTCCAACGTAGCTGGTGGTCATTATCTTCACATAGGGCTAAAAAATCAACTAGAAAAACTTTCAAACTATTTTTAACTAGAAAATATCTTGATTCTTGATATAAACATAGACTGTTTACAGCTATTTAAGAGTTCGAAAACTCAATTGTGGCCATGGGTGGGATTGCCCGTTTTTGTGGCAGGGGTATATCTTGGTAAATCGAAGCCTACCGATTGTGAAGCTTACTAAGATAAATTTTGATCGGAATATTTAGGTAGGCCAATCAATTCGAAGTACACATTAGAGCTATAGTATGCGATGCACCTGCTAGAGCTTTTATTAGTGGTACTCCTACTCACACGTCAAAGCATGGCTGTGCAAACTCAGGTAGCGAAAAAAGTTTAGGGTGTTTTAACTTATAGTACCTCTTCAGGTGATCTGATAACGGATGAGGACTTTAACAGCAGAAATATCCAAATCATCACAGCCTCGCTTACTTAAATAAAAAGACCGCATTTGAAAATTTAAACATGGATCTGGTTAAACAAATACCATTAGATTGCATGCACCTTGTCGACTTAGGGGTTATGAGAAAATTTCTATTAAGATTAATCGATACTAAAGTGGTTCTTAAACTTACAAAAGAAAACAGGAACAATATTTCAGCAAAATTAGTCGCCCTAGCTCCATTTATTCCCAAAGATTTTGCTCGGAAGCCCAAAACACTAAAAGATATCCATCATTGGAAAGCAACAGAGTTCCGACAGTTTTTATTATATTCTGGAACTGTTGTTCTTCAGGATATAATTCATGAGAATTTATACTATTTGTTTCTGTTACTTCATTGCGCCTATAACATTTTATGTTTTCCAATGCTTCGATCTAATAACATTAACACAGCTTAATCGATGCTAGATCTTTTCGTTCAAAATTTTCTTAATTTATTTGTTAATTTAGCGTCTCATACAATTTGCATAGCCTATTACATTTAAGAGCGACAATAGAACAAATTGGTGACCCAACCTCTGCGTCAGCCTATTCATTTGAAAACTACTTACAGCTTCTTAAAAGAAAAGTTAAAAGTCCGAGCAAAGTATTACAGCAGATATACAGGAAGTTAACAGAAGAAAAATTTTCAGCTCACAATAATGATCTTGAACCCAGAATAAATGGAAAATGTTGCATTTTTAGGGGATTCCTGTTGAGCTCCAAACAGCCGAACAGGATTTGCTTTATTAAAAAACAAATTCCTTTTAAAATTAATTCGATTTTCGAAGAGGGTTTGATTTGTGGTCAAAGATTTTCTTATTGGCATAGCTTATATCAGAAGCCATTAGACTCAACAGAATTAGGTATATGTATCATAGATATAGACGATTGCGAAGAAGAAGATAAAGTTCCCTTTGAGTTTTTTGAAAGTAAGGCAGTATGTATTCCACACAAAGATTATTTTGTTATCATGCCAATGCTGCATTTATATTGATATTGCCAGATGAGATATGTCTGTCCCCACTCCAAAAAAATTCAAAAAACTGAGCTTTCAAGTCAATGGAACTGAAAAGGAAAATGACTGTCCAAATTGTCAACATCTGGAAGCTGGCTTGGCCGAATTAAAAGGTAAGCTTTAGATAACTTTGATATCCTTGTTGCTTTTTTTTTATTTTTTTTTTTCTCTCTTTAGAATCTATCAAACAGGATATGGCTTGCCAGCTTGAAGCTGTTCTAAATGAGGTGGCAGAACTAATGGTAATGGTGTCCCAGTTGTGTATCCAAAAGAAGACTGAGCAGCAGCTTCGCAGAAACTTCCCTGTTAAAACCAGCGACGAGTTGATCGAGTTTGACGCAGAATTGGAAGTCGGTCGTCGCTCCGAATATGTAAGAAACTTATACTCATTTATTTAAAAAAGAAAGGTTTTTAATTTCGAAAAACTTTTCCAACAGGTTAAGCTGTTGCAATCATTGTTATACCCTGGTGGCCCATTAAAAAATATGAAGAATATTTTTACCGATGAGGTAACCATGGAGTTTAATGTAGATGGAGTCCTTGGCAAGAAACCTTTAAAGGACTTGAAAAATTAAATTTAATTGAGGCGGTATCTGCTGTAGAGCCGGTCGGTATGGCAGACAACTATATTAGAAAGGCAATTGCTCTCCAAAAAAAAACGAGCTGTCAGAAAAAAAAGCTCTAGTAATTATGTAAATATTGGATTTAAAATAACTAATTAGTTTAAATTTAGACCAAGAAGGCAATGTATTCAGATATGCATACACTATTTAAATGAATAGTTATAAGTATGTTCATTTCGCATTTTTTTTCCATGGAGGCACACTGATGTTTTTTGTTTTAATGATTTAAATAAGATTTGGTGAACATTTGTCTTTATTATTTAATTTGCTGTTTTATATATTTTGATTGTGCTTAAGCTTAACTATGCCCTTTGGACTAGGTATAGCCTGTCCCGCATTCTTGTCAATGTCCAGTCCTTATAGTCTTGTCATGGATTGGTGCTACTAGCCTACTCCAGGACTGGTCCAAATAGTGTGCTCATGATCCAGTACGAACGGTCTTGTCATGGACTAGAGCTACCAGTCTACTCATGGACTAGTCTTAATAGTATGCTCATGACCTAGTCTTAAAAGCGGCGGAGACGTCCGCTCAAATGACATGCCCTAATAAAATGGGACTAGGGGTGGCTCATACGGACTAGTCAAAGACCTAGGCCTGGACAGGTTCTTAAAACCGCAGGGAAAAGCCTGCTCAACGTCTATGTGCGGCAGGCACCACGGCGCTACAAAGCTTTGGACAAAGCATGGTTAGTAGAGAGATCAATAGTAGTACGGACTATATTATCCCAAAAATCAACTCAATATGCACATCAGCACTATTGGGTCCAGAAGACTGGTGTACAGGACTGGCCCAAGAAGCAACGCACTTCTTTACAGACGGCTCAAACATGGACCTAGGAGTCGGAGCCGTCGTATACTGTGCAGAGCCAGAAAAAAAAATCACTTACAAGCTGTCAAATCACTGCACCATATTCCAGGCGAAAGTCTTCGCAATAAAGGAAGCAGCGGAGCTGACAGAAATTTACTCTCTAAACAACGAAATAATTATAGATATATAAATATAATATAAATGTAAGATGGGACTTATACCATCAGTTTTTTGATATAGAACAAGAAAGAAAGTCGGTCAAGCCCGACTATAACATACTCTGTACCAAGAAAATTTGTCTTTTGATCATAAATCGAAAACCGTTCATCCGATCTTCTTCATTCCTTTGGCTGATCGATAAGTTATCCTAATAACTAAATATGTCCAGAAGGAACAAGCCATCTATCTTCAAAACTGTGGAGGATATGACGTTTTTTCTAAATTGCGGGGGCGGGAGGGGGCGTGGCCAAAATTGAAAATAAACTTGATCTGCCTGCAGACATAAGAAGCATATGTCCCATACATGTCAAACCTCTATCTCTTACCATCTCTGAAATCTGTGCGTTCATACGGACAGACAGACGGACAGACGGACGGACGGACAGACGGACAGCCGGACATGGCTATATAGACTCGGCTGTTGATGCTGATCAAGAATATATATACTTTATGGGGTCGGAGATGCTTCCTTCTGCCTGTTACATACTTTTAGATTAGAACACAACAACGCAATTCTCAACTCCGCCAACTCAGCACAGCACGACCGCCTCTTATTGACTCTGCTTCAACACTGTTCTTGCGACGACTCCGTACCTTCGATCGTTTCTCTTGGTTTTCGTTTGTCTTCTACTCGTTGCCTCTCCGCCACCGCTACTCACATCAAATTTCGAGTTGTTGAATTTGGCAAAACTGTTGATGCACTTTAATTAGGAAATGATCAAGCTATTTAATAACGAAAAGAAAGAATTTTGAATTTTTTTTTTTTTTGGGTGTAGGAGCTTGGTAAAGTGGACACATTTTTCAACTTTTGAAAAGATGTATATAAAATGTATTTAAAAGGGCAAAGTTAAATGCATATCTCTCAAAAACCACTTAAGCTATAGACCTAATTTTTTTTTCACGTGTTAAATAGATAATTTAAAATACGAATTTTTAAATTAGAAAAAAAAAATAATATATTAATATAAAAAAAAAATGTTTGTAAGCTTCCATTTTTTCCTGATTTTCAATATTTAGCTTGACTTTCAAAAAAAAGGCCGGGCGTGCTCAGAGATTTGACTTCACAAAGAGTTAAAGATAATATTTAAGAAAAAATTTCAATATTTTCAAAGAGGGCAACCATTTCAGGTGAATACATGGTTTTTAAATCCGGAATGGCTCCCACATGTCTTAATGATGATATTTTGGGATCCGATGAAGCTAACAACATGTTGAACAGATCTTCGTTATGTCGTCTTCGAGAATACTTGCAAATGTTCGAGTACCTATTTTTCTTATTCTCCTTGTTCTTCGATTCTTGCGCATCTTCCGATAATTCCCCAATAGGAAGAGATTGATATTCGATTATATCACTTCCATGATCCAGAACCTTATGAACAGTAGGTGTTAGCCATTTGCTTGGATATCGTTCCTTTAAAGAATGGACGTTTCGGTGGCATACTTTCCAAACAATTCGCCGCGGCGCACAGTTAAATGTGTTCTGTCGAAAGTATGCAAATCGCCTGACGGAATAATAATGAACTACAACTGCTGCTTTTCTATAAAGGGATAAGTGTTTGATAACTAGACATCGGATTTTAGGTAAAAACATATTTTTAATGGGTGGTCTCACAAAATACCTTATTGGACATAAGTTTGTTTCATAAAAAGTATACTATTTTTAATCCTGATTCATTTCGCATATATAAAATATTTACATATCTTGGACCTAAACACATATTTAAGAATACTTCGACTTATTTTTCATGAATGGCATAAGTTCAAGCCCCTAAAAAGCAACTTCTGGCCTCCGTCAAGAAGTGTACTGGGACCATTGCTGTTTACACTATTCATTAATTATATCGGTTTCCTACTTTACTCGCATTATCTAATGTAAGCTGATGACTTAAAAATTTGTTTAATCTGTGAAAAATCTTAGAGATTTTGAAGTTCTTCAATGCGATCTTAATTCGATTGCTGACTGGTGCGTGCGCAACTTGCTGCATCTTAATTTCTCAAAATAACACGGCAGTATGAAACTATGGATTGGGTGGTGGTGTTTGTGCTCAAATTTCTGTTTTCTGACCATCTAAGCTTTATCCTCCCCAACGCTTCAATGCATTTCAATGCTGGGTTTTGTTCAACGATCCATACACACGGCATAGGGTCAATTATGCCAACGTTTTACAATCACCCAAGCCGATATTTAGGGCCATAATCAATATGTAATCGTCTTCCAGTTGGCATGTGTTTCGACTTTAACTTCGATAATTTTGCAGTTAAGCGACTTATTAGGGACTTCTTTTTGTAGTTAAATTGTTACTGTTAGTTTTAAGATTTATTGTGGTAGCCAGTTCATTTTATTCGTTGGCGAAATATACTTAATAAACAAAGTCCGTATTGCGACAAATTTTGACCTATTTTGGAATATTTTATATGCTTTTACACAGGGTTTGAAAAACTTTTAGCAAATTACTTACAGCATTGAAATTTATGCTTTTGCTTGTGCTGTGCTTTGTCGAAATCGTAGTTCACGTGGAAATTAATAGTACCAAAATCAGAGAGCAAAGCTGTGCTATTGCTATGCTGTGACAATTTCGAAAGCATAGCAATATCACTTTTGAAATGCTGTCCTGTGCTGTGCTGTGCTATTGAACATTTGAAATGCATAGCACACTAAGCAAACTATTTGCCGGAAATGTTCAATAGCACAGCAAGTTTCGACAAAAATGTATAATAATAAATTTTGAATTCGTATTGAATTAAAATAACAAATTGATGGCGCTGCAATTAAAAACAAGAAGGAAAGTCGGTCAAGCCCGAATATTCAAACTGAATGCCTTTATGGCATGAAGCAGAATCAAGAAACAAAATTTAGTTTGAAAAAATGGCCAGAGTACATAAAACTATTTTCCAATAAACTAGGATTGGGCCATAACCAAGTTAAATCTGCGATCATTAAGCCCAACATCATCAAAATCGGAGAAAAGCTGCGAACCCGTTTGAAATTTACAAGCTCTTATGTAAAAAATGTGTTTTGAAACTTACTGTGCTATTGAACTATTTCGGCAAATAGTTTGCTTAGTGTGCTATGCATTTCAAATGTTCAATAGCACAGCACAGCACAGGACAGCATTTCAAATGTGCTATTGCTATGCTTCGAAATTGTCACAGCATAGCAATAGCACAGCTTTGCTCTCTGATTTTTGTACTATTAATTTCCATGTGAACTACGATTTCGACAAAGCGCAGCACAGAGAGTAGCAAATGAAATGCTTTTACATATTATAAGCAGGGATGCAAGCCGGTTCTGAGCAGAACCGGTTGTAATCGCTGTGTTGAATGTATGCGTTATATGGCTTATAAGGTTTGGCAGTAAGATTTTTATAAATTTGGGATTTACGCCATCAAGGCCCACAGCTTCTGACTTAATTTTACGAATTTAGTCGAGAATATCACTAGGACTTGCACACTCAAATTCAAAACAGTTAAAGCAATTATTGAACAAAGACGCGGACATATACGAGTTACATGTAATCTCAGGTACGTTTAGTCGGGTGAAATTAAGATTTAGTTTAATTACATCGACATCATCTCTTATTATTGGCTTTGATTTCCCAATTCCTACATTTTTAATATGTTTCCATCGTTGAGATGTACTTATAGCCCTCTGAAACTTGTTGGAATACAATGACCTTTTCGATTTGATGACCAAGTTATTCACTTCTCTTCGACTCGTTTTAAATATTAGGTATAAGCTTGGTATCCTGTAGCGTTTCCATTTGGCATAGGCTTTATCACGATTTTCAATAGCTCGCTTAATTTCGGCGTTAAACCAAGGTTTTTCAGCAGCTTTTAAGGTTTTAAACTTGACAGGTACAAAAGTGTTATATAAATTGTCCACGTTGTTACAAAGTAATTATAAATGCGAGTCAACATTAGGAAGCGAATAAATTGCGTCCCAATCACAAATTGAAAATGCATTGCTTAGTCCGATGTAGTCAATGTTTCGAAAGTCTCTATATTGAATCACTTAATCTGTACGATTTACATTTACATAGTAGGTCAGGAATATTAAATCATGTTTAGAGAAAGCAGGAACAAAGACTTGGTCATAGAGGAGAACTTTCTGGATGTTATTCACAAAGAAAACGTCAAGTAGGGTGTCATTGGTGTTAGAAAAGTGAGTGGGAATCAAATAGTTTACTGGTTTTAGTCCCAGTGGTTCCATTCCCATCGAAAGATGAGATTCCTGGAGTAAGTTGCTGTTGAAGTCGCCAGCAATAATAATATCTGTGTACGTCAGGGATAAGTACCCTAGTGTGTCTATTACTGTAGAGAAATCTATATATTTATGTGGTCTGTAGACACAACCTACTAGCATTTTTAAGTCATTGTCCAGATTGGATAATTCGATGAACAAATATTCGATTGGGCAATCAATGGGGTGTTTGTCAATAACCTTACATTTTAGACTTTTATTAACATAGATTGCAACTCCTCCCGCATGGCCTACACGATCAGAACGGAAAACATTAAAGCTATTACATCCAACCAACAAGTCACTTAATTCTGACATAAACCACGTTTCGGACACACAGATTACATCTACATTTGACTCCACAAACAGATACTTAAACGCTTCAATTTTCTTGACTAGACTTTGCGCATTAATATGACATATATGGAGTCCGGTATTCTGTTTAGTGAGAACCCTAACCACGACATGGCTGTTCGCTTTGGTGGTATCTATATTAAAGGTCATTTTGGTATTGCTTGCACAAAAACTATCAGATGCACACGTACATAATCTATCCTATAGGAATTAAAATGTAAAGAGAACGCTCTAAGTGACAAGGCAACAAATAAATAAATAAATGAGTATAGAATTACGCTTAAAACTAAGAATAAGAAATTTATCGGAAACTGATCGCTTATTTTAATAGAAATTTTAATTTCGAAACAAGTGGCTTTCGGCATCGGACAAGACTTCAGCGATTGGTGGGGATTCAGTGGGCAAGGGGGAGGGGGCCAAAAGCTGTTCAGTTGGGGCAATGTCTTCTTGCTGCAGTTGAGAGAGTTTTTGCCAGTTGTTCACACATATGACACTTCCCCGCTCACTCTGCCTAACGTGGACCAGCCCCCGTCGGGAGAATACTGCAGTCAGAAGCTTTTGTTTTTTCATCTGCATTGCTTTCTCAAATATTATATATTATAGTTCTTCTTTGTCAGTTGCTCATTGAGGTAAATAGGACTACCCGACTCAAAGCCCAGCATGTGAAGGCCAAGTGGTTGTTTTTGTGTCCGCCTGCATTCAGACGCTGCTCGAAGAAGTGTAAGCTTATCGCGCATGTGCTCAAATTTTATAATAATAATTGGGTCAACCGCTGTGTTTGTTGTGCGATATTGGACCCTAAATATGTCTTTAAGTTTTGGGGCCGGTGTTACTCCCAGAGAAAATGACATCGAGTTAAAGAAATTCTTCAATGATTCGCCATTAGTGCAGGGCACTCCATGCATTCTAAGGTCACATGCTATCTCTATGTTAGCCTGTGCAGTCTGTAGCAAAATTTGGAATTTTATTGAGAGCATTTTCAGTGTTACTCGAGCGGTGGTTTGGACTGGAGAAGAATTGTCAGAGTCATTTAAAACAAAATCTGGGGTTCGACAAGAGTGTCTCATGTCACCACTACTTTTCAACGATATTCACGAATGCCTGGGTTGCACATAGAAGACTCAAATATTCGTGTGCTGTTGTATGCGGATGATATAGTCATCTTAGCCGATGATCCTGGAGTTCTGCAGCGCATTATTTTTCGCTTGGAAGAATATAGTGACCGATTTAATATGGAAGTGAAAATGACCAAGTCAGAAATAATGATCTTTCGTCGAGGCGGGCAAAGTGGCGTTTTAATCACTTGCCAGTTAAAATAGTCTCGGAATATTGCTATCTGGAAGTGACACTTACACCAAAGCTATCATTCCTAAAACACATCCAGAAGCGTACAGAGCCAGCTAAAACAAGCATAAATGTGTCTTGGAGTAAATATGTTTACAATAGCAATTTACCAGTAAATGCCAAATGAAAAGTCTACAATGCCGTATGTAGGTCTATTCAAACTTATGCAGCCCAAATCTGGGGTTATAGCTGCTTCAAAGAAGTCGATCATTTTCAAAGTTTCTATTTGAAAAAAATGTTAAATTTGCCACCATAACTCCTGATTATGCACTGGCCTTGGAAAGCAATGTGGAATTGGACAACATGTTAATTATATTGCTAAAGTTCTTTTTGATTATAAAGACGAACGTCTTCCGTACCTACTCGCTAAAAAAAAATTCTACAGAAGAATGTATTTTGGGCCAAGGAAGCATTAGCTGTCAAATGGCGTAGAGTGGCATAACTTCGAAATCTCTAGGTCGCAATGGAATGTATTATGCGTGCATCTGCTGGCTACTCTCCACTGCACACATGTTTATGTTTATGTGCAACGGACATAAATAACAATGTCACGGGGACTAAGTATTTATAGACTTAGGCCCGATTTCTCAAAGGTTCCGGTTAGCCAACCACCGGTCAGATTTGTTCGTCAAAACGACGAGCGGTTAAGTCATTTGCTTTTCTCAGCAGCAGTATCGCCTGATATCGATAAATGCCTATCGCTGCTTCAGTGTGACCATACTGTTTGACTAAACGAAAGAGTACACAGCT
>JAWNNO010004529.1:0-351228 GCA_035044985.1 Lordiphosa fenestrarum
GTATGTACTTTACATTTGTAAACGGCTGCTACTGCAGCCCTAGAACAGTAGTTTTTAAGAAAGCCGGCGAGGAAAAACAAGAGCACGCGTTTTTCAACGTCCTGATATTCATTTTACCAAAAATAATTAAACATACATATATCAAAATGCCATATATATATGTCGAATTCTAATCGAAAAATCGGTAAGTTTATTTAAATGAGCTTTTGTTATATATATGACATAGTTTTTTTCAGACTGTTAATATAAGTAACAAGAAATATGCCGATGCCGGTCGGGGTCGGACAGCGAGCAGCCTGCTCAATTTATCCAGTACGATTGGAGAAAATTGAAGCTAAAATTATCAAGGCATGCCCTTATAATACATGTAGTCACTATTTTGGACAACTAGATATAACTTGTCTGACGACGGGAGAGAAATACTCACTTTCGCTCGAGAATTCGTTGATAGCGCACAGCTCGTGAACAAAATTATTAAAAAGAATAATTCGAAGATGGAGAACAACCGTACCCTATGCTAGCAGCCAGTGACTTTCCCTACTTTCTTCTGCAGCCCTTTTATCAAATTCAAGTCACGCGTGCAGCTCTAGTATGTACTTTACATTGGTAATCGGCTGCTACTGCAGCCCTAGAACAGTAATTTTTAGAAAGCCGGCGAGGCAAAATAAGAGCAAGCGTTTTTCAACATCCTGATATTCATTTTACCAAAAATAATTAAACATACATATATCAAAATGGCATATATATATGTCAATTCTAATCGAAAAATCGGTAAGTTTATTTAAATGAGCTTTTGTTATATAGTTTGTATGACATATTGTTTTTTTCAGACTGTTAATATAAGTAACAAGAAATATGCCGATTGGTCGGGGTCGGACAGCGAGCAGCCTGCTCCTAAAAGAAATAGGAGCGCTGCCGAGGACGACGAGGGTGAAAAGGAGCAGCCGCCAAAAACAACAATGAAGAACAAAAAGAAAACAACAACAACAATAAAAGCCAGGGTGGAGCACGCGCTCAAGCTGGCCGGCTGGCAGCACCATTTTTCTAATTTTTATCGTTCTCTAGCACGCATTTTTCTTAAAAAGGTGCCTATAGATTTCATTGAACTGTTTTTAGTTGTTATAAATGAAACCATTTAAAAAAATAACCCCCTTTTGAATGCATTTATGCAAACAAACTTGTTGGTCACCATTATTAGCAGCGGGGAGAGTATCTCTCACACTAATAAAGGCAAGACCTGGGGAACACACACACACAAAGGCGACTGTCTGTTTCTACGCTGCCTCTCGATGTTTTTGCGCGCATTCTGCATTTGGGATTCCCAAACGGTTATGCCACCGCAGGCATGGAGAGACTTTAGAGAAACGTTCAGTTGGTAGGCATTGATCGCTGATGATGAAGGTGGTTCCTCTTGAAACAGCTGTACGATCTACCAGCCTCCTGTGTGGTGTTGTGTCTCCGTTTAAAGTTGTGCGAAAGCATAACATTACCTCGAGCCGGCTAAACACTGCAGTAGAAAGGTCACAAAAAAACCAGTCACATAAAATAATTATCGCTAAAAATTGAAGGTGTCGTTTCAAACGTATTTCTACTTATATAAAGATCTACCTCAACCAGCTGCTGCGACTTTGTGTGCATGTATTTACTAGTTTCCTATGCTTATCCATGATTCTGCCAAGTTTGGTAGGAGTCGGACATCTATATAGTACAGCTGCCATTGAAAAGTAGAGTCTGAAAAGTAGTCTTAGTGAGAAAAACTTGCTTGTTTTCAGTGGAAATATCCTTCAAATCAGTTAGAAAAACGTGCTGCAAGGGTATACAAACTTCGGCATAGCCGAAGATAACTTTCCTTTATTCTTTTATTTCAACTCAATCTTTAGGTGAACTCCTTTCCACACCACCCTTGAGGTAGAGTTCATGGCGCGTTTTTTTTAAAGTGGTTCCCCAATAGGCCTATTCCACATATTGCTTAGCACATGCATTAAATCAATTGGTTCGTTGCTTTGAGAGCTGCTCGCCGGTTGCATCGTTGGGAGAAGTTTGAAGGACACAAAATCAAGAAGCCAGCGAAATGACTGTTTCCGGCTGCTTGCAGCACAGATGTTGTCAGTTTCTTACTCATGAACATGTTCCCAATATAAACCAAATTCCGTAAGGCAAGAATGGCTTATGAGTAGGCTGAACCATAGTTTTATGAACCGTATGGTATGTGCACCTGCAGATATGATGCTTTGCTTAGCAAATTATTTTAAACATGAAAAGCACCGACTCTATTAAAACTAGCTTGGCAAAGTTTACAGATAAGGTTGTTCTCGGCATGCAAATATTTCGTCCACAGGTATTGCATAGCAATCTGACCTCATGACCTATATATTTACAGCAGTGCAGACATATATCTATAAGCGAATCGATATAATTAATTAATTTTTCAAAAATGCCTCTTCTAAACAAATTAGCTGATTGTAAATTTAGGAGAGGCAAGTCGTATATGTGGCATTTTGCAAACTGCAAAATAAAAATGCCACAATTACATGAATCCTCGTGGAGGTCATGAATTTCGAATTCGAATCTGTAATCCATCTTACTAATGCCGCTTAAAAGTTTCTTATAGTACCTTATAAACTTTTGAGCAGTCAGCGTCTGCCCAATGGGATCTAAGAACACGAATTCAAGTTTTATTTTATCAATAAATAAAATATAAAAATGATTTTTATAGCAGTGAGGAACAATTAAAATGCTAGAAGAAGTATTCATAGCTGTTTTAATTAATTCCTCATTTTCAAAGGAATTTTGATCAAGTTGACATGGAAGACTTTCCAGTCTTGGATCATTTTGATCAAATAGAATAGCGGTCAAAGCAGCATCAACTATAAAGTTTGAAAGCCACTTACCATCTAACAAATGTTATCAAATCGTATAATTCAATATTGAATAAGAAACGATTCATGTTTAAGCAATGTATGTACATGCTCGAAAAGAGTCTTAGAATTAAGAACGTATAAATGAACATTTTCCATTAAGCAACTGCTTAATTTCGAATTGTTTAGAAGAATTTTTTTATAGTTCTCTTCCATTCGAAATATTTGCAAATTGGCAGCATAGGAATGATCTTCCTGAACTGAGGAAATTAAATTTGGATTTACATTTTCAGAAACAATAGACAGTTCCAAATACAAATTTGAATTATTTTTATTTGAAAGACATGATCGAGCAAACTCCTCACGAACTTTTTGGGGTCCGGAGAAATCCCGACCAAACAGTCCGACCTTAAGTTTTTTAATGCCCTTTTTTTGCCAGCTTTCTTTGTAATTCGAAAGCTTTTTGTTGGACATCTCACTTAAGGACGTCAATTTCTTCAAAGTGCCTTTTTTAGGTCTGGCCTTTATAACAGCACCATGAAGAATAGGGGACCGAATGAATTCTGGGTGCGCAAGTTCAACTTGTCGCACCACTGATTTCGAAAGGTCATCCATTTTTCGAATGAATCTTCTAAGTTTCAGTCCTTGCTTGATTTTAATGACACAATGCTTTAGTGTCTTAAAAAATGATTCTATTGGACCATTGCTGGGTCTTTTATTGGTCTTATCAATAAAAATGCCCATAAAATTTGTCCAAAACGGCGCAAAACCAATATATTTTCCCAAAATAACCTCTACCATTTCGGGACAAGAATAAATGTTTTGCTGTCCATTTTCTGTTTGATTATTTATCAAATCATTAATTATTACAGCAAAAGTATTGAAACGAGCTTTCAATTGACTTTTGCCTGCAATTGTTTTTAATGTATCATTTCGATACTTTGCGCCAGAACTTACAAATGATCCATTCTTTTCCAGATCAAAAGATTCTGGGTTCGCACCTGTAAAATATGAAATGGCTTTGCTTACCATTTCATTTACAGTAGGAGATAGTAGAATAGTAATCAGATGCTTAAACCGTTCTTCTAAGTCCCTTATGGAGCTTATATTGTATGCCCAACCCAGAGCATTTCTAAGGAAATGACTCAGGTCAATGTTAGCCAAGCCTACGGTTTTGTCTATATCAGCACACATAATCTTGGCATAATGGCTGGTACAAAATTGAATGCATACCTTCGGAAGGCACATTTCATTGTATGCTAAAAGGCTAAAAGTACTCTTTTAAAAGTGATCCAATTATTGCAAAACTAACGTCAGTCACGACTCGTTTGCAGAGTGGCAATTTCAATTTATTCAAAACACAAAACCTACCTACCTAAGCGACCAATATCAATGGCCGTGTGATTTGACAAAATCGCATGAGCCACAGGATAAACAATGTGACGCTCAGGAATATGTGCAGCCAATGAATAAAGAAATATTCCCTTCTTTGCCAATTTCATTGGTTGCACATCCTGTAGCATCCAGATGTAGCGTATGAATTTGTATGTGATCTAGAATCAATTTTAAGTGTCCTAAATACCACAAACACCTCCACCTTGGTGGACAAATGTTGAATATAATGATCATATGCCATACATTTTATGTCGAAGGCATCTTTAAACGCATCTTTTTTAAAATCGTTTTTAGAATTCTCCTCCGATATGAGATTTCTGTAATAGGATAAGTTTTCATAAACCATTTGCTTATTCCCCACCATAGCTCTTTCGAGGTTTAGTTTATTAGCAAATTTGGTTTTATATTCAAATGCAGATCAGCCTTTAATATCGCTTTTTGCAGAAAGCTTCTTTTATAGTTTATTGTATTGGTCAAACTCTGACTGCTTGAGTAAACTTTCACAGTTCCATCGAAAGCCCCAACAAACTTAAAATAGTTGCAAGATGGATCTTTGCAGTAACCATATGCAATGAAAGAGTCTTTGTTAATTCTTATAGACTTTAAATTTAGAGCACACGCATTATTTATAGAAAAAAATTGTTCTCTAATTATGAGTTCAATGCTTTTTTTTTCGGTAAACATTGATTTACAAGCTACAAGATTTACCTTGAAATCGTCCACCTTCATTTCAGCTACATAATGTGTACATGATAAATCAGGTTAACGAATCAATTTTGGATTGTGCATCATTTTTACATCTATATTTAAGCTGACATTTCCAACTCTACAATTTTTCGAAAGCACTTTAAAGTTGCTTCGATCAGACTTTCGTCTACTGGGTTGGAGGAAAGATTAGAAGCAAAGCTCAATGAATGAACACTTTCAACTAATTTGTCTTTGGGTTCATAGACCTAGTGTCACATAAGCAGTCTGTAGGCGCATAAACAGTCTGACACTTAGTAAAATCTACTTCACTGTAAGATTCGAAATTACATCTTAGTATTGCTCTTTTATAGCTACTAATTACAGTTTTGCGTCATTTTTGTGACATACTGTTTGTGTTTATCCGATGAATATTATTATTGGCTAAATTTTTATTAACCAAATTTGTAATAAAACAAATATCTTCTGCTGTTAAGACCCCCGACGTATTCAAAGTCCCTGCTTTGAGGGCACCTTCAATGGTTTTGCAAAATCCTACGATAAAGCAAAATAGTAACCGAAAATAATATGGATGGATTTTTCGCATTTGCACAGCTCATGCTCAAAATATGCAATACAATGAGAATTTTCTCTGAGACACCACAAATGCGCTCTGAGAATAAGCATGGCCTGCCAACTCGTTTTTTGGCCAAACAGCTGATAATTTCGGATAAATTCGGGGTCGGAAATGAATATTTCTATGCGTTGCAAACTTTTGGGAAAAATTATAGTACCCTTTGCAAGGGTATAAAAACTATACAAAAGTCATTTGGACAAATTTGATCATTTCAGTGTACTCCTAAATAAAA
Source organism: Lordiphosa fenestrarum (assembly GCA_035044985.1). Taxonomy (NCBI): domain Eukaryota; kingdom Metazoa; phylum Arthropoda; class Insecta; order Diptera; family Drosophilidae; genus Lordiphosa; species Lordiphosa fenestrarum. Next base: position 5,807 of record JAWNNO010004529.1, read on the forward strand.
AAATATATTTTTGATTTATGAATTATATGTATATTTATTACTTTGCTGGTCTCTTGACTATTAAAATAATTTTTAAGTTTATATCGAACGTCTGTAGTAAAATTAGCGGCCATGGTTGGGTCGCAGATTTCGGAGCGGTGTGTCTCTTGGTATTTCGTTGTCCCTTGAGGATCTGTGTTGAGTTGGACTCGTCCGTAGTAGGAGGTTGTGAGGCGAACAGCAAGCTGCATCAATCCCTATAGCATTCACACCTTGACAAATTCGGACACTAATCAGACAAACTCAGCTATGACAGTTTGTGTAAACTAATTTGCCCGTGTGAACTTAGCTTAACTTCTTAGGAGCAAACTTTCCATCGTCCTTTCCATTGGTCTTTGTGTTAGTTTTGCTGGTTTTTGTTGCTGATGAACGTTTGGCCCCATCACATGTGCCCGCTTCTCTAGCTGCAAAAACCAAACAATAATATTATTTAAACACTTTTCATACTAAAATGATACTTACACATCATTATGCTCCAAACACGGCAATTCCACGCACAAACAATTTTCTAATTTTATAAAATCAAATTTTTTACGGAGATTTTGACTTCTGCCTTTAGTGCGTTTTTGGTAATGGAATAACGGAGGATGGCAAAGTTGCCAGATTGTCAGCTTGCGGAAGATCTGAGTGAGCGGATTTTCACTTACATCACTCACGTTCGAAGCATAGGGCTGCAGAAGAAAGTGGGGAAAGTTACAGCCAGTGACAGGCCAAGGGCTGCAGCCACATGTATGCAAACTTTAAAATTAATTTGCAGAAAAACTGTTGAGAGAAACTTTCTGGGAAAATTATTAAAAATATGTTGAATTTTTCCCTATCAGGAATTTTTCCCTATCTGTGAGAAATAGCAACGAATTTGAGTAACTTGGTCACACTCAACTAGCTTCACATGGCTGGCCTTATCAGTGTCAATTGCTTCACATAGATTGGGTCACTGATAAGCTATTTTCTCAAAAACTGTGGGGACGATTTTCATAATTCTCATTTTGAAATACTCTTGCATGTGCCTTCTTTACGTTGATATAGCATGCATAGCTGCACGATCTCTGAGAGTGAAGATATTAGGCGTAACTGGTCAACTTAATTTTTATACCCGTTACTCGTAGAGTAAAAAGGGTATACTAAAGTCGTGCAAATGTATGTAACAGGCAGAAGGAAGCATCTCCGATATCATAAAGTATATATATTCTTCATCAGCATCAACAGCCGAGTCGATATAGCCATGTCCGTCTGTCCGTCCGTCCGTCCGTCCGTCCGTCTGTATGAACACCTAGATCTCAGATACTAGAAGAGCTAGAGCAACCAAATTTTATACGTAAGCTAGTATTGTCTGTAGGCAGATCAAGTTTGTTTCAAATTTTGGCCACGCCCCGCCCGCCCCCGCAATAAAAATATTGAATAACTCCCACTATTTTTAAGATATCGAGCTCAGATTTTGCAGTGTAGTCTATGTGGCCAATATCTACAATCTCACAAATTTTCAAAAGGATCGGATAATAAATGGCCGAGTTAAAAAAATGTTGCATACTTATCCGAGCTGAGCTGAGTAACGGGTATTCCGAAGTCGGGCAGGGCCGACTTTAACTTACGCTCTCGTTTTATTAAAGTAAGGGTATTGTATAAGGTAGTACTGATGAATTTGCTGACCAGTTAGAACTACCAGTTAAAATCCTCGTATAAATGCTCAAACCAATACAGCTATTAATACTAGTTAGCTCGTTGGTTATCTATCTGGTAGGACTAACCTCACACATACGCTCACCGATAGATCGGTGATTGTTTTCCCGACGCCCATTTGCGTTTGACAAGAAACATTCCGTAATTTACTGGTTAGCTATACCAGTTAACGAATAAGTATTTGCCGGTTAGATTTCTGGCTGGGTTTAGATAGGATTTCGTTTTGTGTGACCGCATTCTTCGGTTTCAAGATTAAATAATTAAATAGTTATTTATTAATTGCAATTTTGAGAAGAAGACGAACCAGCCTTAAGTGGACACTACCAGCTGTTCACGAAATCTAAATCGAATCGATGCGCAAAGTCGGCCCTACCCGACTTCGAAATACCCGTTACTCAGCTCAGCTCGGATAAGTATGCAACATTTTTTAACTCGGCCATTTATTACCCGATCCTTTTGAAAAATTGTGAAATTGTAGATATTGGCCACATAGACTACACTGCAAAATCTGAGCTCGATATCTTAAAAATTGTGGGAGTTGTTCAATATTTTTTATTGCGGGGGCGGGAGGGGGCGTGGCCAAAATTTGAAACAAACTTGATCTGCCTACAGACAATACTAGCTTACGTATAAAATTTGGTTGCCCTAGCTCTTCTAGTCTCTGAGATCTAGGTGTTCATACAGACGGACGGACGGACAGACGGACATGGCTATATCGACTCGGCTGTTGATGCTGATGAAGAATATATATACTTTATGATATCGGAGATGCTTCCTTCTGTCTGTTACATACATTTGCACGACTTTAGTATACCCTTTTTACTCTACGAGTAACGGGTATAAAAACTTGTTTGTATCAGTGGATATGTCCTTCAAATTAGTTAGAAAACGTGGTGCAAGGGTATACAAACTTCGGCCGAGCCGAAGCTAACTTTCCTCTATTTTATTTAGTGATTTGTAAAAATTTTTTTTTTGCTGTTTTAATTAATGAATCCAAAGACCACGGTAAATAAAGGGAAATAACGGTGAAAGTAGTCAAGTGAACTGAAAATTCTTAACACGGTGAGCAGTCAACGTCTCTACTAATTTGGGTAAAAAATATGAGATTTCTGGCCCACAGTGAGCCGTCTAAAAATGTCAAACCTTATTTTGGTGTTGCCAGATTTTAAATACACAGCAAACATTTTTTATAAGGAAGAATAGGAAGGAAGATAAGAATGCGATTCGCCTAGTATGTACCGCCTTACTCTATCGATATCGCATTCTCATCTTCCTACGGGAAGAAATGTGTGACTATGCTATAACTTCTGGGCGATAAGAAAGTGACACTTCTGGCAGATAAGAAAGCGATTCTTCTGGGAAATAGGAAAGAGTCTCTTCTGAGCAATAGGAAAGCGATTCATCCAGGGAATAGGAAAAAGTCTCTTCTGAAGGACAAGAATGCGATTCTTCCTAGAGGTAGGAATGCGAAGATTAGTTATACAAATAAGAAGTGTTTCGAATTCTGTTATTTAACAGCACGATTTTGCACCTAAGGTAAATAAGCGTTGCCAAAGTATTTTCTTTTGGCCATATTGTAAAAAATCGTCCAACTCAATCTGAATCTATCGCCAAACTCGCACATTGACCAGACAAAATGTTTGCAGGGTATTCACATTAGTTTTACCAATTCCGGGCCTATAAATCAATCGACTAGTACTGATTCAGTAATAAAGGGTGATTAATTAAAAGAATTCAATGTTTAAAGACGATGTAAATTTTGACCGCAGCTGCGCCTCATACATATCGGCCGGTAGCTCCACAAAAAATAGTCTGAATTCGTCATATCGCTAGATCTAGGCGGCCAATTGAATTGCCCCCAAACGTGAAATAAACCATTGAAAATGGACCATTGTTTCGCGTGCTGTGTGGCACCGTCTTGTTGAAACCAAGGCTGCAAGTCTTGTTGAAACCAAGGCTGCAAACCTTTAAAATTATCCATGATGTTCGGTCCGGGGGTTTGAACCCATTTTAAAATCGAAGGTTCGGTTCGCGGGCTGGTTTTTGGAACCCCCGAACCGAGGGTTCTGAATCGAACCTTGATTCGCTTGCTCACAAAAGAGTAATTTGACTTTTGATTTATTAATATGTTGAAAATGAAACATATATACCTTCTATCCATATGCTTAATCATAATGATCATTACTTAAGTTATTTTAATTATCAAAACCATTAGATGGCATTAACAGCTTTAAGAAACTGCTTAGTTTAAGTTAATAAGCATTGGAATTAAAACAAGTAAGGGTGCTGCCTTGTGCATTGGTTTTTGTTAAGGCTATTAAAGGGTCATCCTGAAAGTAGCCAACATTATTTTGTAATTTCAGCGGTTTTAGGCCTAACTAACGTCAAGCTCAATTGTTTCGCTTATAACTCCTGCGTTTTTGTCCGATCTGACTGAACTTTCAGATCTGAAACAAACTTGATTTGCGTACGGCATACATCTACCTTCATGCATCTCTTATAGTCTCTGAGATCGACGCGTTCATACAGGCAGACGGGCGGTCAAACAGACGGACATGGCTATATCGACTTGGCTGTACATGCTGATCAAGAACATATATACTTTATGGGTCGGAAAATTTTCCTTCTCCCTGTTACATACATTCGCACAATTTCATGATCCTCCTTTTCCCATTTTTAATGGGATCAGGGTATAAAAAGGAGTTCGGAAAAATGAATATGTGACCTTTTTACTGAGTAAACCTGCACTCTTTAGCCGGCTCGAGGTCATGTTATGCTTTTTCCGTTTAAAGTTGTGCGAAAGCATAACATGACCTCGAGCCGGCTAAAAACTGCAGGTTTATAATATATATATATAAAACAGGTTGCCTTTATATGTGAAGTTTCACAGATCTGCTCGGTGACTAGATCATATTTCTCCAGTTAAGAGTGTTAAAATCTTCTGTTTAAACTAGGTATCATACTATATCTTGGCACTTTACATTAAAATTCCTCCACACTTAGTTAAAAATGCAATCGTTTATACTAAAGTCTCCAGAGATTTTCAATATTTCACTGGCAGTATTTTTGCAAAAATGACTTAAATTGGTGAACCGAACCTCATTTTTCGAAAAAGTGATCCGGTTCGGGTTCAGGTTCGAGGAGTCAAAAATGTAAGGCGCCTGGTTCATGATCCGGTTCGCGAACCCCAAAAAACCTGAAACGAACCTTCAAGGGTTTGGTTCCGGACCGGTTTGCAGCCTTGGTTAAAACCACATGTCAGCCAAGTTCAGCTCTGAATGCATGAATTTCGATTATAAAATTCAACAATCTGCAAGCGTTGTTTGTTAATTGGTCGATGAACGGTTAAATTATAGACTAAAGTGAATATGTTTGACAGTAACATGTGACACGAAAACCGCTCAGCTGCCAAAACCAGCTGTTGGTGGTGTTATGTTATAATTCTTCTTTCTGAAAAACTTAGCCTTTTATTTTGAACTTTACCCGGCGTCGCCCGGGTCCTTTGTATTGTGAGAAAATTAAAGTTTTAACTGTAACTTTGCTAATTTCGCGGCTTTTTTGACAGTTTGGTATACACCTCCTATTAACCAGTCTACAATTGACGTCTATGAAATCTTCATAATAATTTAAGCTCAAATGAAAATATCAAAATTCAGCCGTTCAATCTGCATCGTCCATTTACCCACGGCTGGATTTTAATCTAAGCTTGAAGCGCTTTCATAGATATACATATTATTTTAGAAATTTCGCGGATTTTTGGACCTTAGAAATTTTCGCTTGCAAGCGTCCAACCATTCCGTAAAATTTCATCGCAATCGGACGATCGTTATAATTTTTTGCAAATTTCGCGGTATTTTTGTCCATTTCCCCCCTATTACGTCAACTTAGAAACCCTAACCGGCAAGCGTTTAACCAATCCCCAATGTTTCAATCGGATGAACGGTTGAATTTTGCGAATTTCTCGGTTTTCGGACCAAGTCACTGACATGAGACATAGCCTATGACAATTTCCTGATCGACATGAACATACTGTGAAAAATTTGTGAAGATCGGTTCAGCGGTTTAGACGCCCATAAGGAACAAACATACTTTCAATTTTATATATATGTATGTATAGATTTTACTTTACCTTACCTCGGGTTCTCCGGTAATAAAACACTTGTGACATGGCATCTTAACATTGTACGCCATTGTTAATACTCGCGATCTGTAAAAATTTTCAGTCAGTTTGTTTTTGAGATAATATTCCGCCAAATAAAAGGTACCTCTCATCAAATAGGATTGCATCTCGTGCAAATAAAATAACCCACATTTTAGTTATGACTTAATTTGATGTTCAATTTAAATTTGTTGATTACGCCATAAGTTTTATGATTCTTGCTTAAACTATAAATCAAATTTAAGTCGTGATCTACAAAAATTAATTGAAAAACTCGAAAAGTCTTTCGCGCCAATCATGAAGTTCAATATTGGCAGCCGTAAGTTATTTTCATTGTTGCCAAACTTCATTGGTGGCGCCAGCAATGCCAAGTGGTTTTGGTTGAAGTGGCTAGCTACTGAAAAGCTACTTTTAACACAAAAGTCAAGTCAAGTCATTCATGTTCACTCACTCATCACTTACAATCCTATAGCTTTAGTAGAAATGATCGGTAGATGCATCAGACCTCACGGCATAATGAATTAATTAAGCTTGGCTTTGCATCCCCAAAGGGCCAAGCTAAAGCTGTATTTTCACTTATCGAGATCTCAAGTGATGATTTTCATGATGCTTTCCATATATTTGTGTGCTTTTTAGATTGACTAATACACTTGTCTGATATCTCATTTGAGAAACTTTAACGAGAAATCAGACAAGTGAAAATACAGCTTAAGCTTATCTCAATATTCTCGCTCTTAATTGAAAGTTTATGGTTTATAGGAGCCTGGCATATCATGAGATTAAAATCCCTTCTTTATTTGGTTAGCGGTACAAAATGCATTCAAAATGTCAAAATGACATATTACGTATTATAAGTGCACATTAGTTTAGTGATGTTTATTGTGATGATAGCTTTCCCATGCTTGATTCGGCTTACAATTTGCCCACCTCGTGCAGGTACGCCCCCAACAGTTTTGTCTGGAAGGAGTTACAAATGAAAATTGTATTACTCAAAATGGAAATAAATTTGCTGAGCGTCTTCAAACTTACGCCCTCAATATAGTTGTATATATCGATTTTCTCATTTTGCGAGTGGGCGCCATCATCGCAAGCTCCCACCGGCACCAGAATTACATTCTTGCCCGTGGCCTCCTGCAGGGTGAGAGTCACCGGAATGGATCCACCCTCACGAGTCATATCTGGCTCGACATGGAAGACATGTTTGATGGCACGCTTAGCGGCCTCGTAATGTGGATGGTTGGGGTCCTCAGTCCACGGTTTGCCGGCAGACAGCATGACAACCTATGTGAAAATAAATGATGTTTGGATAGTACCAATAAATAGTTTTAGGGTTAAATGAACGCACCTTCAACTTGTTGGGCGAGCCACGCTCGGCCCATTTATCGTTAAGATATTTCTTAACGCACTCTTCAATGTGAGTGGGATCCTGATCGGGCACTAGGCGAATGGAGAACTTGCCAATGACTTTTTTCGGTATAACAGTCTTGGCGCCGGGCTCATAGAATGCTCCTTCGATGCCATGGATTGACAGGCTGGGGTAACGCCATCTGGCCTGAAGCAGCCGGATTTTGTCCCCGTTATGCGGCAGGTGCTCAACACCGACATCTTTCCTGGGGAGATTATCACGATTCGAAATTAAAGATTACTGTGATTTACGATACAGTGCAGCAGATAAGATTAACTTACTTGTACTCGGCCACTTCAAAATCGATGTTCTCATATATGGCTCTCTCGTTCTTCAGCAGTGGGGCAACCTGTTAGGCAATAAAGAGCAAATAACTGAGGCGTTAGCAACAGGCACAAGTTGGAAAGCAAACGAATGAGTTATTCACTAGTCGACTGGTTAAATACCCTGATTCGTTCGGGTGCTGCCTGGTCGAGACCTTCTTTCAGATCGACAAAAAATTCATTTCACTTCATAGGAGTGGAGCCACTTTTGCTCTGGAATTCCAATTTCAATATCCAATGTTATTGAGGGGAAGGTAGAAAATACACCCACAAAATAGTTTAGTGTTTAGAAAATAAACAATCATATAAATGTGCAAATTCCATTTACCATAATATTAAAAGAACAACAATGTAACATGAAAAATGGCTTAACAGCTCGTCTACATATTATACATGAATTCGAATACATTTTTTATAAAATTGAACCAATTATCGAAGCAGTTATTTAGAAGGAAGAGAACGAATAAAGTATTTTTAGTTTGCAATACATTTTATCTGTACAAATAAGCTTAAACGGATTTTTTAAAGGTGGCCTAAGTAATGTTAAATCAAATCGGGCAATGTTGCAACCAACTTCATTTATAGCCTCATCAGGGTTTCTTTTCAGAATCTGTTGATTCGCTGAAAAGTAGACAACATAGTATTTGTGTGCTCCGAATATGTCTCTTTCTGTGCCAGCACAACTCAACTCAATTGGTGTGCTTCAGCGGTGCATTAAAGCAAAAACGACCTGAGTCCGAGCAAAGGCACTACAAGGTAGTTTTTCAACATGTCAACTCTTGGCCACATGCTGCGCGGCCGATCAAAGCATGCCTTGAAATCGTGCCACACCGCCGTATAGCCCAGGCATTGCCCCTTCCGACTATTGATTTAAGGATCCGCAGGTTTGCTCTTTTGAAGGACTCTTAAATTGGATAAATTCGCGGGTAACATCAGAATGAATTTGAGACAAATGTTTCGCAATGAAGCAGGGGTGCCCTCGATATATACGAGTCACGCGCATTTGTGATTGTTTCCCGCAAAGCGATTACCGAGCGGGGGAGCGTTGGGACTCACGCATAACGAAATTGCAACAACAACTTCGTACGTGTCTCTCTTCTTATTCTCTCCTATGAGTCTTGCGGAATTGAAGGCAACAACAATAAGTATGTATGAGCGCTGTCTGATAACTTGATATTGTTGTTGCCGAGTGCAACGGACAGCCACAAGCACACACACACACACTCTTTATTACTTGTGTTATTGAATGCGCGGGCATTAGGTGATGTTGGACACACCTGCATTGACGCTTATCTTGAAAACAAAAATCCTTTAAAACTTATTTGTGCAATATTGTAGGATTTCGATAATAATATCAATATCAAAAGAAATATCGACAAAGATCGATTTTCCAGAGTGTCCAGATCTCTGATTCAAATAGATTTTGGAAAATACCGGTTCGTCCTCTGCTATGTTGCACAAGTTTCGATGCGTAACGTCAGCTGGCATATAAATATCTACGCGCAAAAGTGTAAACACATAACGTTCACACTCAACAGAAGCACCTGCTATCCCTAAACGCAACTTCGATCCCGCAATCAAACTATGTTGTATAACTAGGTGTACACCTCGATAGAAGGCTCACATGGCGCAAAACACCTAGACTCGGAAAAACTTCAAACAAAGCTAAAGGCCAACAGCCTTAACTGGCTAATTAACTCCCGTTCCCCTCTGAAGCTTGAATATAAAGTCTTACTGTACAAAAGAATAATAATAAAGCCTGTCTGGACCTATGGCTCGCAGCAATGGGGAAATGCTTGTGCTAGCAGTGTGGACATCGTCCAAAGATCACAATTAAAAATCCTTGGAACCATTACGATCATTAATAAAAATTTTAAAAAGAATTGTTAGTCTCTTTAAGAGAAAATCCAATAAATTCCGAACAAGCATAAAACGAGAAAGCTCAGCTAACTTCGCCTGTGCCGAAGTTTTTATACCCTTGCAAGTGCTCGCTTAAATATTTTCAAAAATAACCTTTTTCCCCCAACGACCCATTTTCCGACCGATCGTTCGTACGGGAGCTGTATGATGTAGACAAAAACCTATAGAATTCGGTGAAAGCATGTAAAACAAGTAAATACAAAATTGCAGAATGCTACCATTAAAAACGAAAAAGTTTTTCTAGCTATTACTGTTTTTCACACACTGTACTGTTTCTTTCCGATTTTCCTATTTCATCAAACTTGGCAGAATTATATACAAGCATAGAAAACCTATGAACACAAAGTTTGAAGACGATTCCATTGAAAATAAAAAAGTTTTTCATACTATAACTAGTTTTCCGACCGATTGTTCCTATGGGAGCTATGAGATATAGTCGTCCGATCCGGTCGGTTCTGACATATTAGTAGAGTGTAGCAAAATGAAGACTCTGTGCAAAATTTCAGCTCGATAGCTTAAAAACTGAGGGACTAGTTCGCGGAGAAACAGAAAGACAGACTGACAGACAAAGCTCTGATCTGAGACGATCAAGAATTCATATTCGGAAATGAATATTTCTATGCGTTGCAAGCGTTTGCAAGGGTACAATAACATAAGATAAGACCTTTAAATACCGACTTTAACTTACGATGCAATGTTCCTTTCATCTATTGCTTCTGTGTTCTTACACAGCGGGTATATTAAAGTTGGGCAAGGCCGACTATGGCTTACGCTCTCTCTTATAGTCGGTAACAAAAAGTATATCCAAATAGCTTGTAGAGACAATTCAAATTAACATTTGCAACCATGTTTCGGCACCTTTTTAATTGCACATGTTTCCGGTCCTAGTCCCTCAGTTTTGGGGCAATTTTGCACAGAATCTTCTTTTAACTGCATATTACGATATGTAGGAACCAGACACGGATTAGATGACTATTCCTTGTAGCTGTCATAGTCATATCTAATGTTATATACTAATCTTTCAATGCGCTGCAAATCTTCGGGTTGAGTCAATTAAATTTCTCTCACTTTCCAACAATCGTTGCCCCTTAATATTAACGGTTTATCCGATCAATACTCACATCACGGTCCACTCCAGGAATAAGGATCTTCGTGTCCTTGTCGACAAGTTGATTCAGCAGATAGCAGAGATCCGGCATGGCTTCATGCACCGTGCCACCGAAAACGCCACTGTGAAGATCTTTGGAGGCGCACTCCACCTCAACCTGGAAGTAGGCCAAGCCGCGCAGGCCATAGGTGAGGCAGGGTCGCTTCTTGCCCAGCCAGTAGTTGTCCGAGATGCACACGTAATCAACGTCAGCAAGGAAATCGTTCTTGCGTGCCATCAGCAGATCGTCTAGACCTTCGCTGCCGCTTTCCTCCATACCCTCAAAAACGAACTTAACATTCAGGGGCAGTGGAATGTTCAGCTTTTGGTAGGCTTCAATAGCGTGTATCCAGCACAACACGGGACCTTTGTCATCGGACGCACCGCGCCCGAACAGCTTGCCATCGACCTCGGTCAGCACAAAGGGATCGGTATCCCAGCCATCCTCCTTCAGGGCTGGCTGCACATCCAAATGACCATAGACCAGGACTGTCTTCTTGGCGGCGTCTTTGCCCAAAGTGCCCAATAGAACTTTGGGTAGGGGAATTTCCTGACCACTTGGCAGCGTCTGCTTGCCCACATCGGCCAGCTCTATCTCGGTGCCCAGCGCTTTCAATTTGTCTGCGGTCCAGTCGACCATACGATCGATTTCGCCGCGCTTATCCGGCCAAGCCGAAACGGACTGAATGCCCACTGCGGTTTTCAGGGTCTCGATGTAATCGCCCTTTTTGCCATCCACAAAGCTGGAACAGAGCGATTAGGATTTGTGAGTTAAGCATGTGAAACTGATAAGGAAACAAGGTGGTTGGGCAAGCACATGTCGAACTGGAAATAATTGTGGAAACGAAGAACTGGACAATTGTGCGGCTATGCACTCCACTCACAAAGAAAGCGCGCACAAGTAGAGCAGACAGCGATAGCGTTTCCCAAGCGACCAGCAGGTCCAAGATAAAATGCAAATCGCCTTTGTCTGTTCGTCTGCTAATATGCACGTACATACGGACACCTATGAATGAATGTTCCCATTTGTGTGTGCCGTGCATTATTAATAAAATAACAAAATAACGAATGGTGGGCACCGAAACCCACGGAAGTGTGCACACCCTGAAAAGCGACACACACAATTCACAATCAATTCTTTTGTACAATTATTGTGGCAATTTATCGTTAATGCACAAATTCGCCGGTGTGCTATATCGTTGATATAAGTTCATTCTTTAAGAGAGTCGTTTTTCTCAATTTAGACAGAAATAAACTTCAAATATTCTAAAATTGTAATTCTGTGATTTTCCAAAAAATGCCAGGAAAACGAGAGTCTATTCTTCTGCAAACCTCAAAAAGAACAAGACGGATGAGTGTAATGACTGGCCAGGTTGAGATCTGCAGAAATACCAGAGCAGGCGGGCAATCGACGCTAACAATTTGCTGTGCTCATTGCAGCAGTGGAAGAAGCTGAAAGAGCGACTCAGGGGCGGTAAATAGAAAGACCAAACTGTTTGAAAAACACGAAATTTGCCAAAATAAAAATATTCTTGAGTTTAAAATATTTTGAAGAAGGTCTAATAGTCTCAAATAAGTTTAGATTATGAAGAGGATTTTATAGATGACAACTGTGGCCGAGTATATAAGAAGACTAAATCAAGAAAATGTGATCTTTTTCCTTTGAGTGCAGATTATTATGAAGAATACCCAGGTGGTACGGGTACGAGTAAAGATCAAACTTTAGATTGAGTTTTGATCAGGGACGGAAACAGTTATAACTTATATTATAAAAGTACACACTTAATAGTTATTTAAAGACTTTTATTTTATTACTCCTAAGAATACAGTTATTGAGTAATTATTAAAGAGCTTTGATTTAGCTTCAACATTTTGCGCGCCGCGCAAATACTATGATCATCCAATACACGAGAGCTTTAGCATTTTACTTTTGCTTGCTGCAGATCTCTAGTATAAAGTTTATGTTAAATTAAAATGCATATATTGGCTTGTTCTTACGAATGCTGAAGCTTAATCAAAAATACTTTTAATTCTAGAAATTAAATTCTCTGTTTTGTTTACTAAACTTTATGACAAAAGTCTTTCGATAACTTTAATATTCTGAGTTTTAAAATAAAGTCTTTAATAATTATTATCAACTGACGTTTTAATATAAGTCTTTAAAAAACGGATATTTAATGACATTTATTATGAACCTTTTTTAAAATCATTTATTTTGTGAGTAATAATATAAAACTCTTGAATAATAAGTATTCTCCGAGTCAAAAAATAAAACTCTTTAATAATTATTATTTACTGAGTATTAAATTAAAATTAAAACAACTGTTGATGTTGACAATTACAGTAAAACTCTGGCAATAAAAGTTTATTGCGAATATCGAGGAAGGAAGGGAAATCAAATATTTTCGTTTATTTAGGATAATTTTAGAAAAATTGCTTTATAGTTTTATTTGTATAAGAGTTTTATACAAATAAGTGTTATTTTCCGCCCTGGTTTTGAATCTCATAAAGATTTTAAGGATTTTAAGGACAACCACCCAAAATCAAGCAATCAAAAAGGCCTGCTTAGACACCAGATCTGAACCCAATTAAGAAACTTTAAGGTGATGTTCAAATATATGTTTCGGAGTTCAAACCAAAACTATTTGGGTCTCTGGTTTAAGGTGTAATTGTTATGGAGAGAGTTTCAATTCAATACAAGTGAGAGTGCCCCCTTTTCGAAAGTGGAATAATGCCAAGCAGTCTATAGCCTTTTTTTTAAATGTGTAAAATTATTTTTGGAATCGTGTTGTGAACACTTACAATATATATTTAGCTCAACCAAATCGGTTCAGCCGTTCTTGAGAAAACCATTTTTTTGATTTAACTTTCCGCAATCATAACTCCACTCCAATAGCCCCTATCAGACTAAAATTTTAGGAGAGTGAGCTTCTCATTGTTGGTTATCACATATTTAAATTTGGTATTGATAAGAGAGGGAGCAGTTTTTGTATGCTTATACGGCTATGCCCTTTGCCTGTATTAGTTGAAAAATAAATGTTGTTTTTTTTATATTAGAGGGGGTCTTCTGGTTTAGAAATTTTTTTTTTAATTTTTTTTTACTTTAAAATCCTCTAAGTAATTGTTCATAAAATTTACTATAATTAATGTTTAGTTCAGGTCAGAATATTTTCGTTTTCTTAAATCGATGTCAAACTGTGATTAGTGCCATAAACATAAGTCTCTATGTACTTGTAGCACTAAGATGTCAAATAAACAACAACAACAACGGAAAATATTAAAAAATATTTTCCCAAAAGAATTTTTCAATATTCTAAATGGTTTAGGAGATATAGCCCTTTTAATGATCGAAAGTAAAAAAAATTTAATAGCAACTGCAAACTTTAAGCTCGTTTTTTTCGAAAACATGTTTTTAAAACATGTTCGCACGATAACTGAAGTTTTTCTGGACCGATTTTGATGAAAGAAAGGCCAAACGACCCAGAATTTTTTATAATTTTGCCAAGTTTGATGAAAATTGGACAACTATATGGTATAGCTGCCATACAAAAGATGGGTCTGCAAGGCTGTCTTAGTTTGGAAGTATTTGCTTGTTTTACATGCTTTCACCTAATTCTATAAATGTTTGTCCAAATCTGAAAAGACAATATAAGACCCATACGAACGATCGGTCAAAAATTGGGTCGTTGTGGGAAAAAAAATTATTTTTAAAAATATTTAAGCGAACACTTTCAAGGGAATAGAAACTTCGGTACAGACGAAGTCAGCTTAGCTTTCTCGTTTTTCAATGTTTTGACAAATGTTTTAAATCGTTTTTGTTTTTTTAATTTGTTATCAAAAATAGATATAGCCATAATTTTCACATTCCTACCACAACCTTCTCAATTTGTAATAGCAATTTTGAATATTATTTTATTTCAACAACATTCGTTCAACTTTACTTCAAATTATTCTGACATACTATAGGATAACACGGTGGTTAGAGAGAGATGAATATGGTCAACAAATAACTCTCTATGTTTTATGATACTGAATGGTTGGTAAAATACTATAATAACAAAAAAGCAGTAACTAGAAAAAGTTTATATGGCAGAACAACGTTTGCTGATTCAGCTTGTAGTATATAGTTTTGTTTTCAAGGAAAACGAAAACAAAACGTCAGGGTGACTCATGACTAAAATTGTAATATCGAATATCTTATTGATATTTATAGAACCTACAAGCTCAACAGTTGGCCTTACGTCTATAACTTGATTAATTTTTACAATTTTCTTCTTTCTTTGCAGTTTTTTCAGGGCGACAACATAAGCAGGTTAGTTTAAGACTCCTTTTAAAATGAATTAATTGCATTTTTTACTTCATCTTTAATCTTCATCTTTCTAACTCAATGTCGATTCAAGCAATCGCTTACATTACTTAGTCCCAAAAAAAATTTGTTTTTATCACACTTTATTTTATTCAAACTGCATAGAAAAAATTTTACGTCTGCTGTGTACACTGCAAAACATGGACTGTTTCGACTCGGACTTTTAGAAAATTGTTTTTACAAATAAAATATTTTTTTTTCATAATTTCGTTACATTTAGAATGTATTTTTTCTCTGTAATATGATGCTTAGTGAGAGGTAAATGGATGTTGGCAAATAAGCTTTTTTTTTTGATGATTAATTTTTCATTTTGTTTATATTTTTTTATGAAAGTCTAGACAGTTCGATATGTTTTTGGAAAAAAGTGAAATAACAACCATTTGCGTTATTTCATTCCCCCATTTGCTGCGTCTTTTTTAGGCAATTCACTTTTAACTTAAGGCGAATAATGTGGATTAGATAAAATAGTAAATCGCAAGTTGTAAACTAGCGAAGTTTAAGGCTCAACAACAAAACACAGGAACAAACAAATTTTTGGATTTTAAGATTTAAAGTCGAAGTATAGACTAACAACTTGGCATCATAAGCTTAAGCTTACCCTGATTAAGATCACACTTGTGATATCAGTAAGTTCAAGTACCTTCAACTTAGTCTGGCATTACTAACTTAAAAGTCCTATGCAGCAGAGCTGTTAACTACAATTACCACTACAATTATTAAAATATTTGAACATCGAATAACTATTACAATAACAATTATTTTGTAATTAGAAGTTTATTAACAATTAAAATTATTCCATAATTACTCCAAATTATTAAGTGAAATAATTGTAGTCATTTTTTCAGGTCTATGTAATTAAAACTTGTAGCCAAAACTACTAAATAATTTAATTAATTAAATACTTAATTATGAAATAGCTGAAATTGTTAATACATTTTTAAGTACGAAATAGTTGTTACTGTAATTGTGATTAGATTTTTAAATATCCCAACAGATGTAATGGTAATAGTTGTGTTTCACAAGAGCCTGTTTCGAATTCGAACTCGATTTCCTTGAACACGCTTGTTCTTTGCATTCCAATTTAGGATCTTTGAAAAGTGAAAAGCGTATCTCTGATTACAAGAAGAGGTTTAACAAGAAAGAAAGTCGGTCAAGCCCGACTATAACATAGTCTGTACCAAGAAACAGTCCTTTGATCATAACTTGACAAGAGCGCGACGAAAGAAAAATAGAAAATTGAACGATAATCGAGCTTGGCTTGGTCTCTTTAAATTTTTACATAGAAAAGCATCTCAAACGTATAGACTATAAATATTCTTGATCAAAAACATAATTTTTGAGTCTATGATGCAAAAATATTCACTAAAAAGTTTCAATTCGCCATCCTATATATTCTTTTTGTGAGGAATGAATGTTATTTTAGAGAGTTCTATTCATGTTTCAGCAAAAGCAACATATCTTAGTCATTCTGCAGACGATATTATGCGTAGGTCTCTCGGGTTTCTATTAAAACATCATATTTTCGAATTTCTTTACTGATAATTCAAAATATATAATAAGTATTTTTTCAACTAGCTATGTAAAATCTTTTGAAAGCTTTAAACACATTTTATACAGAATTTATTATTTTGAGTTATGACAGTGTTGAAGTTAGTGAGCTGTTTATTAATTTCTTGTCCCGCCGACTGATTTTCAACCCACAGCCCAGACCGCTTGTCTTAGAGATCTGAGATTTGGCATACACCCTTTTTCATATACGAGACTAGCTTTTTAACGGACGATCTTATATCTTGATTGATAGAAAAAAAAGTTATTGTTTGTGGAAATGTTCATCTCAAGTTTTCTTAAAAAAAATTCCGAGCGCTGCAGTCGTAAAATATGTAAAATTTCTGGGTCGGATAATGATACTGACATATGACCAAGTTTCAGGATCGCACGAGCTTTAAATGGTCATCCTTAAGGACTTCATCAATCGAGCTTCGCTAAGGATCAGTTTCAACTTTCAGTGTTCTTAAGTGGGTTAACCGGCGAAACTTATTTGAACCGAATGACGGATTTAACTATACTCACGAAAACGATTTAGATATCCAAGTTAAGAAGTATTATTGTCGGTAGGTAAGCGTTATACGTCCTATAAAGTGTCAGTGAACTGAAACGAATCGTTTTGCTTTGTGGTTTTAGGTTTCGTATGGTTTGCGGTTCCGTTTATCAGCTGGAATTTTAAAGTTAAAACCAACTTGCAAGTCCGAGATCTAGGTATCCATGCAGAGAGATGACCGGACAAACGGACAGGAGCAGATCGACTCCATGGTAATGCTGTTCAAGCGGTTCGAAATGCTGCCTTTTGCCTCACCTCAGTATAACTGTTTTACTCCACGAGTAACTGGCACTAAAAGTATGATGACATCTCTCGGGAAGAGTATACAGAATACGTTTGGCAGATGGACGTGCCATTTTTTTTTCATTTTCTCCTCGCGCTTATCGTGTTTTTTTTTCTCTGTGGCCCCTGTCGCTACGCGGCGTCATTATCACGCAGTAATAAACCAATAAACAACCAAAGATAAGTTATCTGAGGGCATTCACATCCCGATCCTCATCCTCTGTCCACAATGTCAGCATCCACTTGCTTTCATCCACTTTCCTTTCCCACTTTGCTTACGCGAAAAACTGCTGAAGCTCACTGGGTAACTTTTCACTGGCCATTTCGTAGTCGCAAATAAATTCCTGGCAATGACTGGAACGATCACAATTTCAGACTGAATTCTGTTTGATTTGCCGTCTGCTTAAATATACGAAAGGCCTGAGCGAACTGAGCGGCAGTGTTGCCGAAACAGCTATTTTCCCGCCAAAGCCAGTAATTCTTGACAGCTGCCAAAAAATGGCACATTTTATTAATTGTTCTTGGATCACCTAGCCAATTGTTTATGTATCTAGTTATGACTAGACCATATTTTATAGAAAATATGTAATTATTTATCACAATACCTTGACCATCGCCAAAAACTTCCTATCGAACTATCGATATATCGATATATCTGTGTCATCTCAAATTCGCCCTACTGGCGCCTGGTCACACTAGTGCAGTGAAATTCAGCGGTGGAGCAAGTGCGTCGCGTTCCCACACTCGATGGCAAAACCAATTATTAATTTGTAATAAATAAAAAACAGAGAGTGTCAATTGCAGTTGCTTAATATTCACCCACATGTACCAGGCATTCCAGGAGCAGGAGTCACAGTGTGTTTGACGTGTAAGGTCGAAGTTGAAGTTGATGAGTTGCAGCGATTAAAATAGAATGTGTGTTCGTGTGTTCCGTGGCTTTTTCTTTGGCAAACTCCAAATTGAGCGACATAGTCATGTTTGGTCTTCCCCTTTGTGGCTGTGCCGGATTATAAATAGTTGTGCGTGTTGGTGTTGGTCTGTGTGTGTGAGTGTGCCGGAGTTGTCTGTTTCAACTTGGTGTCATGCCATGGGAAAGGAACAACAACAAAAACAGTGGCCAAGAGTTAGCAAAGCGGAACTGGAAATGTGGATGACAGTGCCGTTAGAGCTGCTCCCAGCTTTTAAGCTGCCGATCGAGGCAATAACAACAAACATAACAGTAAGCGCAAATATGGCGCAAAGCAAAAGAAGAAGATTGGTTGTTGCTGTTCAATTGCCCTCCCGCCGTCCGATCACCGTTAATCAGTGGCCGGGGAATTGTCCAAAAACAGAGCGAGCAGCGAACAGCTGCAGCCGCCCATCGAGTTTTTGCTTTGCATAAATGGCAATAATTAGCCATCGCCCGGCCCCGTGTCCGTTCCCGCAGTCCCCATTGTTTTTCACGATTACTAAAGCTATTGCATTTCTCTTTGGTGCGCTTGTTCCAGAGTAGTGGGCGTTGGGCTTGCGCTGCGGCAGCAATCTGTTCGTTTTGTTTCCTTACGAAACGTCGTAGCCTTGTCTAGCTTTGAAATTCACTTGTACACACATTTGGGAGCCAGACAGAGATAAACATTTTCCACTTGCAGGCTAAGCTCTCATGGATCGCAGCCTGGACTCCATTGGCAGCTGTTCTCTTGATGTTGATGCCGATTTCTCCGACATATCAGGTAGGTGAACCGTGCCCAGTCTTAAGCATTTCGCCTCATTTGGGTCGTCTCGTTCGCAGATACCAGCGGCAGCCTGAACTTTCCGACTCCGCTCTCCGTGAAGGACATAACACGCGAATTTACGGCCAACATACGTGAGCGCTGCACGCTACGTTCCCCGCCGCAGCCACACCAGTCACATTTTGTGCACCACTCGACCTCCACCTACGTAGATCCCGGGACGGGCCTGGTGCGCATGGTGCTGTCACCGCCAGCCGCCGTCAACGAGGCGAGCCCTGTGGATGCCGCCAACGAAGTCGTTGAAAAGAAGCCCAGCTATCTGAACTTGGCCTGCTGCGTCAACGGGTACTCCAATCTGACCACCTACGACTCGAAGATACGCCAGGACATCAACAAGTCGCGCGAGGTGTCGCCCATTAGGCCCTCGACCAGCAGCCTGCAGTATTGCAAGCGCCAAAACTCGCTGGCGGCTCCCCAGTTGCTCATTGCCAGCAGTATGCCGCACACCAAGCAGCCCCAACTGATCGAGACCAACAACAACATCCAGTCGAGCACGAGCAATGGCCACAGCCTGGAAAACGGCAAGCAGCCTGCCTCGACCAGCAGCTTTATCCAGCAGCGCGTGGAGCGTCTCTACGGACCCGGTGCCCTGGCCCAGGGATTTTACAGCCCGAGGAAACATGGCCAGGGCTTGTCGCCCGCCCGGCAAAATCAACTGGAGGTGGACTCGTCGCAGAGCACGGAGTTGGCGCGCAAGTTCAAGCAGCTGTCCCCCAGCAAGGATTATGGGGAGTTTCGCAAAAAGCTTGACAACAACTGCTCCCAGGCGGAGAGGGAGCGAGTGCGGGAACGGGAGCAGTCGTCATCGGCGCAGAATGGCGGCGATGTGGACTTGCCCGTTTTCAGGCATTTAAGTCACGAGTTTCGGGCGCAGTTGCCCACCGTCTCGCCCAAACGGAATGTGCCACGCGTCTCGCCACCCTTGGAGGCTCCCGCTGATGTAGTCGACCATGAGTCGGTGCAAGCGCCACAACTACACTTGGAGGAGTACATCAGCACCACCAAAATATTGCCAGCCGAGACGAGCGCTGTAGCTGATTGTGTTACACCTGCCGCTGAAAGGGATGGAAACTATTTTCTAAAAATACTCAAAGCCGAACAGGCTCGTCTGCTTGCGCTGGCCGCTGTTGCAGAGAAATACATAGATGCCTTGGTTGTAAGTTGAGCGGTAGCTAGTCAAAAGGTCACTTCATATTAACGCCGAGCCTTTGCAGAATAATCCCGATATCAGTGAGGACACCTTTGGACTATTGCGTTCGGCCTCGGGCAAGGCCCGTTTATTGGCCTCGCAGAAAATGAAGCAGTTCGAGGGTGAGTGGGAGGTGCTTTTCTCACTAGAATTTGGTTTTGTGTTGAAGAAGAACAAGACAAACTCACATAAGAGAATGAATTGGTTTCCCATCTTCAATGAATCGGCTCTCACAGCTAGGGCTAGCTTGATCTTTATTCGATGATTTGAATATTTCGACTGGTCAGTAGTAATCACATTAGCATCTTCTAAGAAACTTTCTAATGTCGACTTTGCACCTGCTCGATAGCCAATTGTTTCTAAAACCAATTTCTTCCTCAAAAGTGAAACTCGGAGTGATGAATTGAGACATAACATGGCTGCAATTTAAAAACAATTTTGGGGACCTCCCGTTTTGCAGGTTCGAACCAAAATGTTGCAATGGTTAATGTTCGAAAGTTTAAGGTCCTAAGTTTTTGCGTGAAGGTTTTGCTTCGGCATAAGATTTACCCAATTTAAATAGAAAGCCAATTAATTGGTTTAATATATAAAATATTCTTCCAAATGTCTTTACATATGAAAAAGATTATTCACCTCAGACTTGAGGGTTGATAGTTTAGAAGGAGCGAAGGCGTTAACATTTCGAATATAACATTGTACATTATTATTTTCTGAAAGTGATATTGAAGGCATATTTAAGTTGTAAAAAAAACATTGCTAATGTAAGGATTAGCTTTTGCTTGTAGAAAACATTGACAATTCTTCGAGGATCTAAAAACATCGGCCATTATGCGCCGATTTTATACCTTAAGAACTAGAATAGAATTTCGAAACGCTTTCGATATGTTTCGACCTGAAATCAAAGAAAGTCCCTTGAATGTAGTTCAGATTTTTGTTGAATTTTATTTCTATTCACACTTGGATTGGTTTAAGGTTCAGTTTACAGTGATACAATAAGTCAGAATATCTGTCTGAAGCCGGTTTGGTTCATAACCGTTTGGTATATTCATGACCGAAGGGCAAGTAAATAAAGCTAGGATTTTAGTACCAACTAATTCGTTCCATCTCTTCTACTTCTTTCTAATGAATCCATTCAGCGTGTCTTCAATCTTAATATTCCTTCAAACATATGGACTACTACGACTTGTCGGACAAATATTTAAGTCCAATTATAATGATCCAAAATTACACAAATAATTCTGATTTGGACGAAATCCCAAAAACTCTCCCTCACATAATTCTCAATACTGAGATCAGCGTTAATTGTACTTCTATGCGATATTCTGATTCCAAAGCGGGTTTCTGGCCCTTTTTGTAGTTTTTTTTTGTCTTGGTACATATTTATTTTCCGGTTAATCTCTAAGCCGATTTTTTTTATAGCTATTTTGATTTCTAACAATTTCTTTTTGCATAAAAAAACGAGAAAGATAGTTGGTCAAGCCCGACTGTATCATACTCTGTACCAACGAAATTATCAGCATACATTTTGATGCTGCAATAGCAGCTGAAAGCAGCGCTGCTATTGCGCTGCAGCAGCGACCAGATCATAACTCGACAACCGATTATCCAATCTTCACCATTCCTTTGCCCGAACCGATAAGTTATCCTGATTACTAAATATGTCCAGAAAGAACGAACGATCTTTAAAACTGTGGGAGATATGACGTTTTTTCTAAATGGGGAGGGGGCGTGGACAAAATTGCAGGTATGCTATGAGATGTAGTCTTCCGATCCAGACATATTAACAGAGTACAGTAAAAATAGCTTGAAAACTAAGAGACTAGTTTGCGTAGAATTAGACGGACGGACGGACAAAGCTCTGATCAAGAATATATAAAGTTATTGGGGTCGGATATGAATATATCTTTGTGTTGCAACCTTATTGGCCAAATTATAATACCTTCTGCAAGGGTATAAAAGAACTATTGCTGCTACGTGTTGATTTATGTGTAGAAATCAGATCTGCAAACCGGTTTTGAACCGAACTGGTTTGAAACCGGAATTCAGGTTTATTTTTGTGAACAGAACCTTCTGTGAGCAGAACCTTGATCCGAACCTCTTTAGAAACTAAAGCACAACCCGAACCTGTTCCAAAAATGATAGATAACAAAATTTGTCTTCCTTTTTTTGTGCGACTTACTCCTAAAATAAGCAGGAATGTGGATTACAAAATCTAGAAAAACGTTTAGAACTCCTTATAAATAAAAGTCTTTGTTTTAAAATCCCATAGACTCGTAACAGCAAATTATATATTGAATATTCCCAAGTGTTCAGTAGAACAGTAACCGATACCGACCTAAAATCCACTCGCTTCCCATACGATTTGTGGAGTTTTTTTTAGGACGAATGTGATTTTTTGAACACAAAGAACACAAAAATGATAAATTTTGCATAAAGCATGTACCAAAATCCCCGAACCTTATATTTCCCAACTTTAATTTAATACGAATATTTTTTTTCGGCTTGCAGCTCCGGTAGAAATAGTAGGGGTATTCCTGCAAGTGATTTCGATTTTGATTACAATTTCGGTGCGACCAGATAAACTACAGAGTATTAATAATATTTAATTTGTTTTTCAAAATTCACCTTAAAATGGCACAGAAAACAATCAAAAACTTTGTGCTTTGGAGGCGGCCTTTTGGTTATCCTTGAACTAAAGATTCTCCTAATATTTATCGAACCTTTCCTTGGTTTTTGAAGAGAGCAGGACAGCAGACAGCAGCTGTGTGATAGTTATAGGTACTGACAAATTGTGCAATTTTATAGCTTGATTGCTTATAACCTGATATCAATTAATGGCTGCCAATTGTTCTCATATACCCAACATTCCCCTCCCATTTTAAGGTCTCTGTCACAACAACCTGAATCGCTCGCCGGAGGATGAGTTCCCCACCACACTGGATGATTTACAAGGCTTCTGGGACATGGTTTACCTTCAGGTGGAGCACGTTAATTCAATCTTCGCTGACATTGAGCACTTGAAGAGCAATGACTGGAAGGTAGGACGGTACAAGGTAGTCGTAATGAGCACGATTAATTTAATTGGTTAATTATTTCCAGCGCACCGTTGACCCCCACAAGTTGGAGACGGTGTCTAATACCAAAACGACCAAATCGGCAAAGACTGGCAACTCTGGATCGAAAACGAAATTGCCCGGAACAACCAGCAGCAATTCAAGTGTAAATAGCTCCAAGTCGGCAGCTGTCAATTCGGCGGCGGCATTGAAGCGTGAAGCCCAAAGGAAGCAATTGCTGGAGATGAAACGTCAGCGCCGTGAGGCCATGTCCGCCGCTGCGAAGAATCAAACAGCATGTGATGGCGCCACCGAGCTAGTCGAGGCTGCCGGTGATAGATCTATGATCAACATTGGCGTCGGGAACAGCAGCTGAATCGTGCTCTCTGCTCCTGCCAACTGCAAAACATGCTCTCTAGTTATACGTGTATTCTATTTAAAATTAACACACTCACACTCTCCCAACACACCCAACTCTGCATACACGTACACTCTCACACACAATCACACATATGCTTAAAAATTCCTAGTTGAATTAATCCTTAACTAGTCCCAACTAAATGCACACGGTGTGGAGCTTCTAACTCTAATCGCATAATAATACCAAGTGGTCACAAGGTGTCACAAGCACGATGCATCGACAGCGATACGCCGTAAATTGTTTCACAAAACAAAAACAACAAAAAAAACGTTTGCCTTATCTGCGTGTGTTTTCGCCCGTTAAATTAGTTTGCTGTGCACTTTAAAGAACATCAAATTGTTTGTAATTACAATTATTACATTTATAAAAGACATTTATCATCGTGTAATAGAAATTTAAGTACAACCACAGAAACACCAACAAAAACATTTGTATTACATAGCATTGATCTTTTTGTATTCATTTTAAATGTGGAAAAAACGAATCTAAATAATATATATATATTTTTTGGCGTATTAGCGGCTGCATGTAATGAGAATTATTATTCTGTAAGCTGAGGCAATCTCACTCTCAATTAACTTGTAATGTTTTGTAATAAATTATTTTTCACTTATATGGCAATAAATGCAATTGCCCCTTGCTGTCCTGCCGGCCCATCCGGCTGCTCTGTGTGGAGGTCGTCACATTCGGGGGTGTGACAGAAATCTCTTCATCGTGAATTACAACCCAAAACCAATTCTCGGGTGTACTGGAAATGGCGTTGGGTCGGTCTCAAGTCGCCATAGAACTCATACAGTTCGTGACTCATTCGGGTGATGTTAATGTCCATGCTACTGCCGTGTTGCTGGACTCGGATGATAGGCGATTTTACATCGATAAGGCTGCACCTCACAAAGATGGTTATTGTCGGCCTGTGTAATCATTGTGCACAACAAGCACTGGTCTTTAAGCTTCAGTTGTAAGCTCAGCTTAGCGGAATCAGTCAAGCATGCTGGTTTCTTTCGGCTTGCTGACGACCTAAAAGATCGTGCTCGGCAGTCAGTTCATCTTTCAGCAGCATGTGTACGCGCCCTTAGAGTAGCAATTTCTACCCAAGGATTACCTCAATCCATGATACAACAAGAGAGGTAAGGTGGCATCAGTGTGAGTTCTCTGCAAAGTACCTTCACGTTCAGTGCTGCGCGTACTTTTGTAGCGTTAGCTTTTGGCAAAAGTACGCATCACACTGACACCGCCCTACCTGTATTGTTGCATTATGCCTCAACCTCTCGTCGTTGTTCCAACAAAATGGCTCAATATATTTGAGTTAAAAAATGTTTGCGTGTTCAAGGATTTTTCATCATTTCATTTTCATGTCTAGACGTAAGCAAGTCCTATATTCTGCACCAGAAGATTCAAAAGAGCTTGCATAACTTTCTTCCCACTGAGTTTTGATGACTTCGAATCACGCGCGCACTTTCAAAAGCACACGGTGCGCGCCAACAATCGATAAGAACTCAGCTGTCGATCACGCTTGCAAAACTTATCGATAACGCACTGTCAGCTGTGAGCGCTGCCGTGAGCAGCAGCGCCAACGGACTATAAAAGAAGCGTCACAAACACAGGCGAGCTCACTCAGTGCGCGGCATCAAAGAGCCACGGATCGTTGTTTTTTTTAAGCGCATTTTCAATCGGGCCGGGATAAATGGTGGATGAGGTCTATTGCTTGCTTTAAGCAAGCCTCTTCTGCTTTAAGTTAGGTACGGAGATGCTGAGAATTTTCTCGCAGCGAGAATTGTTTCATAATTCTCAGAGCGGCCTCTAAGACTGTAGGGTGCCCAGAAATCAGCCAAATGTCACTGAATCTGAAACGGTCACCCTGCACTGGTCAGCTGTTGTTTGTTTACAAAAAAAAAAGCGGGCTTAAGAAAAGTTAATTTTTGTGTGAAAATTTAATATGGAAGACTCTTTGATTAATGCAGGGGAAATGCCATGGTTGTTTTTATGGGGTCATTTTGCGTGGCGCTGGGGGAGGAGGAGCATTCATGGAGAGTGCAAATTGCATCGAAAGGCTTTGTTTGTCAAATCACATAAGATGGGTTGCGAGTTGACCGCTTCGATAAGCGCCTCCGAAAAGTTCTCCAAATGACTTTTTTATTGTTATATTCTCGCAGATACCTCTGACAATTATCAAACATGTTTCATAATTTCTATGATCCCCTGCGAGAATTTATCAGTTGTTCGGCCAAAAACGAACTGTCACGCCATGCTCATTCTCAGAGCGCAATTGTGGTGTCTCCGTAAGCGCTCTGAGAATTTTGTGCAGCGCATTCTCTGAGCTATGTGAGAAAATTCTCAGCGTCTCCGTACTTAGCTTTAATGATGTCTTCTTGCAACCATCTGCAGTGCCTAAGCAACTGTACATAAATCGAAGGTGTCAAAATGTCCGTTTTGTGCTTGTGGCATTTTTCCGATTGTGCAAAACAATACGGGAACTTTTTATTAGTATCAATTACACTAGCTTTTATAGTTTTATCTGTGATACCAAGTTTGTTCGAAGATTTTTTGAACATTTTTCAGAATATTGCCAAATGAGACAACGTTATCTCGAGCATGGCATCAGATGGATTCTTTAAATACAGTTCGTACATACTGTAGTTCAGGCACAAGGGAACTTCTCTATACGGCTTTTCAATTGCTCAATCTTATTGAGTTTTTTTTTGCACTCAGTGCATTTTTACGAATTTAATTTTTTCATAATTGCAAATTCTAGCATATATCGAAGAGCATTGCGATCAAGGACATCTTGATCGGTCTTAGGATGTCATGGAGATGGAGACTCATTTTCTGCAAGGTCAAACTGACTATCACCTTTTGAGTTTTGCATATCGGGCTTGAATGCTCAGTCTAGAGAATAGTCATCATTCGGCTGACCGTTGGTGTTTCGCATTACTTTATTTTCTACAATTTTCATTGACCAAAGATATCTAAGGCAATATAGCGCTTTAGCAGGAGTTGGATTAGTGTTTGCACCGAATACACTTCGAGTTAAGCTTAAGTAGTTTTCGAGTGCATCTTGGATAAATCGGTTTAAAAAAAATGTATTTAAAGCAGGGCTGCAAACCGGTTTTGAACAGAACCGGCTCGAACCCGGAATTCCGACTTTTATTTTACTGTGAATCGAACCTTGAACCAAACGTCTTTAGAAATAAAATCTCATCCCGAACCAAACCGGAACTTTAGGTTCGGAACAGGTTTCGGTTCGGTTCAAGAAAAATGGTGGGCATCAGAAAATTTGACCATCTGCCTAGCGACTAGCGACTGTTATCTGGTTGGTTTGAAGGAAAATGTAAAAAAAAAATCTGGAAAAATGTTTAGAGTTTCTTGTAAAATCTCCACCCTCTGTTTTATTTTAAGATCCTCGGCACAAGTCTCGAAGTTGCGACCTGGCCATATTGCAAAAATCTTTGCATTATTAGTTCGAGCAATCTATTGCTGACATGGCTAAATGATTTGGGAGAATCATCGTCGTTGACAGACTGGAAAAACGACGCATACAACGCATTGTCTGATTGATAAGCACTTCGTGCTCATCCTTAGTGCCCCAGATGACCGCGTGAGCGCATTGATTTTTAATTTTTTCAAGCTTAGCTTCAAAATCTAAAGCAGAAAAAAGGCCATCTGTAATTTGGCCCAAAGCTTCGGCCGCAACTATGAATTTATTTTCAGTTACAGCCCTTAATACATGATGCAAGACAAATGGAAGACAAAAACTGACAACTTGGTCTGGTACAGAAATTGTAGTACCTATCCGAAACGATTCCAATTAAATTGGGTTTCAAATGGCTTTAAATCTTTCCATAAATCCTATTCAATATGGAAATTGTTATTTCGCTTCATTTCCATATCACTAACCGCAAATGCTGCATCCGAACTATTCATATTTGTCCACGGACAAACACAAACAATTGGCAAATACGTGCTTGCATATGGAAACGAGCGGCCGTCATCTACGCCCACAGATTTCAAACCAATGATCAAGTATCGGGCCTGCTTATACTCACTTGTTTGGCTAAAGTAGCCGTCTTCAACCTGCAAAATGTATTTCCTATCTATTTGCATGTTGACCAGTGGAAAGTCGTCTATGGACATGTTGTCCTGAATGAAGTGTTCCATACGTCGAAGTCTGAAATAACAATTTTTAATTAAACATTTTTAATTTCTAGCTTAAAACCCGGCATCGCCCGGGTCCATCTACAATTGCAGTCTGTCAAATGAAAAATTATAGAATTTCACAATTCTGTGGACTGTTCAAGCTACAGCTTCCATTTACCAACGCCATCAGTGTAATCTAAGCATTTAGCGCTTTCATGAATACTCATATGGCAATTTTGCTAATTTTCCTAACCAAATGGAATTTTACTTATCAGTAAATTATATTTTGAATTTTCCCTTGTGTCCTTTTAACCGCTTCAGACTTTTACTTAAGAGTAAATATTGGTTTGAGTATTGCCCTGTGTTTTACAAACCGCTTCCGATCTAAGACCGACTCTATGCCTTTACGATTTGTGAACCAAGGTTCGAACCAAAACCTTTTCCCAAAAACCTCGAACCTTTAATTTTTTGAACCTTAACCATCGGCGATCCGAAAAAAATTTTGGGTTTGCAGCCCTGATTTAAAGCCTTCTTCTTTGAGAAGGGCTTGGCATGCACTGCAGATGTGTTGCAATGCATTTTTATTAGCCTTTAAGGGGCCATCTGTAGAGCTCTTAACTCAATGGCGTCGCTGACTGTCTTTGAGAATGCTTGTACTGCTAATTTGAAGCTAACTTTTCAAAATTTTTCTGATCGATGTGTTTCTTCGACAATTTTGGCTCCAATCGTACTGACTGGGTCTTGTCAACTTCATTAAATGTCTTAGTAACCTCCCAACTTACTGTTCAATCAGGTGTGGCCACAATGTGGGTTAATAGGTTATTTGTTATACTTTTAAAATGCGTATATAGTCAATTAATAGTTGAGGCCGTGGTTTCGTCAAAAGATCATTATTTTCAATTGAATGCCTTTTGGGATTTACATTCTAGTTAATAAACGTAACTTCAACTAAATACATCCAATTTGAGAAGAGCCCGCAAGCATTCCTTTAGCCGGGAAAGAGTACTCGTCGTTATCACTGATCTCCCAGGTCTACGAAGCTAACAGTTTTATAAGCACTTGGCATTTCGTTAAAAACGAGCTGACAGTTCTTGAAACTCTTCCATTTCGCTCACATATTGCTTTAGGAAGAGTGAGGACTTGTCAACCCTGCTGGCAACGCTTTAATTGGCACCCAATTTCTAATAGATGTAATGCTCGGTTATTTGAAGCCCACGCTCACGCATTTGCTTATATTCATAATAAGAGTTTCTTTCTTTCTCTCCACAATGAACTACACGTTTTGTTGACTAATTCGTATGAAAAGTTTTGGCCTGATGGTTCATTTCAGAGAAAAATGTTCTAAGTCACATTTCTCAGAGACCGAGATCATAATGAGTTCTATTACCAAAATCTATCCTTAATGATTATTTTTGATTTTTATCCTCTGTACCCTAGGTACATAGAGTATATTAAGTTTGTGCAAAAGTATGTCACAGCCAGAAGGAAGCATCTCCAACCCTATATATATTCTTGATCAGCATCAACAGCCGAGTCATGTCCGTCTGTCTGTCCGTATGAACGCACAGATCTCAGAGATGGTCAGAGATAGAGGTTTGACATGTATGGGACACATGCTTCTTATGTCTGCAGGCAGATCGAGTTTATTTTCAATTTTGGCCACGTTCCCTAGCGCCCCCGCGATTTGAAAAAAACCTCATATCTTCCACTGTTTTATATATAGACTAGCATATAGCCCGGCGCGCTTCGCCGCTGTCATCATCAGTATAGTCGTTATCATTATCTCTATAGCTATCGCTATCGTTATCGCTATCGTTATCGTTGTCGCTATTGTTATGGCTATCGTTATCGCTATCGTTATCGTAATATTGATTTTTGCATATCGAATTTTCCTGGAGTTTTCTTTGTGGGCGGATTTTCCGAAATCGGGAAAACACGTGTCCAATTATTTCGCTTACTTTGCTCACAAACCGAGTTTTAATTCAATCGGATGAAAAATAAAATTTTCACAATACAAACTTTTCTGACGCTTTTCCGGGTGGAATTTTCCAAAACCCCGTCTTAGTACGCACTTTTCTCACATAAGGAAATTCCTGTCCAAATTTCAGCTTTCTATTTCTTACTGTTTAGGCTGTGCGATGATTGCCAATCAGTGAATTAGTCAGGACAAACTCTTATATATGTAGAGAGATGGTTCGTTCCTTCTAGACATATAATATTTAGTAATATTTATAGTATTTAGTAATGGTAGGATAACTTGTCGGTCCGCCAAGGGAAGATTGGATGAACGGTTGTCGCTGCTGCAGCGCAGTGCCAGCGCTGCTTTTAGCTGCTACTGCAGCATCAAAATTTATGCTGAGCGTATAATTTCGTTTGTAAAGAGCAGAGAACGGCTTCGGGTGATTGCAAAACGATTATAAATAATCAACACCCGAATCAACATGTCTGCATTCAAACGTTCATTTTGCTCACTCACACATATTCTCTATTCAGTTTTGTTCATTCAAAAACATCAACCCTAGTTGGCGATCTGATTACAATCATGGTCATCTTCAATCTGCTCGATTCGGGTGTTTGTTCGTTTTACTCAACAACGAATGTGCGTTCATAACCTCGTATGAGTTTTAACATACGCTAATACAGCGCTGCTCACTGTGCTGCTGGCACAGATGAATGAGAGATTCCATTTGGGAATCCCAAATGGAGAGAACAGAAAATTGTGTTTGTATTGGTGAACAAGAGAGACGATTTACGTGCAAACATATTCAATCAGCTCAAATTCACTCAACCGCACGAAGCTGTTGCCGAAATTATGTGTATTTTGCTCAGGGCTGAGTTTCATTGAGTGAATAAATGAACACAATCATTGTCGACTCGTACGCTCATACTCAACCGATTGAAGCGTTCTCTGGTATGACAACGAGTTAACTCAACGGCATGCTTTGTTGATCGATTAATTGTGAGTGGAATTTGTTGTGTATGATGAAATCAAGAAAAAAGTGATTTTTGCAGTTCTCTGGTACAGAATATGTTATAGTCGGGCTTGACCAACTTTCTTTCTGATTTTTAAATGGATTAAATGGACGGATATCATTGACTTTTGAAATCTAAAATTGTTTAAAGTAAAGTAAAGTAAAAATAATTTAAAGTACAGAACGACTTTTTTAACTATTTCACTTTATTTTTATACCCGTTACTCGTAGAGTAAAAGGGTATACTAAAGTCGTGCAAATGTATGTAACAGGCAGAAGCAAGCATCTCCGATATCATAAAGTATATATATTCTTCATCAGCATCAACAGCCGAGTCGATATAGCCATGTCCGTCCGTCCGTCTGTATGAACACCTAGATCTCAGAGACTGGAAGAGCTAGAGCAACCAAATTTTAGATGTAAGCTAGTATTGTCTGTAGGCAGATCAAGTTTGTTTCAAATTTTGGCCACGCCCCCTCCCGCCCCCGCAATAAAAAATATTGAATAACTACACTTGAATTTTGCAGTGTAGTCTATGTGGCCAATATCTACAATCTCACAAATTTTCAAAAGGATCGGATAATAAATGGCCGAGTTAAAAAAATGTTGCATACTTATCCGAGCTGAGCTGAGTAACGGGTATTTCGAAGTCGGGCAGCGCCGACTTTAACTTACGCTCTCGTTATAAATGTGTTCGACGGTCATGTTCGCCATAATGCAAATATTCATATGTATTTTGATTAGATAATTTTAGTGGTCACGGCTTCGGCACTCACACAATTCCAATTTATTAATTCCGAGCGGAACGTTTGATTATTACTCTAGAGGGCGCTGCCGTTCCTTAGTCCTCATGAAACTCACCACAGACCGCTGGCCCATTACCGTGTTCCGGGCCTCGCCATTTCATAAGAAGAGTTAAGCACGATGTAAGTGAACTGCGCATAATATTCATAAATATTTACTAATTTTATCTTAGGCGCAAAGAACGTCCGCAGAGGACGTGGAGGCGCCGAAGGGCGGACAATGACATTAAAGAGTTACACACAGTTAACTTTATTAGAAGATCGATCTTATTGTCCTATTAACTGCTTGTAACCCCTTGAATAAAATTACATAATTTGTATGTTTGTATTATGTGCAAAGTGGGACAACTATTTTTTAAAAAAAAATTTTTAATATGTTTCTTTAAATATTAGTTACCGTCTTCCTAAGCCTTCTCAGACAATTGACAAATTAAAATCGAGAAACCATTAACTTTTTATTTTACTTTTATATTATAGTCCTAATGGGTCGACTTATCGTGATCCATCAATACATAATTTTCCCTGCCATCACGCAAAAGTATATAAGAGCCAGAGGAAGCATCTTCGCACCATAAACTATTAATATTCTGCAAACAACATCAATATCTGTAGGTGTAAAAGTTGTACGGTAGGAGGGGAGAATTATGTGAATCTTTCATATTTAACAAATATGGAAAATATTATTGTAGATGATGGTTATCTACAGCAGAATTGCAGTTACCTATTAACAGGTATGCGGAAATTGAGTAACAATCCTGCAATTTCAGCGTAAATTATATTTTCGACAGTTGTGTTTCAGACAGATAATACGATTTCTCCAATGAAACCTCCCCTTAAGAGTGATTGGCAAATTTTAATTCTGTATCCATCAATAATTTTTTTAAAAATTAATATAATACCTAAAACTTGTTGAGTACGTGGAAAAGGCCAGAAACCGAAGCTTGATATGGACGTCAAGTGGTAGTGGGGGAAAACTGTTATGAAACCAAAGCTGGATACGATCAACGAATGGGAAAAAAGTTCACAACTCATTTCAAAATATAAAAGTCAAGATAGTAATATTTTTTTTAACTCCGAAAATGAAACCAAGATGATTACTCGACCAATGCCGGGCACCAAGTGAACTGTAACTTTTTAGCCAGCTAGTGCTGCTCATGCAACTATATAAGGTGGTCTCGTCGGCAAAAAGAAGTCCGTTAACTATACCAGCAATAAGTGCGAGTGAAAGGGTTTCAGCGTAGTAAGTGTAAGTGAAACGACAACAGAGTGTGTTGATTAACCCTTAGATGGGGCATATGGTTTAAAGTTGTATTTATAAATTTTACTCCGTGAACATGCTTGCGGCAAAAACTGCAAAAAGTCATTTTTTGTTTACACAAGGGTTAAAATTAGGAAACAAAATTCGTCCGCGCACAACCTTTCACATCAACAAGCGATCACCACAGACCAGATAGAATAGACTGAGCATTTGCGCAGTGCCTCTTCTCTGTCGGCTTCGTTGCAGTGGCGCTCTGGTTCGATTCCGAAATTCGAGCTCGTATGATGCTCCGACTCGCTCTGGCCCAGGCAACAGGCGGGTGTGAGTGAAAGAGGTTGACCATGTGGTCGAGCAGTTTAGAATCACGTCGAACATTTTAGGATCAAGAGCGGGAGAGCGCAAAGTGTGGACCCCCCCCTTGCCCAGAGCAGCGCCATCATACCGCTTAAAATTGCTGCAACTTGTTTGAGTTCGACTAATTCGACCGCTGCTTGCTGCGCAGCTGCACTTAGAAAACTGACGTTATTTTTAAAAGGGGCGATTGTTCAACATCAGTTTTCCCCAATAAATAAATAAAATAATTTAGCAACCTGAATTGTGCCATGTATACTACTAAGTTACGCACCCCTCAAACAAAAAAAAATCAAAAACTACTCAATTGTTGCCAAATGTTTACCATTTTGCCACTTTAAGCGACCAACAGGCCTAGCGGGGTTACATAGCCTCCAATTTCAGTCATTTGTAAGCCCCAAATAATTAAATTTAGTTTAAAATTGGCCCAAACAGAACCCTGCCATACAAAATAATAGCCACTTGCAGCAACCTATACCCGCACTCTTCCAACGCACGCAGCCACCCAGTCCACTAGCAATTTCGAAACCAGTTCGAAAATTCAAAAGTGCGCGCCGGGACTAGCTGTCGCAGCCAACGTCAAAAACGACGCGGCAGAGCAATTGCACAGTCTATTCTATCTGGTCTGTGCGATCACGCACTGAACGTTAACGGACTAAAAAACGAACGCTACGGCAGCCGACGAGACCACCTTATGCTTATTGCATCATGGTGCTGCTGCTCACTCGCGCGCTGCAGCGCTTACAGCTGATAGAGGCAGCGCGCGGTATCGATAAGGATGGCGCGAGTAATCGACAGCTGATTGCTTATCGATTGTTGGCGCGCATCGAGTGCTTTTGGAAGTACGCGCGTGATTTGAATTTATTAAACCTAGGTGTGGGTTTTAGAAAGTAATTAAAGCTTATGTGAATCTAAACCTAGTCGACAAAAATATGTTTCTGGCAAGAAATCGCTAGTCTAAGTACAGTTTTAAAAAATTGTTATATTCGTATGTATTCGTCGTTCACTTTATTGTCGGTGTTGCCACTTTATTGAACTCATACTGGCAGCAATCGATTTACAAATTGCAAAGCAAATACGCTAAGGGGTAACGCAATAATTAATGAGATTAAGAATCATATTTTTTACCCAAAAATCTCCATTGCAAACACTTTAATCCCATATTCGATTAATATCGAAATTCAACTCTAAAGGCCTGTATCCAGTTATGAAGTAATTACTTTAGCTTACTTCACTACTTTTTACTTTAGTGTTCCTTTAGGGAATTTGTTTTGTGAGTATATTTGAATTTCTGTAGTAATATTTTGTTGAACGGTCACAATCGCTTTCTGACAAGTGTATTTAATAGTGTTTAATAATTCTAAAAATGGACCGCAGGTAAGTTCAACTTATTTTATACACTATTTTACGAACGAAAATATCTATGTAACCTTTCAAGAAGGGAAATATGCATTAGAAGCAACAATCCCTTGTTTATTGGGTTGTTGGGCTTGCAATTGCAACGGGGGGAGAACATCGTATCTCAGAGGCGTCCAAGATATTGGGTAAATCCCTATTTACGCGAAAGAGCAGATAAAGGTCGGTATGCCAGAGATGTAAGTCTTCATTTAAAATCAAATTAAATTATACGTCTTATTTCGTAACACCATTTATTCTTGCAGTTTGAAAACTTGGTCCAGAATCCTACCCTATTTTATTTTTATAAAATTTTCACATGAGGTCACAGACTTTTCGCGAGTTATTTTCAATTTTGGAGCCATATTTGCTACCATAAAGATATAAAGGGTGATTTTTTAAGAGCTATTGGAAAGTTTTTCAAAAAAAACACATAAAATTCAGAAAAATGCATGAAATCTTTATTTGAATCAATAGTACGGTCCATATAATTTAATGTTTGAAGATTATTTCATGCAAATGTTGACCGTGACTGCGCCTCAAATGGTCTATCCGCTTAGTCCAATTTTGGCATACTCTTTCCAACATTTCATTTGGCTCAATGGGTACGTAAATAAGCAGAATTATCGATTTTGGAGTGAATATCAGCCAGAAGCATTGCAAGAGCTACCAATGCGAATCGTAACGTAACTGTGAATGGTGAGCGCTACAGTGAGATGATATCCAACTTTTTTTTGCCCAAAATGGAAGAGCTTGACTTGCATGACATGTGGTTTCAACAAGACGGTGCCACATGGCACACAGCACGCAAAACAATGGACTTATTAAGAGGCGAGTTCGGTGAACATTTAATTTCTCGTTCAATTGGCCGCCTAGATCGTGCGATTTAACGCCTTTAGACTATTTTTTGTGGGGCTATGTTAAAGCTCATGTCTATACAGAAAAGCCCGCTTCAATTGACGCATTGGAAGACAACATTGAAGCATTTATTCGTGAGATACCGGCCGAAATGTTGGAAAGAGTATGCCAAAATTGGACTAAGCGGATGGACCATTTGAGGCGCAGTCACGGTCAACATTTGCATGAAATAATCTTAAACATTAAATTATATGGACCGTTCTATCGATTCAAATAAAGATTTCATGCATTTTTCTGAATTGTGTTTTTTTTTTAAAAACTTTCCTATAGCTCTTATAAAATCACCCTTTACAAAGCCAGATGCAATATCCCCATTTCAAAAATTGGCCATAGTTATTGAGTGAGTTCAGCAGTAACTAGTAATGCGAAAAGGTCCAATTTGTTTTTCTTTTTCTTATGTGCCGTCCTCACTACAACTGCATTTCGCATTTTGGGCAAAATGTAC
Organism: Lordiphosa fenestrarum; assembly: GCA_035044985.1. Lineage (NCBI taxonomy): Eukaryota > Metazoa > Arthropoda > Insecta > Diptera > Drosophilidae > Lordiphosa > Lordiphosa fenestrarum. Next base: position 41,931 of record JAWNNO010004529.1, read on the forward strand.
ATTTTTCCCCATACATATGTAGTAGGCCACTTGAGATGGCAGAAAAGTACATTTTACAAAAATGTAGTCGCATTACTCGTTATGTATTCGATTGTTCGAAAGATTCTATGCGACTGTGGACTATTTTTAGTCGATAAACATGGTGCCCATTACTATTAGTAAAATAACGAAACAACTGAATTTGATGCGGACAAGATGTACTTGAGTCAAACATTGCACCAAAGCACTGGGGGAATCCTAACTTTTGGAATCCTTGTCCGCACTCAACAACCTTCTCCTGTGTCATGTAGTTTGGTGGTCAAAACTCATCTGCCAACTGGATGAGGACTTCTCGGCAGAAGTCGTTCAAAATTGTTTTTGAAATACCGAACAGTCTTTCAACTTTTCGGTATTCGCGGATGATGCTGTCCCAATATGCATGCATCTCCGGATTTTGCAGTTGCCCAGCTGGTTCAAGGCAGGCCGTTTGGTGCTCCACAAGTTGGGTTATAGCACCCACTAGCGAGTTCCTTTCGTCAGTAGTTCCTGACGTTTGGCGATGCCTTGCCTGTTGGTTAAAAGAAATTTATATTATCGACTTCGTATAACAACTTTGTGGTCGACTTACATATGAGTACAGGGTGCGCCATATAAAGTGTCGGTATGGCAACACTGAATAAATATAAAAACAAACAACCGATTGCTATATGTTGATCTTGTTCCTTTAATTTGGTCCTGTACAATTTATTTCGACTACTTTTTGAACACAACATCAATCAAGTGGCCGCCTTTATTGGCCACAACAAAATGTGCCCTTTTTGCGGCATTTTCCATCACTTTTTCGAGCGTCTCAGTCGATAAAGTGGCGATTTCGGCACGAATGTTGGCCTTAAGCTCTTTAATGGTCTGTGGATCGCTGGCGTAAACCTTCCTTTTTAAATAGCCCCACAAAAAGAAATCTGGGGCGGTCAAATCTGGAGATCTGGGTGGCCAGTCAATATCGCCTCTTTTTGATACCAGGCGTCCAGGTCACTTTTTGGTCGTGTAAAGGTATTTCATGGATGCGGTGTGGATTTTCCGTGCCCCATATGCGACAATTTTGCTTATTAACACCACCAGAAAGCGTGAAATGGGCCTCATCGGTCATCAAAATTTGTTGAGTTGAGTTAGCACAATTGAACGATTATTTTCGATGAACAGCGTCACTATTTCGGCACGTTGTTTTGGTGTGAAGCGTTCCATGGTCAAAATTGTACTAGATTGATGTTTCCAAAACATGTCTAACAAAAGCAATCGGTTGGTAAATGTCAAAGTTATTCAGTGTTGCCATACCGACACTTTATATGGCGCACCCTGTAGTTGCTACCGCAGGCTTTATAATTTTGGGTAGAATTGGCGTTTTCATTGGCATTGTCAATGTCGATGTCATTGTCGTTGTCATTGTCGTTGTCATCGGTGTTTCCATCGTCTTCCATGTTGGTATTATTGGCTTCTTCATTAGCATCAATACTGCCGAAGGATCTGTTTGAAATGTCCTGAGTAATAATGTGGTAATTATTGTAGATTATGAACGTTCAATCAACATACTTGCGTCTCAACGAATTATTGGGTAAAAAATTCATAAACTCTCCAAACTCCCAAACGGTAAAAACAGGGGCTTCTATTGGCTCTCCACCTGAACTGCCAGTGTTCATCCGCTTCGATTTTGCAGTTTGCATATAGTAGCGATAGCTCTCCCGCAATGCGTTAAAGCCATTCCGACACTGAGTCTCTAAACAAATATAAATATAGCAAATGTATATAAATGTATGTTACAATATTTTGTTCTGTACCGTACCGTCTTCTTTCATTTTACTTCGCAACGTCCTTCCATGCCTTGTTTATGTAGTTTCAGCATGTTTGGGATGCGCCAAGTCCCATATTTCGGTCTTTGTTTTCACCAATCCAATAAGTTTTATTTTTTCCTAGTAGGAAAAATTTTCAAGGCGACTTGTTCGCTTGGAGACAGACATTTTTGTATTTTTTGTATATTTTACTCTCTTTCTTTTTGTTCTGCCAACAATAGCAAAGCCTCCTATATGAAGTAACAATGTTCAAAACATTATGTACTTGGTTAAGTTAAGTAAAATAAAATCCACTGCACAATTGTGTAAAAAACGGTTCTTAAGCATGTAACTCAACATTATTTGTAGCTACGTACACCGCAGTAGCAAAGTTACATAATATCCACTGCTAAATTGTTGTGTAAATAACATAGTTTCCACATATAACTCAGCAGTACTTGTCATCTCGATACACCCCAAAAGTAAATTTTAAGTAAAATTTTATTTCTACCTTACTTCTATCACTTTTGTATGAAAATTGTACTTTACTTTGCGTTACTTCATATCTGGATATAGACCTTTAATAGGCAACACTAAAATACCGGCGATTTTGTGAGTTGAATCGAATGACAAATTGAAGGAGCGATTTATGTAACTAGCGATCTGCTTATTTAACAAGCTAAACATAAGGTATGTTAGATTTTCATAATCGTTGCGCGAAGAGTAGAAAGGGCAAAATGGGTTTATTTTCAATTATGGCCACGACCCCTCCAGCCCCCGCAATTTGAAGAAAAAACGTCATATCTCCCCCAGTTTCAAAGATAGATGGTTTGTTCCTCCGAGTCAGTTTGCTTTCAGTTTGAAAGCTTTCTTTACAAAACATTGCACGAAGTCTTTTAGTACAAATACACTGCACATTTATCGGAACCGGCCGGATGACTATAACATATAGCTGCATAGCCATAGCACGATCGGGCGAAAAACTAGTTCTAGTGAGAAAAGCTTTTTGTTTTCAATGAAAACGCCTCCAAACCTTGTATTCGGACATCTATCTTCTATCTCTCTATATATAAAAGAGTGTGTCTTGACTGATTCACTGATTGGCAATCATCGCACAGCCTAAACGGTGAGAGATAGAAGGCTGAAATTTTGCAAAAGTTTCCTTATGTGGTGAAAGTGCGTACTGAGGCGGGGTTTTGGAATATTCCACCCGGAATATAGCCGGAAAAGCGTGGGAAAAGTTTGTATGGGGAAAATTTTATTTATCATCCAATTGACTCGAAACTCGGTTTGAAAGCAAAGTATGCGAAATAATTTGACACTAGTTTTCCCGATTTCGGAAAATCCGCCGACAAGTAAAGTTCCCGGAAAATTCGAGATGCAAAAATCTATTTTTCACCCGATTGACTTGAAATTCGGTTTGTAAAGATCAGGGATGCAAACCTCTCGAATATAAAGACTGGTTCGGTTTAGTGGTTCAGACAGTTTCTGAACCGCCGGTTCGGTTGCATTACATGGTTTTTTGAGCTGACTGAACCGCGGTTCCGGTTCGGTTCAGTGGTTCACAAAGGTACATTATGATTTCTATTGTCATGTGACTTTTGCTCACTTTCAAATTGAACTCGTATTTGAATATCTTTAAAATCCTTTGAAGATTGTCCCAAATATATTATGTCCGGATTCAAAGGATTCGTCTATATGTTCCTTGAGGAACGATCTTCGAAAACGAGAGAATGTCGGCTAGAAAAGATTAGAATAGAAAAGTGTAAAAACTGAAGAAATATTACAGAAAATTCCAAATATTGTCGTCCACTAGACGAAAGAATTTAGATTGATGGTATGTATATTAAGAGATCGGAGGGCAATTACAGAGGACTTGCAAGATTACTTGTTCTTAAATTTTCGTCAAGTCATCCTTAAAAGTTCCGACATCGGTAAGAATGTAGCGCAAAAGAAATGTAGAAAAATGATCTTAGGTAAACGATTCAAATTCCCAAATTAATAAGTATCATTGGCTAGAGGAAAGCGAGTCCCGTCTTAAAACTCGTTAGCGAACTTAACCGAACCGAACCGATTTTATTTGTGGTTTTCGGTCTGGTTCAGCAATTCTTAAAGGAAGCCGGTTCGGTTTGCGGTTCGGTTCACCAGCTGGAATAAGCGGTTCGGTTCGGTTCAAAACCGGTTCGGTTCAGAACCGGTTTGCATCCCTGGTAAAGATAGTAAGTGATATAAATTGAGATGTCATTTTCCAATGTTGGAAAATTTGACCGTTAGGTCGGAAAATTCCCGGAAAATTCTGCATGCTAAATAACTATATTTCATCCGATTGACTGGAAATTCGGTTTGTAAGGAAAGTAAGTGATATGAATTGAGATGTCGTTTTCCAATGTTGGAAAATAATTTGACCGTAGGACCGGAAAATTCCCGCAATAGCGTCGAGAAAATTTTATTTACCATCCGACTGACTTGAAATTCGGTTTGTAAGCAAAGTATGCGAAATAATTGGACACGTGTTTTCCCGATTTCGGAAAATCTGCCCAAAAGGAAAATTCCCGGGAAAATTCGATCTGCAAAAATCAATTTTTCATCCGATTGACTTAAAATTCGGTTTGTAAGGAAAGTAAGTGAAATAAATTGACATGTCATTTTCCGATGTTGGAACATTTGACCGTAGAGTCGAAAAATTCACGGAAAAGTTTGCAAGCTAAGTAACTATAATTAACCCGATTGAATTTAAATTCAGTTTGAAAGAATAGTAAGTGAATTTTCATCCGATTGACTTGAAACTTATTTTATAACAAAAGTTAGTAAGATTAATTGAAATACCAGTTAGCGATGTCGGAAAATTCGACAGTCAGGGTCGGAAAGCTCTAGAAATATTCTGCATCCGAAAAACTGTTTTTCAGCCGATTGACTTGAAACTCGGTTTGTAAGGACCGTAAAATTACTTTGTAATGTGATTTTCCGTTTTTTGGAAATTTGGTCCTAGGGTAGGAAAACTTTCGGAAACTCCGAATGCAATAAACTGTATTTCATCCGATCGACATGAAAGTAAGTTTGTAAGGATAGTATAAGAAATAGCGATAACGATAACGAAAATTATAACGATAGCGGTAACAGTAACGGAATCGAGAACAATGACGAGATTTGACAAAACAAAAATATTTAAATGTTGGCCTAGCCAATTGTTATAAAGCATTTTAACTCAGGATGTGGGATGTTAGATGTTAGATGTGCTCAGTGTTAATAGGCTATAAGGGCCGATTTCTCATCTTCTACAGGGGGTCCATAGAGTGTTTGGAATTTGAACTATTCATAATTTGACTGTGAAAACTTCAAACAAATAACTTTGACATTTACGAAACGTGTCGCTATTCGCATGCCGAAAGTTGGGAAATATTAAAAACATATTTCCAAAGTGGTGAGTCCTCGAATCAAACAGTGCAAAATTAAAAAAAAAAAAACCAAAACAAAAATGTTCCGAAACTCAATTTGTGGATCAATTTGTGAAACGAGTTCGTGAAAAATTGCCGAAAACCGAAAACATTGCTGCGGTTGCTGAAAATGTGCATGAACAACCATCGACGTCAACTCGCCATCGATCTCAACAATTGGACATTTTGCGCACTTCTTTCATGCGAATTTTGCATAAGGACCTTGTCATGAAGCCATACAAAGTTCAATTGGTGCAATTGACCATCCGAATCGTCTTCGAAAATCGAATAATCAGTAAATATGGAGATGTAAATTGGCCGCCAAAATGCAGTGATCTGTCACCGTTAGACTATTATCTTTGGGGTGCGGTCAAGGACAAATGTTATGCACGCAGCAATCCTGAAACAATTGATGAGTTGAAGAAAGAGATTCGAGTTGCTATTACTGAGATACATGCCGAAACAATTGAAAATGTTATCAAAAATTGGGTGGATCGAATGGGATAGTGCCAAGTCAGCCGCTTTGGTCATTTGACCGAAATAAATTATATGAACCGACCTTTTCAATAAATGTTCAACCTTTGAAAATATCGAGCCGCTTTTACCCTTGCAAAGGGTATTATAATTTAGCCCAGAAGTTTGCAACGCATAGAAATATTCATTTCCGACCCCATAAACTATAAATATTTTTGATCAGGGTGACGTGCAGAGTCGATTGAGTCTTGTCCGACCGTCTGTCCGTCTGTCTGTCTGTTTCTACGAGAACTTGTCTCTCAGTTTTAAAGCTTTCGAGCTGAAATTTTGAACAGAGTCTCCTTTTTGCACACTACTAATATGTCGGAACCGATCTCATAGCTCCCATAGGATCAATCGGTCGGAAAACTAGTTTTAGTATGAAAAACTTTTTTCTTTTCAATGGAAACTTCTCAAAACTTTGTAATCGTAGGTTTTCTATGTCTTTTTATAATTCTATCAAGTTTTATTAAAATCGGACAACTATGGTATATCTGCCATACCAAAGATAGGTCTGAAAAACAGTCTTAGTTAGAAAAACTTTTTTGTTTTTAATGGTAGCATATTTTGTATTTGTTTGTTTCACGTGCTTTCACATAATTATATAAAATTTTTGGCCAAATCGGATGACTAATTCATATAGCTTCCATACGAACGATCGGTCGGGAAATGGGAAAAAGAGTATATTTTGAAAATATTTAAGTGAGCACTTGCAAGGGTATAAGAACTTCGGCACAGACGAAGCTAGCTTAGCTTTCTCGTTTTTAATAAAATTTATTATACTCTGTACCGAAGGTACATAGAGTATTATAAGTTTGTGCAAAAGTATGTAACATCCAGAAGGAAGCATCTCCGACCCCATAAAGTATATATATTCTTGATCAGCATCAACAGCCGAGTCGATATAGCCATGTCCGTCTGTCCGTCTGTCCGTCCGTCCGTCCGTCCGTCTGTCTGTCCGTATGAACGCACAGATCTCAGAGATGGTAAGAGATAGAGGTTTGACGTGTATGGGACATATGCTTCTTATGTCTGCAGGCAGATCAAGTTTATTTTCAATTTTGGCCACGCCCCCTCCCGCCCCCGCAATTTAGAAAAAACGTCATATCTCCCACAGTTTTGAAGATAGATGGCTTGTTCCTTCTGGACATATTTAGTTATTAGAATAACTTATAGATCCGCCAAAGGAATGAAGAAGATCGGATGAACGGTTTTCGAGTTATGATCAAAAGACAAAATTTCTTGGTACAGAGTATGTTATAGTCGGGCTTGACCGACTTTCTTTCTTGTTTCCAATTTTTAAATGGAAACGTAAAGAGCTGTTATGTGTCAGATAAACTTAGATTTTGCTCTGCTATTTGTAGGTTTATGTGACAGACAGCTGTATGTAGAAGATTATAAATCGGCCATAAGTGAGAAATACTTATTTGTTTTCAATGGAAACGTCTTTCAAATTAGTGAGAAAAACGTACTGCAAGGTTTTACAAATGGTATAGCTGTCATACAAAAGATAGGTCTGAAAAACAGTCTCAGTTGAAAAAAAGTATTTTGATTTTAATGGTAGCATCCCGAAATTTTGTATTTGTTTGTTTCACATGCTTTCACCTAGCTCCACAAATTTTTGTCCAAATCGGATGACCATATCAAATAGCTCCCATACGAACGATTGGTCGATTTTAGTTCATTTGTATACCGATATAGGTGTATTAAATGAAAAAACATAAAATGCACTATTTATTCATTCTCAATGAATAAATCTATAGTTTGGGGTGTCAAATACCCCACTGTGCAGCGTCTGACTAAAAATGCTGAGCCGAACCGACAAGCGCCATCGATAAGGACTCGGTTCTATTCAATTCACGGAACAGATCATAGATTCGATTTGGATATTGTTCTACTTCTGTAGAGTTTGCCTAAAAACCCTTAAAGAACAGCAAATTGTCTTTAAACTGAGATTCCTGAATAAGCCAGAAAAGCTAGCTAGAGCATTGGATAGCACGTTTTAGCAGTTGTGGAGATATTGGCACGTGTTCTCCTCGGTTCAGAAACAGCTAGGCACGAAGTTTGACTAGATATCCAACATTTTGCTTCACTATATGACCTGGTAGCTGAGAGTCCAATAGAACACCAATGCTCCCAATTTGCTTAAGCAATCCGTCGCTCTTCAGTTCTTCCAGGAAATCGTGAATCTTGTGAAAGTCGTATCAAACCTAAGTAAACTATTTTTTCTTCTTTAAAATTGAAAATATTGAGAAAAAGTTTAAAATGTCTCTTTGGTGATTTGAAATCTTCTTAAACCACTGAAACGAAATAGTCTTAATTCTATTACTAAACAATATGCAGCACTTGGAAGGGTACAAGTGGTTGATCTAGTACCCTGGGTTGCTGCCTGGAAATTCGTGTGGTTATTGGACCAGATAAGTGCTATTTCAACTTATTAATATCAATTCCTCTCTTCTTGTGGAATACTTACGTCGAATCTGGTCCGCCTTCTTGTAAGAATCAATGTCTCTGATTTTGGGTTGCTTGGACTTTGCTTCCAATGCAATGATTCCATTTCCAATCGCCCAGCTTGTCGTTTGTTTTAATAATTTTTATTTGGCTTCTATGGTACGACTTATGTTTTAAACTATTTGTAAGTACAAATCTCTCTGTAATTTACTTTCCATTTGCATTGCATTCCATTGCTCCTAACTTGATCTCTGCCGTGCGCTGTGGTACTGGTTCGAGTATATTTCAGCGTATGCGAAGCAAATGAAGGCCGTAACCCTACGATATATGTTCTATGCTGGATAGACCGCGCCTCGTTAAACTAAATTCATCACTAACTATAAAATCTGGGCAATAAATATTAATGCATATAGACTAATGTGTACGCTATGTATACATATATATATAATATTAACAATATCTGTGTGTCTAGGCAAATACATATGCTATAAGGGTCCAGTACATATTTACAAATGAGCGATAGATTCATGGAACAACAGGGGGAGGTGGTGCGGCACAGGACGAAAGCCTTGGCGGAGTCGTGCAGCTCTCTGAAACCCAGTGGCTGTGGGCGAAGTGCTGGCAATGGGCTAGAAGCAACTACAAAAATACATGATATATGCGCATTCCAACAGCCGGGCGGCTGGTCTAACAACATTCTCTAGACGTGGTTCGTGTGTGTATTGACGTGGAGTATTCCGATCCGGGCTAGTCGTCACTGCAGTTCAACTGGTCCGCCAGCGAGCTCCGTTCGGGGGGGCGCAGGAGCTGCATGCCGGAGCCGTAGGCAGACGCGTTGCTGCTCTCCCGAAGCAGCTGTTAGTCCATGTTGTGCGGCGGCGTACTGTTCGGTCCGCCCATTATGAACGACGTGGGACTGTGCACTGAGATGCTGTCCAGGTCCAGGGTGCCGTCGCCCTTCTCCAGCATGCCGCTGCCGTCCTGCTTCATCATCATGCGGCGCCACTTGGCGCGGGCGTTCTGAAACCAAACCTGTCACGGGGACAAAATGAGCGCGGGTGAGCCACTGTCATCGGGTGCGGACTCACCTGTAGGACCCTCTTTGGTAAACCGGTCTTCTGCGACAACTGCTTCAAATCCTTGGCATCGGGGTTGTGATTGATGGCGAAGTAGGACTTCATGGTGCGCAGCTGGTGGTGCTTGAACGAGGTGCGCATTCGCTTGGTGCGGGACGAGGCACTCATATGCGAGCCGCGCCCAAAGTCCACGTATTCGGTGTTGAGATCTGCAAGCACAGACAATTCGTGTAGACTTTTACAGCCTCCCGAGGTTTACGACGCAGGCACATAAAAGCCGCTGCTGCCGCGGTTGATGGCACAATGGCGCCTGCTCGCTGCTGCTTTTATGGCCCATCTCCGATAGCCACAGACTGTGGCGTTTACAACCTGTGTACTCATGTTTGCACGTTCGTAAACCTACCTATATTCGCGGTGAACGCCTCGATGTCCTTGGGCTTGCGCTTGCGCGGCCTGCCCTTTTGACGCGCCGGCTGTGGCAGTCCGGTGATGACATGCGATGTGGGCACAAAGATGCCTGTAGGAACAATACTGCGACTGGGATCCGAGTGCGGACTAGACGAGTCGTTGTGCGGCGAGCCAAACTGCGTGCTGTAAGGATATGTGGCACTCATGCTGGATGAGGCGGCGTCGCCCTCCCTCGCAATGCTGTAGTGGGTTCTGTGGAAGGAGCAAGTGGTCAGATGGTGTTTGCAGGGGGCTGCTGCGACTACGCACCTGCAGTAGATTAGTGCATCGATGATACCATACTGATCGCCCTTGGTGAGCGGCGTGTGGCAGACCGTGCAGCAGAAACAGTTGACATGAAAGACCAGGTTGCGGGCGCGCATCACTAGCTCATTGGAGCTGATGGAGGCCAGGCAGCGCGAGCAGCGGCGTGTACCGAAAAAACTGCAAGCAAATAAATGAACAAGGAGTTTATCACCAGGAAATTGTACAAATAACAAGCGAGACGTCCATGTTCTAAAAGAGTTAGTTTGTTTTCTAAGAAAAATTTACCATTTTTTGCTAAGCCCACGCTCATTGACCTTCACAATGCTTGTATTGAATCTATTTGATAAACATCTAGTTACAAATACAAATTACAAATAATACAAATTGGGTAGGAGAGGATAAGGTTGGCAATGGGTAAGTGCAGTGGCGTTGAACAAGGATGAGAATCCTTGATTAAGCTTTAAGACGAAAAGTTTTACATTACATCCGTTGGTGTTTATAGGCGGAGACAACCAAAGAAAGTTTGAAGGACAACCCTCCAGTATGGACCAAATATCAGTTCAAAAGCGACAAGAAGAGAAAAGTTGATGCAAATCGGCCAAATCGGTTATATATCGGCTATAAAAATCAAGAAAGAAATAAAATATCAAGATCAAACTGATTCGAGGTTCAAAAACAGTTCCTAATTTTCGCTCTCCGAGGCCTAAATTGGGATACGTCCATCAATATTCCTCCTTACAAAGACAGACTACGCCTTATTAGCCTGCCTTCTCTTTATAACCGCCGAATTTGCCAGAGTTCTGTTTATTCATAAACTATTACTTGGGGAAATTGACTCTATCGCTTTGTTATCCTGTATAGCTATTGCTGTTCGACAACGCGCTAGTAGACATTTTCATCCAATCTACCTTTTGCTGTCGTTTTTAGGCAGGCCACTTAAAAATTTGACTAAAACCCAACATAAGCTTTCAGACCAAATTATATGCCAAAGCCTTACTTAGCCTTGATGGCCAAATTTTTACCATGAAATCGAAATATTAATGACAATATTTTTTGGTATTAAAAGAGGATACTCTAAATATAACTGTTCAACCCTAGTGCTCGCTTAAATATTTTCAAAAATAATCTTTTTCCCACAACGGCCCATTTTCCGAGCGATCGTTTGTATGTGAGCTGTGTGATATAGTCATCCGATATGGACAAACATTTTTAGAATCAGGTGAAAGCACGTAAAACAAACAAATACAAAATTTTTGGATTCTACCATTAAAAACCAAAAAGTTTTTCTAACTAAGACAGTTTTCAGACCCATCTTTTGAATGGCAGTTATACCATATAGTTGTCCGATTTTCATCAAACTTGGCAGAATAATAAAAAAGCATAGAAAACGTTTTCCGCTGCCATTGGAGATTGCCATGAGATATATTCATCCGATCCGGTCGGTTCCGACATATTAGTAGCGTGCAGCAAAAAGAAGGCTCTGTGCAAAATTTTAGCTGGATAGCTTCAAGACTGAGAGACTAGTTTGCGTCAAAACAGACAGACGGACGGACAAAGCTCAATCGACTCAGCTTGTAACCCTGATCAAGAATATATATAGTTTATTGGTTCAGAAAAGTATATTTCTATGCGTTGCAAACTTCTGGGCAAAATTATAATACCCTTTTGCAATGGTATAAAAATATAAGCTCGTTGGATTGCAGTCGGGGATAATTAACAGGCCCGCAAAGTCCAATCTTTGTTGGGCTATTTGGTTATATAAAAATGTATCACTTCATTGCTATAAGAGACAATGGCTGCTAGTGAACAAATAATTTGTGTGAAATATGCCAAATACATTAAAATGCATGTATTATGTAAATAATATTAAACAATTGTGTTATACTTGTAAAACAATTCACATTCATTTTCGTTGTGATACGTCCTTCGTTTGTGAAAACCCGCTTTCTGCCCATTTTTGCTCGTTCTCCGTCTAAAAGACTCATCCCGTCCCATAATAGAAAAAAACGAGACTTACTTAAGAATTGTTAGTCATATTAACATGCAAAAGATAAGCTCATAGACAAACAATGATCCAAAACCAAAAAAAAAATACAATTAAAAATAAAATAAAGTAAATAAAATTGCGCATACGGTGAGTGGGACCAAATGGGCGGTAGGCGCAATTATTCTGGTTGCTGTTATCAAATTCACCAAGTTTCAACACTGTGGCGGCATTTGTCAACCAAATATTTGGCTATTCAGACTAGTATACAAATGCAAAAAAAAGAGAGCTTAAGTTAAGGCGTACTTCGATATACCCCTTACTCAGGCGAATTAATGTTTCAAGTCCTGCCCTTATGTTAATAAGCATTAACATTTATGTAAGCCATAATGTTAGCAAACAGCTCATACTGCTCTGAAAACTATGCAATCTTTTTGTAACCTTCATAGCAAAACCATTTATTTTTTGATCTTTGTAAAAATTTCAAAAATTATAGATATTGGACATATACATATTAGTGTCATGTGAGCAGAACTTGCTAAAAGGTATATAAGTTATTCAACATATTTTATTTAGGTGGCTGGGGGCGTAGGCGTTGAAACAATCTAATATATACTCAAGGAACTTCTTTAAGAGTTGAGATGGTGTGAAATTAAGTGCGATCCAAGAACAGAATTGACTTCTAAAATATTTTGCGGACTGCGATATCTTCCACAGACAAAAATAGTCGGGACTTTTTACTTAAAAAGGGTTTTTGAGGGGCATTAAGTGTTGAGATTTGACAGAAAATCGGCCAATATGGGAACATAAATAGGGTTTTTTTATTTTTCGTACTGTCTTCCCTTCGAAAGATCGGGAAAAATGCGAATCTCTGCACATTTAAGGGAAGATCAGAACTTTCTGTAATGTTATTTTTGTATTTTGGTTTTATCTATTGCATATTTACCCTCTGAATTGAAGTCAAACTTTAAACACACAATTTAATACAAGTGAGATGGTCGGTCAAGCCCGACTGTTATATACTCTCTACCTGTTCGTTTGTTTGTATGTATTTTGCTGCTGCAGTAGCAGTTACGCGACTAAGCTCCTCTTTAACTCTCTCTCTCTCCTCTACTGAAGTTTTAAAAAATTTATTTATATATGAATGGTATGTAATCATACAAATTCATATAAGTGCGCTGCAATAAAATTAATGGATGTTTTTGGTTTATCTTTTTGTTGATGTATTTAGTCGGCTGTTGATCCCAATACCGGAGATGCTTCCTGCTGGCTGTTGTATACATTTACACATATTAAAAATACTTTGTTTCCCGTCCTACCGTCCCGGTCGAAAAACTAATTCTATTGAGAAAAACTTTTTTGTTTTCAAAGCAAACGTCTCCAAACTCCGTATTTACTAGTTTTCTATGCTTCTCCATGATTCTGCCAAGTTTGGTCGAAATCGGACATCTATATAGTATAGCTGTCATAGAAAAGTAAGGTTAGAAAAATAGTCTTAGTGAGAAAAACTTTTTTTTTTCAATGAAACCTCTTTAAAATTGGTATGTATTTATTTTATAAGCTTTTACACAATTTTTCAAAGTTTTTTCAAAATCGGATTACTATAGGTTATAGCTGTCATAAGAATGATCGGTCGAGAAACTTGTTTCAGTGAGAAAAACTGTTTTGTTTCCAAAGAAAACGTCGTAGTTCGTAGTTTTCTATGCTTTCCCATAATTCCACTAAGTTTGGTCGAAATCGGACATCTACATAGTATAGCCGTCATACAAAAGTAGAGTCAGATATGTAGTCTTAGTGAGAAAAACTTGTTTGTTTTCAGTGGAAATATCCTTCAAATTAGTTAGTAGTTATTTAGTTAGTAGGCCGAGCCGAAGCTAACTTTCCTATATTTTTCAATCTGAAACAAACTTGATCTGCGTATGGTATGCACCTACCTTGTCTCTCTATCTCTTATAGTCTCTGAGATCGACGCGTTCATAGAGACAGACGGACGGAAATGGCTGTATCGTCTCGACTAGTGATGCTGACCAATAATATATAATATATACTTTATGGAGTCGGTGACGCTTCCTTCTGCCTGTTACAAACTTTCGCACAACTTTATGATCCCCCGTTTCTCATTTTAAGTGGGAACAGGGTATACAAAACAAACCCCTATTGGAGAGGGTCGAGTTAACAAGCCAGACACACACGGCATATAAATATTTGTTGTTGCAGTCGTGCCGATGTCGCTGAGAGTGTGTGTTTTGTTTAGTGGTTTATGGATGGGATCATTTTCGGATTCAATTCAACCGTTAAAGATATATGAACTCAATCAGTAAGAAACTTTGATAATTAGGAAGAACTCTATATTTATTCTGAAAACGTGACAGTCTCTCTAAGACACTCAGCGATGCATGGCTTCGGCAGGCACTCGGTGTGAATTGCCGAACGACTTTGGCTCTCAGGAGCTCTGAGCTGACCAGCTAATCATCTGCGATCAGGATCTTAGAAATGTGACATGGAGTGATTTGCTCAAACAGCTTGCAACACATGTTACCCAACAGAAACATAAAATATATTATTATTATTTCCTCCTGATTGCTAGAGAACTCACGAGACAAATAGCCAAGTCCCCAGAACCCAGGACAAAAACATACATCTACTAGATCCACGATGATCACCCCCATTTAATAATAACAGTCAAGGCAATTCGTTGCAACATGCAAGCATCTACTGACTCCCGCAGTCCATGCCGGGCACATCCCGACAGTCTCCGTCGTCGCCTCAACTACTTATGGACAATTATCTGGCATGATGATAACAAAAAATCAAAGCCCTAATACGTACAATATTTGTGTCGGCTTGGCCAACCGAATTATGATTTCTCAACTAATAACATGTTTGGCGGCAGGAAGCCGCGCGCTACTGTCTGCCGATTCCATAATCATGGGCACCCAGTCCCAGACAGAGCTCCGACCGGGTCCCAGCCACAACAATGATCGGCCGGCAAACGCCTACTCATCGTCATCGGCGTCGTCGCCGTCGCCGTCGCCATCGCCGCTCGGCTACTGTTTTCACTTTCGCAAATGACAGATCAAAGATTACCAGCATCGCTCCATAATCACTGGGGAGTTGCTGGTTTCGTGCCAAAAATGATGAGCCGGCAGTGGCCATGCAGGCATTTTCCTGGCTGCAGCGAGAAGGGGAAATGAAACATCAAATGCGCGAGACACGCGATTTCTTTGACATTAATCAAAATAATTGGCGCATTTCACTGCAACTTCAACTTCGCTCAACAGACTCATTCTCACATTTCGCCGCGGCAGGGCAGACACCAAGACAATTCCATATAAATTTATCATATTCATATCGAGCGCACTCGCGGCCCATTCCCGTGCTCGATCCCGCTCCCGCTCCCGTTCCCGTTCCGATTACCCAGCTGCGCTTCCATTTCGCTGAAAATCATTTGGGATGAGACGCCGAGATTTCTGTCACATCGCCTTGTCGCACATCTTGTCGCTACACGACGACCGCGACTCTCACCCGATCGTCCGCTGTGCGCGGACGAGTACCTTGCGCCGTAAGCCCCATAAATAATATTAAACATGGACGCAGGCAGCGTCGACATCGGGCGACGCTGTGCCTGCTACCAACTCATAAAACTGTTCCAGACTACAGCTCCAGCAGACTTTATTCCATGGGTCCCGCCGCCGTCGCCGCCGCGGACACGCCCCTGCGCCCCGATCCGGAGGCCGGCGCGAGAGCGAGAGAAAAATGAGTTATGATTATTGCCATGTAAAAGAGCAGGCGAAATGTCAAAGTGACAACGCCTAATATATGATTATGTTTTCGAGCGCTCGAAATCTGATACTCTCACACATTCTGGACGTGGAGTCCCGCTCCCAGCCCCCCACCCCCCACCCGACCGCAGCGTCAGCTCCGTGACGCTTCGCTGTTTTGGCTTCTGGCTGTTGCTGAGCCGGCCGCAGCACGACGACTATTTCTCACCACACACTGCACATCAATCCCGTGCCCAGCCCGGGACGATGACTGCCTCTGCCTCGGTTAGCCGCATCGTTCAGCATCCTGGCAGCGCTTGGCACTTGTTTCGCTCGGCCCGAAAACTGTGTGAGGTAGGCGTGGCCCACTCGGCCCGCTGCAGATGCCTATCCCCTCCGCATCTGTCTCATATTTAATGTTGCTCCGTGGCGAACAGTAAAAAGTCAAGTTTCTGCCTCTGATTACGCAAATAGATAAGTTCGAGGGGGAAGGGTGGGAAGGAGCGAGGGCTTGGCTTGGGGTGGCACTAAGTGGAGTCTGAGTCGCAGTCTGATAACGGCCAGCAGCATCGAAATCGTGGCTAAGTGGCGCGCGGCGCTCCACTCGGGCCACTCGCGGCCACTCGATGCGGCCCGATCTCGATGCTGATGGGCTGCGAAACCTGAATGGAATAGGGCCTGGGCATGTTCTGTTTGGAAGGCGGAAGACCTATACGGAGAGGAGCGCTATGCACAGTGAAGTGTAAACCGACGTGTGGCGCGACTGGACGCACAGGCGCAGGGGGACGGCGGCGGCCACGTTGTGTAACGTGAGAGCGGTTGTAACGCGCTGAGGGATGGCTCGATGCCGGCGCTGAAGCTGAGGCCGAAGTTTCAAGTGCCACCCGCTGGGCCCGGCTCTTCCGATTACATATGTATTCCGAAAAAAACAACAACAATAACACCAGGCAAGGGGCCTGCAACGGATTTCCCAGCGGCAACCCCACCCCGTTCGCTGCAGTTGCAAAATTTTCGCTGCCGGATCTCGTGAGAGCGCATCGAGCCGGCCTTCCCCTGCCGGTGCGACGACGTCCCACGGTGATAATTCGGTTCTAGGTCCTGGGCCCGCATCGGTCTAAACGTATACAATCATTATTTGCATTTCTTGGTGTTGTGTTTTGGTTGTGTTATGACTCCTGCCCAATCGACGAGCCCTCGGCCCGAGATTTGTGTTTTTTATGTGTTAAATGCGCTGGAAAATTAGTTTGGATTGCCGTCCGTCGAGCACACATGGCTGTGACCACAACAAGACATCATCGCCGAAGTGACCCAAGCGCGCTTCATGGCTTCATTGGCATTTGCATACCTAAACGGTCGGTAATGGGGCTTTCCGGCTTCCAAGAAGCGCGCGTCCATGCCCGGGGAAATTGTGCCCATACTTTTATAGTCAAGCTGATTAGATTAGCGCCCCCATTGTTAGCGAGCAGCTGCTCGCCCGGCCGCAGTGGGCTCTCTCTCGCATAAATTCGGCGTAAAATGATGTTTTAAGATGCCCATTAAACATTTTAATTATCGCGTGGCCTCTGTGAATAGTTTTTATATTTGTTCTTCACCTCCATCCGCCGAGTGACCAAGTGTCTAAGCGGTAACAGAAACTTTCGGGCACTGCGCAGCCAAGCGAACGACCTGCGAAGCGACTTGGATGCGCATTGCGAACCCTTTCAGCATCAACCATCAACGGTAGGTGGCAAACAGTGGGGCTGAGTTCACAAGTCGAGTCGAAAAATGGTTTGCCTTTTCTTGTCCATGATGCTTACAGAAGTCTCTACCAAGGCTGCAAACCTCAAACATTCTTCAGGAGGTACGGTCCGCGGGTTCGAACCCATTGTAAAATAAAAGGTTCGGCTCGCGGACGGTTCTAAACCCAAGGTTCTTATTCAAACCTTGGTTCGCTTACACATAAAAGAATAGTTAGTCTTTTCATTTGTTAATACGTTGAAAATGAAACATATATGCCTTCTATCCATGTGCTTAATCATAATGATCATTACTTAAGTCAGTTCAATTATCGAATCCATTAGGTGACATTAACAGCTTTTAGAAACTGCTTAGTTTAAGTTAATTAGCATTGAGATATCCAGGAGCTGTTTATCAATACTAGCTCTTAAATCAGAAAGAACAAACTTTAGTGTTGAAAATATGATACCTGAGTTGCTGGTACAGCTAGTATAGTAAAATAAATATTTTTTAAGTCTTCGTTATTATGACCTTTCCAAAATCTTAAAACATTTATAAATGCATGTTATAGGAGCCTGGAACCTTACGTTAAATTTGGGATTTGGAAATTCATATTAGGGGTCAACAAAATTCAGTTCATTTGTGACTACCGAGCAGTAAATAACGAAAACCCGGAGCTTTACAGATGTGATCTTGGAAAATTTTCAAAGGAATCTGTAACATAACACAGATTTTATATTTGATATTTGTTTATTGCTTTCATAAACTTCTCGTCTTCGCAAACAGACGTTGAGTCATTTATTGTCAAATTTTGAAAACTCTCATTAAGCATTTTTTTTTGGCGCTTTAGCATGTCTGCAATGTGCTGCTTTGCAACTTGTTTTTGGTCAGAATTAAGCAAAGTTTGAAATCTTGGGTCTAAGAACACAGCAACCAATATTGGTATAGAGCTCACAATTGAAGATCGTTTGTCGAGGCACTTGGAAAGTAATAAACAATGTTTTGCTGGAGAATTTCGAATGTATCGTTGAAAAAAATTCCTTAAATTGGTGAACCGAACATCATTTTTCGAAAAAGTGGTCCGGTTCGGGTTCAGGCTCGCGGAGTCAAAAATGTAAGCCGCCTGGTTCATGGTCCGGTTCACGAACCCCAAAAAACCCGAACCGAACCGGTTCTCTGGGGTTCGGTTCCGGACCGGCTTGCAGCCTTGGTCTCTACACTAAAAAAAAAAATATATATATATCCATTTGGACTGGATTTGAACAAATATATACATCTTTCTGGTCCTATAAAAATCCTTTTCACGATTTTCAGCTCCGTTCGATGAAAATATAAGATCAATTTAACTTAAACTAGATATTTTCTTTAAGTAGTTTTAGAAATTAGGGGTTTTCCAATGTATAATTCTATGTGTTGTACTGTGTTATCATCTACGTCAAACACTTTGTCGCATTTCCTCAAAGGAAGTTAAATTTTCTTTTTTGGGCTTCGGTTTTGGTTCAAGCCTACACTTAGAAAAAAGAACCAGCAGAGTTCCAAAAGATCGGAATAATAATTATTCTGCTTTGATGTTTTCTTTTTAAGTGTCTTGTCTTTGAAGTTTTCCGTTCAAAACCGACCTTTCATATAATTGAGATTCGGTCAAACAGCTTCGAATCAAGAGAGCACAAATTCTAGAAAGCGCGGTCTATTATCCTGAATTGAGTGCAATGAATGCAATAAATCTATCCATAAAATTCCCAACAGGATCTAACGCTGGCTTATAAAAAGATACTGAGCTTAAGAGCATTCAGATTTTTGGGAAATTCATGGTCGTTTGATCTATGCAGCATTATTTGGTGTAAGAAAAAATTGTGAATAACTTTAACCAATATTTATAGCTTTGTCCTGGTTTAATGTGCATTTAATAGCCTGTATACATTTAAAATGTGTGAAAGGGTATCAATGTGTGCAAATGTATCTACAGGGAGCAAGAAACATTTCAGACCCAATAAAGTAAGTTCGTTCTTGGTCAGCATCAACAGCCAAGACGATATAGCCGTCTGTCCGATAAAACCACAAATGCTTACCTGTAGGTGTATCGGGTGGGTGTATCCATACCCAAATCAAGTTTGTTTCTGATTTGGCAAATTATAAATGTACTCAATAGGTGTTAATTAACATAACCAAAAGCAGTCTTAAATCAAGTACTTCAGGATTGAAAATATTGTTCTTGCTATAAGAATTGTGTATTGTCGCACTCATCTCACTATTGACACTGTAATAATAATCCATACATATATATAAAAGGGCAAGTATGTTTGTACGTTTATATGTTTGTATGATGTATGTTTGTATGTTTGAAAGTTTGTGTGTTTGTATGTTTGTATTTTTGAATGTTTGTATGTTCGCTCCTCATCTCAACCGCTGAACCGATCTCAAAGAAATTTTCACATATATTCATGTCGATCAGGAAAGGATCATAGTCTATATAGCTGTTTGTGAACCGGTTCGGACCCATTTAAAAGCAGTTAAAAAGTGGTACAGTGATATATCTCAGAAGTTATTTAAGCTACGATCTTGAAATTTGATTCGTAGGTTGGTAATATGAAGTTAGCTATTTTTTACTGGATCAGAACCGGTTTCGAATATGCAGTTTGATGTTTTTCCAATTTTAAACTGGTGCGTAAAAGTTTGGACGAGTTCAAATGTTTTCATCGATTTTAAGCCAATGGAATCTATTATACATATAAACGCTTTCATATGACAGTTTTCAACTCGAAGGCCCCGGGTGACGCAGGGTACTCAGCAAGTCATATAAATAATATCTTCCTTTAAGTCTAGCTGAATTCGATTGGGTTCTGTTGACTTAAGAGTTCAAAATTCTTGAACCATGAAATTCAAAACTTAAAGTGTAATCTTGGATCATAAGATTCGTTCTTGCATCAAGAATTTTCATTCTTTTCCTGTTATTGACATCGAACTCTGTTGACTGTCCAATGTATAATTCTTTCTATCTTTCATCTTATCCAGGTTTTTGCTTTCAAGGCGAAACCCCATTTCTGATTTCCGTTCAATAATTCGCGACTCTCGCCCACTGTGCGACGGGTCGCTGACAACATAGCGGCGCTACATGGGATCGCTGACAAGTGCTCATAAAATATAAATACTGCGCTTTTTCTCAGACTTTTTCTGTGCATGTTTCCAACATCGGCCTGAACTTTGGCTCAACTTTTTGATGACGCCACAAAGTGAAGCTGAAGTGCCAGCGCCTACCGTTTGCAGCTCTCGGGGGCGGCGGCGGCTAGAACATAAAAACCCGCCGTGAGATTGAATCGTTAAACTGCCTCGCTTGTTTAACCCGTCTGGCTGGCTGCATGTTTTTGTGGATTTTCAATTTCAATCTTGCTCTGCCCCGGCACCGCCGCTGCCCCCGCCCGCCACTCACTTGATGAATTCTTTGTTGTTTCTATGATTCCAGAGATTGGGGTGGGTTTCCTTCAGCTGGAAATTATTTTATTGCATAACGCGCGATTTCAGAGTGGCCATAAATTCGGTGCTCGAGTCTCTTGCTCGTTGGCCACAATTAAATGGACGCGCTCGGCTGGCTCTCAAAACTGTAAACATTTTATGCCAAACTTTTCCCCCACTCGCCGACTTTCCGATGGTCACCGTCAAGACGGAGACGGAGCGCGTCCCTAGTCGTTGATTAAGACATTTCCCCGGCCGCACAATTGTGCTGAAGCGACGCATTTTTGGGTGATAACGAAGCCAATCAACGGGAGAGTTCCCGCTCGCATTCCCAATGCCTCGGATCATGAATGGGGGCTCCGCGATGGTGTGCTGCCACGTAGCGATTAAAATTATGACACCGCAGTGTTCCTTCGCCGCGAAATACGGTTCGAGGCTGCACAAGAAGCCCGCTGCTCGGTCTGTATTAAGATGCTGCGGCCGATAAAAGCGCCTGGGCTCGCCTGGCCTTATCCGTTATTGCCATCAGCATAACATCATCGTGATAGATAAGCACTTGCTGCTTGGACTTTTATGACACTGTCGCCGCACCGGCAACAAAATATGCAGAATGAGGTGACAGCAACAATTTTTATTTCATTTGCGTCCTTCTCGACGTCTGGGACCAGCACCGGCCGGGAAAACGAGAATCGCGGAGCGAAACAGGTACATTGCCCGATTGTAGACCGTCCACGTCTGGGGGGAGCAGAGCTTTGGAGCATGCAACAACCAACGGTGCAGCAGTATAATCCACAACAATCCAATTATTTGCTCGGCGAGCTTAAGTCCTAAACAACAAAATTATGAACGGACGGGTCGCGGTTGCCTTAGCGGCGCGGGGACGGCGACAGCGGCGGTGCCAAACATGTGTTTCGATGGCGGAGATTAGGGAGAGACCAAAACCAAATGCATCTATGTAAAGTGTGCATGTGGACAACCAGTAGCCAGTACAGCTGAACATATGTTTCAATGCTTATCAGTTGGCTTGGCATCTCCACACTCAGAAAATACCGCGAATAGTTAGAAAAGTAAAGCACAAGTGGATCAGTGGCAGCTCAATCGAAGTTGCATGGTTTCAAACTACATTTTTCTAACGTAGCCACAGACAGTAGGAGGAGGAAAGTATTGAACCGACTTGCACCAACTTTTTTGATGGTTAAGCTTTTGATCTGCAATTCGGTTTGTGTTCATATTTCTAGCTCCTAAGACGACTTGCAAAATCTGGTTCTACAGTACGAATACTTCATTTAGCTTTCAGACAAGCAAAGATGCAAGCCGGTTCCCAGCCGCACTAAAACATAATTGAACCGCTAGGTTCAGTTCGCTGTTAAGTTTTACGAATTAAAGTCTGAAGGTAAGACAATGATGCATGTAAATTTGAGAGCTGTAATAGAGTTCCTAAAAAAAGTTTTTTGTGAGTGAAGGGAACCCAATCATGATGGCCTGTCAACCTGTACTTCTCCCGAAATCGGTCACAGACTTCTTAGTATACCTCTCACCCGACTACAGTCCTTCCTTAAAAGTTGAGTGTCCAATTTCTTCTATCGGAAGATTTTCTCAGTATTCTGTACGATATTTTGTGATTGTAATGAGAACTTATATTCCAAAGCTATTCAAATGATTTCCAGAGATTCCGAAAGTGTTTTAAAAGTCACATATTTACATTACTTTACATTACATTAGTACCAAAGGTACAAAGAGTATAATAAGTTTGTGCAAAAGTATGTAACATCCAGAAGAAAGCATCTCCGACCCCATAAAGTATATATATTCTTGATCAGCATCAACAGCCGAGTCGATATAGCCATGTCCGTCTGTCCGTCTTTCCGTCCGTCCGTCCGTCTGTCCGTCTGTCTGTCCGTATGAACGCACATATCTCAGAGATGGTAAGAGATAGAGGTTTGATCATATCTCCCACAGTTTTAAAGATAGATGGCTTGTTCCTTCTGGACATATTTAGTTATCAGGATAACTTATCGATCCGCCAAAGGAATGGAGAAGATCGGATGAACGGTTTTCGAGTTATGATCAAAAGACTGTTTCTTGGTATGTTATAGTCGGGCTTGACCGACTTTCTTTCTTGTTTTTTTTTAGTTTTATATCAAGAGAGCTAGAATTTTCTTCAGAAAAATTTTTCTCGAATACCAGAGGGCCACCTTAATTTACATGTTAGATATGTAGGCGGGCAAAGAGTTGGTTGAATAAATGGTTGATTAGTTTGCATAATTTTGTAAAAAGTTTCAAAATTAAACCTAAACATCACACTCTAAAATCGGACAAAAATACAAATCAATAAGATAAGTAGATGTAGGTGCAACTAAAATTGGGAAACATTTCCAATTGAACAAGATTGTCTGTTAGCTTGCTGTACCACAGACAGACATTCAAGAGATGCAGTCAACTAATACACAAGAATGTATAATATGTTTTGCTCTCGATCTATTTGAAAACGTAGAAGTCGTAAAATTGTTAGTGTAATGTCAAATGAGAAAGCAACAAACTCAATCAACACTGTAAATTTTATTCTATTATTTTACTTTGCTCCTACTATACAGATTAGCTTGAAATACCTGGTATGCTGATGGAAGTTGACTTAACTCTTACATTCTTCAGGCCTCTATGCTAAAATAGCAATAATATCTAATAAACATTTTATGATCACTGCATCTCTACAGTTAAGAGCCGGTAAAGTGAAATACAAATTCGGGGACTATTTCACAATCGAAGTACCGGCACCGCAAATCATTTCCCGATTAATCGCTGATTTAGTAGTAAATTTATTTAGCTGGTTTGTTAGTTGAGATTAGGAGCACAAATTTAACAACTTTTGCTGCCCAATTAAGAATATTCCTGCTGAACTCAAGCGATACATTAGCTGGTATCGAGGACTCAACACTCTCCTTAGAAGTAATCACGAGCTGCAATTGTATATCGATACCGATTTTTAAAATTTTGAAAATAAGTGGTGTTGTGGGTAATAAATAATTTAAATAAACCAAATTTAAATTTAAGTTTGACTACTTTTATGCTATTTCCATGATGATGCCACCTTCCAAAAACTGTCAAGGCTACATCTTGTGTGATACCTGCTCAGCTTATCCTTTTCATCTCAAAATAACAACAGAATGTTCTCTCAATTTTATTCCAAATGTTCTTGAAATGGACACAATTCAATTCTTCTCGACCACAGCACGAACCAACACGGCCCACATGAAGATTTTGCGTTCTCAAAGAGAAAAAATGTTCTTTAAGTTCGAAAATCCTTTCATTATTAGTTTTTGACAACGAATGTGCTTATATTGAGTCCAATGTTCTCGAATTTTTTCGCTCTGTGTATGCTTTAATGTAATTTGGGGTAAAAAAGTGGATGACATAACATAAGTGTAGTCTTCGTATTTCCTTTAAACGGCCTCGGGTGACTGCAAATCATTCATAAATAATGAACACCCGCTCATCAACACACAATACAACTAAAACCCTAAAACTTAATTCGGGTAATTGTTCGTTCCGCTCAACAACGAATGAGTCAAAATCAATTCGTGCTGGCAGAGATGGAATAGAGAGAGGAAGCGAGTTTGTTGTGCCATTTTTAGCAGACCAGTTAAATGGAGAGTGCTGAAAACTATGCTTGTGCTAGTGGTCACGAAATCCGACTAAATTGCAACTTATTCATTCAGCTTAATTTCGCTCAGCCGCGAATGACGCGTGGTTTTATTTGAACGATTGCAAGGCTCGGCCTTGCAGTACGTTTTTCTAACTTAGATTACTTTTGGGACCTTTCTATTCTATGGAAGCTGTACTATATAGATGTCCGATTTCGACCAAACTTAGTGGAATCAGACAAAAGACTGACAAACTAACATGTAATCGATTTGGAGTCGATTCCATTTAAAACAAAACATTTTTGAATGGTTTTCTCCATGGCACTTCTTTTTCGAGCGATCAATCGTACTGCAGCTGTATGACAAAACTTTGTGAAATAGTGCAAAAGCATATCAAATAAATAAATGCCAATTTTAAGAAAGTTTTCAATGAAAACAAACAAGTTTTTTCACTAAGACTACTTTTTCAGACTCTACTATTCTATGACAGCTATACTAAAAAGGTGTCCGATTTCGACCAAACTTAGTGGAATCATGGGAAATCATATATAGCAAACTAGGAAATACAAAGTTTGGAGGCGTTTCCATTGAAAACGAAAAAGTTTTTCGACCAATCGTTCCTGTGACAGCTAAATGCTCTAGTCATCCGACAGACGGACGTGACTAAATCAACTCAGCTCGTCGTGCTGGTCATGAATAAATATGCTTGATGTGGTCGCAGGGTATAAAATGTGATTCTCTCCGGTATTACATTCGTCTTTCGAGCAAGACAGTGCCTCAGAGATGCGCTGTTCGGCTAGGCTTGCCATTTATGCTTACTTTTCGACCAAACCTTTCACAATTCATTGCATTTGTGCAACAAACAAGTGTGATTTTATCATTCGGCAGCATAATCTCCCAATTTTTAAGCACATTTCAATACAAATGTTGCCGGCAGCACTTCACCAACTATCCCTGCACTGCACTGCCACACACTCGCCTGGGTCCCCGCGCTGACCCCTCGGAGCGAGCAGTCGCCCACTTTTCGTAAATAACCACTAAAGCTCCTCCCTAAATGAATTTTAATTCCTTTTGAATGGCCAAATCACCTGAAGTCTAATTAAGAACAACACTCGGAGCTTGTTACTTGGCAATTGATGGCCTTTACGTGCAATTGACGTGGGGCGTGTTTTTGCTTTTTTGGTGATAAAATGGATGGGGAAACATATGTTTCACTTGTTGGCGATATTTCATAGGATTTTTATGGTGAAAAATGCGATGCTTTTCAATTTGACAAAACATGAATTTATTTCATTGGACGCGCTGACGCTGCCTCATTGGAGTCCCGGCTCCGACTCGCGCCCCGAAACACCCACAAGATTTACATACAGTTAACGGTGCATAAGGGCATAAATTTGCCTCCGCTCCTCGCCGTTGTCATATTTGACATCTGCAATATAAATCAACAAAGAATGCGCCGGGAGCCGGGGGATGGGTGGCGGAGGGGGAGAGGGAGGGGGCCAGCCACTGCCATGGGTTTCGATTTGATTGATAATGCCCACCAAACAGAGCGCAGGCAGCCAAAGCCGCCGGAATGAAACGAAATGAAACATTACGGCGGAATGGATTGTGTATGACATGGCGGCCGCCAAGCGCATCCCCATGCCCGCCGAGCTGACAGACAGACAGATCCAGATCCGACCCGCGCTGCTGTGTGCGTGTGCTGTGCAAGCGGAGCGAAGCGGTTGCGCCACAAGCAGCGCTCCCAGAGGCAGATGCACCGACACAGACACGGCCACATATGCGGCCCTAGCATCGGTTGCCCTCGACTCCGACTCTGACTGGGAATCCGACCACGATGAGGCATATTTTGAAATATGGAGCGGTAATAAATGTCACAAGAATCATTTGGGAGGAAATACGAGTGACGAGCGTGACTTGTATTGGATTTATGGTAGGCCGAGCAGAAGGCAAAGTTGAGCATTTCTCGTTGTCGGCTGCTGCCCCGCACGAATGATAAACTTTTGATTTACGCAGTGGCGCGGCAGGTGTTGTGCCGCCGCCGATCCCCACACAATTGAAGGAAATGCCAGGGAAGGTGGAATTTTTGGTATAATTATAACCTGTTTGCCGTTTGCATTTCGCCGATGCACCATTCTCGCGTGCTTCTTGCGGCGCGTGAAATCGCGTTGTTGCAGCTTCCTATTTCCACCAGCGTCGGGGCACCCACCCAAGCGCGAGTGTCAACCCGGCCACGTCTTGGGCTGGTCGTGGTGGCCTGGTCTGGGGCTAGCGTGCGCCGAGGTGAGCGAGCGTTCTTGGGAATGCGGCGGAATGCAAGCAGCAGAACACACGCAGGCCCACTCACCCAGGCGGAGGAGGCACTGTTGCCGCTGGTGCTGGTGTCGGCGGTATCTCCGTTGCGGTCTGCTTCGCGTCGTCACCGTCACTCGCTTAGCCTTCGCACAGTGGTGCAAAACAATGACGGGCCGCGGCGGCTTTGGGCCGAGCTGCATGCATAAATATTTCATTTGCGTGTTTGGCAATCATTTTCTAGTCAATGTCTTGGCTTGCAGTCCGAGGCTTATCTGATTCATCCGACCCAGGCCCTCTCCCTACGCCCAGTGCAAGTTGCTTCCCAGAAGCAGCTCTGCTGCCGCTGCGCAGCTCCCTGAGTAGTAATTGTGCCCAGCCAGTGGGATTGCCACTCTCCGACCTGCGACTTACCTATAATAATCGTTTTTGCAATAAATGTTGCCATCACGTGAGTAACATGAGGATTCCCGTTCCAGCGGCTGCCGACATGCATAGCACTGCAAGCAGCTGGCGTGCCACCGTTTTTCCACAGCGGAGAGGTAGAAACGATCCTGTGAAGAGTCGGAATTAAAACGTTAGTACAAAAACAACGATGTCAAATGGAATGAAGCATTTTAACAATTGTCCAATGGAAACATTATGCATATATAGAAGAGCGCATTGGGATGGATGGTGTAGGTGGAATGGTTTGGATAAGTTGACATAACTGAATCACAACAAAAAACTATTACTAGACTAGGGAGGAGATCGAGAACAAATCTTCTCGATAACTTTGTGTGGTTTGTCTACTCCCTCAACACCTTCAACGAAAAGCACCGCATGCACTCAAAATACTGCTGAAAATATTTTCTAAATTGTAGAAAAAACCCCTTCTAGATTTTTGAAAAGAAAATAATTTCCTAAAGCTGCATTTTCACTTGTCGGATATCTTATAGAAGTGTTTCAAATAAGATATCAGACAAGTGTAATAGGCCAAAAATATATGAGAAGGTGCATGAGAAGTAGGCTCTATCTGAGTTCTCATATCAGTTTTTCCACAGCCAACTCATAGTAGACTGTGGTATTTTTTTTCACACATCTCATTTAAGATGATAACTGAAAATACAGCTTAACTATTAGATAGGAAAGGGAGTGAGG
Organism: Lordiphosa fenestrarum; assembly: GCA_035044985.1. Lineage (NCBI taxonomy): Eukaryota > Metazoa > Arthropoda > Insecta > Diptera > Drosophilidae > Lordiphosa > Lordiphosa fenestrarum. Next base: position 69,905 of record JAWNNO010004529.1, read on the forward strand.
GAGAAGAGACAGAGGTGGAAGATTACACTAAAGTCTTACTTATGAAAATCACTTAAAAATTGGTTATCATTATTACTTGAGAATTACAAGCTGTGTCTTTTAATATCTAACCAAATTTAAGGTCGATTTTCTAAATAAGGGCGAATTTCTAAAGTATTTTTCCAAATTGAGCAAAAGTTGCCTAATTTCTCAGCAAGCCGAATATCAGATGCCCTTGTTATATTCCAAAAGCAGTGAATTCGAACTTGAGAATTACATGCGGTGACTGTTTATATTTATACCCTTGCAAAAGGGTATTGTAATTTTGCCCCGAAGTTTGCAACGCATAGAAATATTCATTTCCGACACCATAAACTATATATATTCTTGATCAGGGTGAGTCGATTGAGCTTTGTCCGTCCGTCTGTCCGTCTGTCTGTCTGTCTGTTTCTACGCGAACTAGTCTCTCAGTTTTAAAGCTCTCGAGCTGAAATTTTGCACAGAGTCTTCTTTTTGCTGCGCACTACTAATATGTCGGAACCGACCAGATCGGATAACTTTTCCTCATACCTCCTATAGGAACAATCGGTCGGAAAACTAGTTTTAGTATGAAAAACCTTTTTCTTTTCAATGAAAAGGTCTCCAAACTTTGCAATCGTAGATTTTCTGTGTTATTTTATAGTTCTACCAAGTTTTATTAAGATCGGACAACTATATGGTATAGCTGCCATACAAAAGATAGGTCTGAAAATCAGTCTTAGTTAGAAAAACTTTTTTGTTTTTAATGGCGCATCCTGCAAATTTATATTTGTTTGTTTCACATGCTTTCTCATAATTTTACTTATTTTTAGCCAAATCGGATGACTATATCATATAGCTCCCATACGAACGACCGGTCGGAAAATGGAAAATAAGTATTTTTGAAAATATTTAAGCAAGCACTTGTAAGAGTATAAAAACTTCGGCACAGACGAAGTTGGCTTTCCCGTTTTTTTTTAATTAGAAAATTAATTCCCACATAGAAAATAAATGACGAGCTAGAAATTCGAGCGTAGAATCTGCTAGAAGAAATTGATATTGAAATTGATATTGAGATATCAAGTATCGCATTTAAATATTAAGTACTTAAAGTAGAAACGGTCTAAATCGCTTATTCCAAGTATGGATCCTACTTGAAAGTCAAACAGTCCTGCATTTAGATTATAGTAAGTACGAACGTCCGATAAAAATGCAAAAGAGCAAATAGAAACTGAGAACAAGATAGTTTCTCTTACCAATTCAGTGAGGGTATATGAGTACACAAGCAGTCTTTGCATTATTTGATTAGAGTTGGTTAGTTTTTGCACTTATGCTGTCTTGGAATTTCCTACTAGCTTTGGCACTTCTCACAGGAGAAGGCAGCTGGTGATTTGTAGTCAATGCGAAAAATCTAGTAAAGATAGAGAAACTAATCACATTGAGCAGGCTAAAACTTTTTAGTTTGACAATCAACGGCCAAAGCTGAAATCAATAGCCAAAGTCGAATTCAAGAAAAGAATTCCAGAATTGAACAATCATAAGTTATGATTCATAAAACAAGTCGATCGTCTCTTACTTAGTTTTGGGAATATCCGGGACTTACTGACATCGTTTGGGATTTACTCTTTTTTTCGGATATCTCCGAATTTGATTATTTTAGTGTATTTTATTTGCCTTTACTAATCACGACTGCAAACTGAACTCCAATCACCTACAATATGATGCAAGATCTGATTAAGAAGTGGCTAATGTTCCATTGGATATGTTGCTTCCCCTTAGATTAATCCCCATTTCAGCCCCTTGCAGCTTACCTGTATTTGCCGCCCACAGCCAGCGCAATCATCCAAACTGCGCGTTACTTTGCTATCGTTGGTGGACTCGGGACTGCTGGGTGGTCCGAACGGCTCCGTTTTGAATGATATGCCCGATGTGGTCTCATCGCTGACTTCCGTGCAATCCGTGCGACTGCGGCTAATCGAGAATTTGGCGGCAGAGTCCTCGAAAGTGGCGCGATCGGCGGTTTCATAGCTGAGGAAGAGGCATTGGCATTAGTTTCGGCCAGTCGGACGTGGCTGGTTTTCCGGTTTGCTCACCTTCTAAATGACTCGCTGCCGTAAGCATTGCCAAATGGCTTTGTACTGTGATCACAAATATCTGGACACGAGGATGAGGAGCATGTGCGAAACAATGGGTGATTGTTATTTGCACCTGCAGCACTGCCACATTGATTGCTCCCTTGATGTGCTACAGGTGGTGTTGGACTTTTCTCCCTTGCGCCGGGCCCAAGAAATCTTGCGCTCTGCTGCTGCAATGTGCAAGCAATAAAAACAGATTTATGCATATGTTAATAGGCGGCTGGACAGAGCGGGGAGCCGAGCAGACGGGGTCGAAGCTTATGGCCCATTGCTGCCCCATTCAGCTTTGAAATTTGTGTAGATCCTAAAGGATGTGCGGCTCACAAATGATGCACGAAATTTTCAATGGCGTTGGCGGCGAAGCCAAAGCCGAAGTTAATTTCAATTAAAGAAACGGCAAGTTTTTGCGTTTTTCCAAGAAAACGTCGCGCGACATTTGAGACACACTAACATATGAGGAAACCTACACGACATTCCCCATCCCAGGCCAGAACAAACGACGCTGCTGCCAGCCAGTGCATTCATTGAAAAACACAATATTTCCCGAGCACTGTCTGTTGGCGGGAACGGGACGGATCGGCGGACAGGCGGACAGGCGTCTTGTCGCACATTGCCAAGCAAAAGATTTCATACAGGCAATTCCGTTGTGCTCGCGTCCCGCCTCGCCACGAATCATCGATGCTCCAGTTTACTTATTTTTGATTAATTAGTTGAAAATAGATTGCAACTGAGTGCGCCTATCGCCATCTCTGTCGTCGGGCCGTGTTTGAGTTAGAAGGATGACAGGTTTTCCTTGCACCAAATAAAACTTCATTTTTGCGCGCTGCGTTTTCCTCTCTGGCTAATTTTTATGAAATTTACAAACATTTCGTTGTTGTGTACTGCTTGGGAACACGTTGTTACCTTTGGGGGAACATGTGGGGCGACTGTTGCCAAAACACATGCGGGTCGTGCACATTTCTGGCAACCATCTTGGATCGATATTTCACCATTTTGGCTCGTTTGTTAGCAACAACCATCCACAAATGTCCACGGACAAGGCATAACAGCATTTTTTGAAAATGGTTTGCCATCGCTCAAATCGCTGCCTACACGTAATTCAGTGATTTTCCGGCTATTGCACACAAAACAAACAAAAAAAAATGCTATGACCCAAAGCAAACCCAATCCTCAACCTGCTGTACCCATTCAAGATGCCACAATGAGTCAAGTTTGGAACAAAACAGATGTCGTCCTGTATATTAATAATTTTTCAAAGATTCTTTCTGCCACGACTACCTAAGAAATTTGACAACTCGCACTTTATTCGATTGTTTAAAACAGTTTTTATATTCTGCTGTACCGTAGGTACATGGAGTTTTCTATGTTTGGGCAAAAGCATGTAACAGCCAGAAGAAAGCATCTCCGACCCTATAAAGTATATACATATATTCTTGATCAGCATCAACAGCCGAGTCGATATGGCCATGTCCGTCTGTCCGTCTGTCTGTCAGTATGAACGCACAGATCTGAGAGATGGTAAGTGATAGAGGCTTATCTTTAATTTTGGCACGCCCCCTCCCGCCCCAGCAATTTAGATCGCCATTTAAAAAGACTGTTCGCTGCTGCAGCGCAATAGCAGCTCTACTGCAGCATCAAAATTATTGCTGAGCTCATAATATTATTGGTACAGAGTATGTTATAGTCGGGCTTGACCGACTTTTTTTCTTGTCTTTTTATTCAAATTTTCATTGAAGTATTGTGAAAACAGAGACGAAGCTTTCGATAAATTCTTCAACAATAATTTATTTTACAGATAAATCAAAGTTGGCTGCATTTTAATAACTTTACAGAGTTTTCTGGGATGAAGCTGAGAAACTTCGATAGCTACCGCAGCTAAACTGTATATTTTTTCGCTTTGCGAACTTCAAGGGAAACTTTTTTACATTTTGCAAGTTCATAAAGTGGTAAATAAAAGGGTTGAAAAGAACTAAGACACGAAAGCTTTTCTTGTCTAACGAGAGGGCGCTATGCAAACAACCTTAAATATGGATACGCAATAGTTCACCGATATTCTAGGGTTGAGAAATGCCATAGGGCACACCTACTGGTAAATGGCGACAAAGGATCAAAAGAGTTGAAAATTGTTGATATACCATTTATGTGAATTGCACTAGAGGCTTTGCTAATAAATGAAGCATATTCTAGCTCTTTTAATAGTGTAGTCTGAAAGTGCAAATTGGATTTAAGTCAGGGTATTTAATTGAAAGAACCCCCACGGTTCTCTTCTTTGGAGGAAGCGGCCAAGAGGCCCCCAAAACAATTATTGGCATTTGCCAAAACGTCGAAAATCCTCCTGGACTTTTAAGCCAAACGTACTCAAATAATCACCCGGCCTCATTAAGGCTCTTATACTATACTGACAAAGTGAAATTCAGGTTTACTAGTCACTGCCGTTTTTAAGCACCTTGTAATAACCAACCAGATAGCGTTGATAACGTGAAAATTCGATTGTGCAGCTGGAACCGAAGGGACCGGAAGGTTCCTAATACAGCGCTCTACTGACATCCTTATTTTATTTAGTTGGCTTATTGCTGAAGAAGTACAGATACAAAAATTCTTTTTTAATTATTAATGTCGGACAACGCATTGAAAATACGGAACGCGCAAAATACGTGCCTAGAAAAGTCAGCGCGGAGATCTTTTAACGAACGAAGTGCAATGAACGCAACTTCCAGAGAGACTCCAGCTCATATTTGCCGCTTTTTTTTGGCTATTAGAAGTAATAGCAAAGTATTTAAAATGCATTCGATAATTAACATGTGTGTATCGGCAATGTGTGATACCTCTTAAAAAAACCTCAAATTCATTCTTGAGCTATCGATAACCATGCAGAAAAATACCAATCTAGAGACCTTTCGTTGCAAGTGGGTGTTGGCAACCAGGTAAGCGCCAAAGGACCTTGGACCCCAAAGTCTTGTTAGTTTTTTTGTCGCTTTTTTTTTGGGCAGGTTCTGTGTTGAAGTGTATACCAAGCCTGAGGAATTACAATATCTGGCAGAACGATATGGAACAATAACAAGTTAACGATTTATTAAACATTAATGGTACCGAAATTGATTTTTTTTTGGAATGTAAAAATGTGGTTGGTATTCACTGGGCCAAAGGTATAGTATACAGAGTATATCAAGCTTGTGCATAAGAATGTAACAGCCAGAAGGAAGCTTCGACCCCATTAAGCAAATTAAGTATCCATGTATTCGAGAGAGTGCGAGATTTTTGCAATCCAAAAACTCTAACCAAAATGTGTGAGAAAAGAACTGCTTTTGAACGGGGAGTTTCGTGGTTACAAATGAAACTATTTTATTAAGTTTCGAACAACAAAGCCATGACGCGTTTTCGTATATATGTGTCTGTTTTCATTCTTTATTATAAGTAAATGATAAAGTTACGTTAAAGCATCTCATTACCTCGAGCCAGCTAAAGTACTTTTTACCTATCATAAAGGTGGGAAAAACGGTAAAAGAAAAGTTTTTTATAACGTTTTTCAACCGGGTTACCGGATATTTATAAAATAGTCACATCGAAATTACTGCCGACATTAAACATAAAAAAAGCTTAGTTTTGAGGCTATTGAGGTTTCATTTGACGAATATTAAAATTGTCCAGATGTTTGTAACGCATAGAAAGATAGATCGTTCGTTCCTTCTAGACATATTTAGTAATCAGGATAACTTATCGATCCGCCAAAGGAAGTTTCGGATGATAGGTTGTCAAGTTATGATCAAAAGACTGTTCGCTGCTACTGCAGCATCAAAATTTATGCTGAGCGTATAATTTCGTTGGTACAGAGTATGTTATAGTCGGGCTTGACCGACTTTCTTTCTTGTTATTTTATTAGCTTTCACACAATTCTTCAAAGTTTTTCAAAACCGGATGACTATAGGCTATAGCAAAATTAAGTTCTATTGTAAACAACTTATTTGTGTTAAATGGAATCGACGCCAATATTCTTACATGTTCGTTTATTGATTCCACTAAGTTTGGAGAGAGGGGGCGTGGCCAAAATTGAAAATAAACTTGATCTGCCTGCAGACATAAGAAGCTTATTTCCCGTACATGTCAAACCTCTATCTCTTACCATCTCTGAGATCTGTGCTTTCATACGGACAGACGGACATGACTCGGCTGTTGATGCTGATCAAGAATATATATACTTTATGGGGTCGGAGCTGCTTCCTTCTGGCTGTTACATACTTTTGCACAAACTTATTATACTCTATGTACCTACGGTACAGAGTTTAAAAATATAAAGGGTGATTTTTTAGCTATAATCTTTTTGGCAACACTGGTGTAAACAGCTCACGCACGTTTCGTGTTTTGTTTCACTGTCAAACATCTTCAGTTTGGTCTATAATTTAACCATGAATCGTCTTACAAACGAACACCGCTTGCAAATTATTGAATTTTATTATCAAAATGCGTGCTCTGTTAAGAAAGTTCATCGCCTTTCATCATTTTTGGCTCAATGGGTACGTAAATAAGCAGAATTGTCGATTTTGGAGTGAATATCAGCCAGAAGCATTGCAAGAGCTACCAATGCATCTAGAACAAGAAAGAAAGTCGGTCAAGCCCGACTATAACATACTCTGTACCAAGAAATTTTGTCTTTGATCATAACTCGAAAACCGTTCATCCGATCTTCTTCATTCCTTTGGCGGATCGATAAGTTATTCTAATAACTAAATATGTCCAGAAGGAACAAGCATCTATCTTCAAAACTGTGGGAGATATGACGTTTTTTCTAAATTGCGGGGGCGGGAGGGGGCGTGGCCAAAATTGAAAATAAACTTGATCTGCCTGCAGACATAAGAAGCATATGTCCCATACACGTCAAACCTCTATCTCCTACCATCTCTGAGATCTGTGCGTTCATACGGACAGACGGACAGACGGACATGGCTATATCGACTCGGCTGTTGATGCTGATCAAGAATATATATACTTTATGGGGTCGGAGATGCTTCCTTCTGGATGTTACATACTTTTGCACAAACTTATAATACTCTATGTACCTACGGTACAGAGTATAAAAAGCCACAGTTTGGTGCGGTTTATGGGCTGGTGGCATCATTGGACCGTACTTCTTCAAAAATGATGCGAATCGTAACGTAACTGTGAATGGTGAGCGCTACCGTGAGATGATATCCAGCACCCGCAACAATGGACTTATTGAGAGGCGAGTTCGGTGAACATTTTATTTCACGTTCGGGACCGGTCAATTGGCCGCCTAGATCGGGCGATTGAACGCCTTTAGACTATTTTTTGTGGGACTATGTTAAGGCTCATGTCTATACAGACAAGCCCGCTTCAATTGACGCATTGGAAGCCACATTGAAGCATTTATTCGAAATGTTGGAAAGAGTATGCCAAAATTGGACTAAGCGGATGGACCATTTGAGGCGCAGTCACGGTCAACATTTGCATGAAGTAATCTTCAAACATTAAATTATATGGACCGTACTATCGATTCAAATAAAGATTTCATGCATTTTTCTGAATTTTATGTGTTTTTTTTTTAAAACTTTCCTATAGCTCTTAAAAAATCACCCTTTACAAGCGTTTCTTATATTCGATAGTAAACCGGTTAATTTAAATTATGAGTTTGAGTTACAAGATTTGTTGCTATTAATAGAAAAACAAAATGAAAACGGGGTTTTGGTGTGAACTAGGGTAATTGGGCTTGTTTAATAAACTACGGAATGGTGGAGTTTCGTAGCTAAAATTTCCAAAAGATTTTCTTTGTTCCCCTTACAATTATCCTAGCTCCGTTATTTATTTACTGATCCCAAATATCCCAGCTCAGACCAGCATGGTGGGCACTGGGAGAAATTTAAACAAAATAATGGAAAATCGGTCACTCTTTTTATGGTGTGAACCATTTGTGACAGATTCGACATCTGATTTTGGTCCAAAAATTATTCTTAATAGAGTTTGAGCATGGATTCAATGCTTTTGGGTGATAGTTCTCGAGAAATGGGTCGAAGTGCATCAAGACGTCTTAAAAAAGTAGGAAAATTGAAAATAAAGTGAGCATTTGAAACCTTTTTTTCGGGTTTCCTAATGATTTTTTTTTGGAAATAACAAATGATTGGCATAAAATGGTAGTTTGTTTTTGTCGATGTATGAGATTACGACACACCAACACAAAAAAGGGATACATACAAATAATATATGATTATATAAAATGTCTGATACACCCTTGAGTAAAACCTACGAACCCTTTTCTAGAGCAAAACGGCCATACAAGTGAATGCTAAGAAAATTTTAACGGAAAGTGGCAAATAATACATGCAGTCGTCCCTTCTAATAGTGCAGAGAGAAAAAAAGGATATTATAAAGTATACATTAGATGATTTCGGTATCCATTTGGAATGGACATTTTAGCATACTAAAATATCCATTTAATGATTCATGGATCTTAAATTTTCATCCAACGTAGCTGTAAATCATCCATAGGATATGAAAAATGGATATTTCAATGACTAACAAAAGGATATTACAGAATATCCATTCCAAATTGATATTTTTGGATCTCTTCTGTGTTCACCCATACTATTGAAAGCCGAAATGCGAACTGGGACCCGAACAATTGACAACAGCTCGTTTTTTTCCATCGTGTTCCTTTTGCCGTATATTGGATGGCATAAAATCTGCATAACATGCAAAACGTCCTTTCTAATGACGCGCATACAGCTTGGAACAGAGAGTCCCTGCTGCTCTTACGAAGTTCAACCTACAACAACAATCCATGCAAACGTCCCTTCTATTAGAACAGTTCCTGCTACGATTCGATTGCATACGAGATGCGCTTCTGACATGCAGTCAAGTCCGACTGGGGTGGACCTTCGATTTTACATATGTGTGCTGTCCGTGTGAAAAGTTTGTTTGCACACTTATGTACAGCCGAAGGTAAACATTGAAATTTCCCCTTGCCATTCACTTGGATGGCCTTTGCACATCTGGTTTAGCCAGAACCGAAAAAAAGTCAAACTTCATAGTATCTACCACACTAGACTGGCCCATTAGCATACTTTTTTTATACACCTGACAAGTGTATTTTAGTTTTGCCCAGAAGTTTGGAACGTATAGAAGGAATCATCTGTGACTGAAATTTTTGCATAGTCTGCTAATATGTAGGAACCGCGGCGATGGGAAGGTTACTCTTGCAGCTGCCATGGAACTAACTGTTTCAAGTCCCCAAGCAGGCTTCAAGTGGTCCTGTTTTTTGGGACTTAAAAATAAGTGGGAGTCAAATCAATCTTTTCCCGGGTTGGCTCATGAATATCCGGGATTACCCTGTTTTCAATTCCGTTTCGGCTTGATTTCTATTTTTAGTGTATGCATTAAAATCTTAATGCAATAAGGATTGCTTATTAAAAGACTGCAACACTTCAGCAAAAAGAAAACATTTAAAGTAAAACCAGAAAATGTCTGCATATTAGGAATTGCAATATTTGAGTTCTTATCATCTAGAAAATTCGAACTTTTATGTTTGGGATAAACTTAAAGATATAGTTGAAAAAGAAATTTAAAGTGAAATCAATTAGCGTATGCATTGAATTTAATTATACAAATATAGAAAGACTACTACAATCAAGTACTTTAATAAGTAAATAATTTTCGATTGAGAAAAATGAAAATGTTAACAAAACCAGAAGGTTTTAAGAATCTCCACAGCTGATTTAAAATTACCCATTAGAGGCATCAATTCAGATGTAATTTTTATACTTTGGCTTAAGAATTTTAAATTTCAAAAGTTTAACAGTAATCCCAAAAATCCAGTATTCATAGAAAGGTTTTGGACTATTAAGTAAAGATCAAATGTGTAAAGTAGCCGATAAGTGAGAACTTTAATTCATTTCCAAATTGGTTACTAAAACAAGTGTTTGCATCATGAAATCTATGCAAGTGGTTAACTAGGCTTTTCCTTTATCGTTAAACAAGCGTTTCCTTCAAAGTTTGATTTAAGTCGAGATTTTGATTTAAGTGCGAAGTTTAATTGATTCGGTCATCAAATCGCCTGAAGCTGTCAATCTTAAATCTGGATTAAAGCTGCAAAGTGTTAGGTTCCATTTGCTGACCTGTTTAAGGACTTGGCTCGAACTGGGTTCATAGACCTATATTTTTGATCAGGAGATCTGTAGTCCATCAATAAAATGACTTATTGTCATCAATGAAAGGCTTCCAAAGTCATTGAATTTTGACTTGACTTGACTTGAATCGAAAATTGAGGAACTTGGATTGGACTTCTAAAACGCATCTTTAACTATCAATTCAAGCAATTCATTATTTTATAGTAAAATTAAAGTTCTTAGAGCTCACGTTTTGTTTAAAACGAAGATTTTGTTGTAGGCAATTTGTTTGGTTAGAGCTAAGGTTCAGTGGGTTAAACATTTGACAGGTTTGGTTCACGGTCCGGTTCGAAGAACCCAACGATCCAAGCCTGTTCTTTGGTGGGTTGATTGGGCAATGAGTTTCGCTCTTTATGTTAGTGAGCACAAATTACCTATTTTTACATTTTTTGTATTGAAAATACTTTCTCATTTCATCATCGTTTTGATAATAAATTGAAATTATATTTAATTGCTCTTTTTATATTGTTTTAGTCAAAGGCTTGTTAATAAATTTCGTCCGATTGGTTTTAAGACTCACTAAAGAACCATAAACAAAAATTAAAAATGGATTTACTTTAATAACATAAGATAAGAAAAACTTATAATTATAATTAATTCGACTTGGACCAAAATTGGGTCACTGAATCGATGGCAATTTTTGAGACAAATTCCAGGATGCAGGAGCTTACATTTATTTTTGTCAAAAATTATTCTGTGCTCTTGGCTCCGACCAGATAAGCTAACTTCAACGGAAAATATTAGTAAGATGTTGCTACCTACTCAAGGGCATAGCCAGCTTTTCAAAAAGGTAGCGTCAGCTTTGTCTGAATGTTTCTTGAATATTCCTTTAATGATACACTTTATCATTTAAAATAAAGATGCTTTTGATATGAAATGAGAAGTAACCTTCGAAACATGTCGGTAAAAATGAAAATTGAATTTTTCCAAGCAAAATCTGTGAATAAGGAGATGGAACTGCCCGCCATTGGTTCTCGAAATTATGGACTATTTATAAGAGCGAATATACGAATACTTAACAAACTACAGGGGAAAAGAGATCTTTTTTGCTGCTGAAGTCTTTAAGTTATCTCTATGAAGATAAGGTCACAGCTAATACTTGCTGAATAACTGGGACACCACATGTTAGATGGAAGCAACCCGATAGCATAATTAAGTTCTGAATATGGCGACGCTGTTTTCGTGAAAACCACCTTTCTGATTGATACTTCATTTAAATACTTAATGACAAAAAAAAAACAAATTTAATTGATTGATCGCTGACGAGAGAGGGTGGTCTGTCCTCGAAACCGCTGAACGATCTACCAGCCTCCTTTGTGGTGTTGTGTCTCTGTTTAAAGTTGTGCGAATGGATAACATGATCTCGAGCCGGCTATAACTGCAGGCTAACTGCAGGCTAACTGCAGGTTGAAAAGATATTAAAAACGAAGGAACACACATAGGTACACATAACACAACACATAACATTGGTGGTGATTGTAAATGATTTTTATGTGCTGAACACGAATCTGTGTTCATCACCTTTCGATTTTTAGTAATATGAGCTGCTTAAAAGGTATACTTTGACCCCTTTTAGCCTCGTTTTATAAGTAACATTTTCGCTTGATATTCTCGAAAAGTGCTTTTTCTTAGCCTTAAATATAACTAACCCAAATATTTCTGCGAATTTTTGAAAGCGAAGGAATACCATTTTAAGAACATTTGTTCAAAACGGACCACATGTTGTACCGCCCATTGATATGCAATGGGTTCTGCTTAAAATTTTCATAAGGATTCAATATAAGTCATTGTGAATTTGCAGGGCATATTTTTGGGCAATGTGTAACTGAGTAATTGACCACAAGTTGTCAAAAATGTTATACCAAAACAGAATTATTTAGGATATTTGGTTTAAAAGCTAAGAAGTAGTACTTTGCAATAATATAATGGAATTAAAGCAAAAGGATAGTTTCCCCATTAAACAAAAAGGGTCAAAGTAACTTGAAGCCCAAATTATCATAAATCTTAATCTTAAAAAAAATTCGTGTTCAGCTCACAAAAATCAGCTGGAATCACCACCAAACCTTCCGTACATTGAAAAAGTCCAATTAAGTTGCCTTTCGTCCTCTTGGAGTACCTATTTTTTTCCTACCAACTCGTGATATCAATAATTGCATATAAGGGGCCATAATTGCACAGTTCAAAGGGGCCACAGTCGAGCTTCTCTCAATCTTTTGGCACAAGAGAATAATACCTACAGCTTAGCGCCAAATGCGAACGGCAAAGTTTGACTTGCCTTTTCATGGCTAGTTTCTTTAAAGCTGGCGCAAATGGTTTGTGATGGTGACCGAGTATGTAAGTTTTTAAAGAAAAAACGTTTGGTTCACTATAACAGGTAGCTCTTCCAAAATTTAAGGACGGTCCGACATATACATTCCCATTCCCCAGTTTCTATACTTGTATACCTTTATGTTCTTTAATCATTTTCCTCTAATTGCGATGAATTAGGTCAAATAGGTTAAAAGAAAACGAACTGCATTTGTTTTACCAATTCGTCAATCAAAAGTTAAATGGAGGAAATTCTTAATTGCAATTTCCACTTCTTTCAAGAGCTTGTGGGTTTTCACATTGGAAGGTAGAATAACTCGTTTCATACCAAACTTCAACCCAAACTTAGAAATCTTAATCATTTTTGTCAAAACTGACTCGAGACATGGTTTTATTCGACCCTTTTTTCAAAACATTATGTACGCCTCAAATTATCTGATTAGGTTTCAATTGAATCGAAAGAAACCCTTTCCGTTTTCTAACAGTCTGTTTTTGTCCCAAACACGTAATATTTCGACTACAAAAAATCTTTTCAAGACCTTGACTCATTAATGGCAAATGATTTTTTTAGTTTAGCAGGTGCTTTGGAGAGAGAACTTAAAGATGTTCCCAAGAGATCTACACAGAGAAAGATGATAACGATATTTAGTATCAAATTTAGTTTCAAATCGGTCTTCATCTAAAAATATATCAAGCTGATATGATATCGAGTCCATATATTAAGTAGCAAATAATAATTCGATAAGAAATTTGATATTTTAATTGATTTTTTTGCAGATGAAGGCCGATTTGATTTTTTTTCTGTGTATCAACACAAAATCTGTAGAACTTTCTAATAATATTTGCTAATGACGGCCCAAAAAAAAAGGTGTAGTCTACTTGACAGAACGTAACTAAACATTAACAAAACCCCCTCCATCTAAGCAGAGTCCCGTTCTGGTTTCCATACATGATAACCATTCAATTGCAATAACCTCGGATGACGGATGACTGGAATCGGAATTCCAAAGAAGTTCAACGAAAACTGCCCAATCGAGTGGTTCTGCTTTAGAGGTGGGTGGGTGGTAACTGTTTGATGAACTTGAAGAACTGTTTCTCCCCTTCGCTGGGTAGCAGCGGCTGGTCGTCAAAGCTCGTCGTATCTGATCTCTCCTATCCGTATCGCAGACTCAACAACGATTGCACTGACCGATCACTCACAAATATCGCCTGAATACGAGATGTCTGTGAAGTATGTGTTTCCCAACCGAATGCACAAGGGGATTTCTTATCGCGGTGGCCTTTGCCGCCCCTGCGCTGTTGTCGGCCCAGCTAGCCGCCTAGCTTTTGGTCTGGCGGCGATAACATTCGTAACCCCGGCCCGAGATGTATCACAAATTAATCAGCAGCCCTCCTGATGCTGAGTCAAGTGCTCCGGCGATCAACTGCCAGTGCAACGGTTGATGTGAAACGCTTCATAAATTTGTCTGCTTATCGCTGGCCCCGTGCTGAACTCGGCGGTCCAAGACTCACCCAATGCATCACAGGGCGCTCCTCGGTGCAGACGCCCATGTGCGTCTTTTGGAATGACACGAGGTCTATTTCCAACGATGATGTCTGTCTGGCGTGGTATGTTTGTTGCTGGTGGTCGTGGCTGCCACTGCGGTGCTTATCCTGGCGTGGATGGGCGCAGGGAGTGTGTAAAGGCTATGGCGGTGTGTTGGTCCTGGGTAATCCCTTGTGCGTATGCGGACTCCGAGGAAGACCTGGAGCTGGTCCGGTGCCGGGAACAACTTAATTTACGACCGAGCGGCGCAGACACTGGGACTCGCGCTGACGATCTGCAGGCTTGGGGATTTATGTGCACTTTTATTGGTATTTTGGCATCCTCGTTGCGTCTTTGTATATATTTACAACTGAATTTATTTCACTAAATTTGTATGTAGATTGACTTTCGTTATATTTCAGCTTGAAGGTAATTTGAGGAACATTAGGGTCACACACGAACACACACTTGCACGGCGGCAGGTAGGAGGACAGGAGGACGTTCCTGACCGCACAGGCGGACTACTGCGGCGGCTGAGTCTGCGACACCGGTTGCAATGTCAACGACGGGGCAGACAGACAGAGTTCCCAATTAATTTATGACATTAATTTACGAGACAGCGCGAGAATGGCACTCCAAATCCAAATTGAGTGGTAGAGGTCCGGCCGGCTCGGATCGGATCGGGGTCTGTGTGTTCCTGCGGCAGCCCAAGATGCGTGCTACTGATAAGGCATTAGAGAGGCGACTTCTTTGCTGTTTATTGCCGCCGACCGCTAGAGGGATCGGGCCTGGCTGTGGCCGTGTTGGTCTGGGCGCTTGATAACTAAATAAGCAGCTGAGCGGGGCGCTGGTGCGAAAACCCGACGGCGCGAGGCGAAAGGAGGCTATGCCCGCGGCAAACCCAGGCGCAGGTTTCTTCAGATCACACACAAAGGCGGCCTCGCACGTATTGTTGTTGTTCCGAAAGACAACTCGACAGCGACTCGCACCTCGAACTCAATCTCGATCTCGTTTCCGTACCGCAATCGGAGCTCGCGTGCAGACAACCAGTCAGCGTAGCTGCGTAACTGGGAATGTTTGCTCAGAATCCAAACATGCGGGCAATCCCTCCCTGGCGCGGGCTCTCGTCTGTGTCTCTGGCTCTCTCTGGTGTGCTGTTGCCTGCTCGCTTGCGCTCACGGGCGGGCATTCGCAGCAAATGGCGGCGCTCTCAGCTGATTTGTGTGCACGCAGAGTGAGTGGCTCTCGCTCCCACTCACCGGTCAGTGCGCGAGAGGGCGTGGTGTTGCGTCGCTTTCCCCTCACGGGGCCTGGGCTGCCAAACATGAGTTACAGCGGCGGAGCGGAGGCAGTGCGGAAGCAGTGGCACCATCACTACTTGGCGAGCCTGGACCTGGACCCGTGACAGGAATTCTGCGCTCGCAGAAGAAGCTGGGCAGCTACATAAGAGTGGGAAGACTTTTGCTTAACGCTGCTGTTTCTTCGGGGGCCGGGGCCGGGGCTGGGGCAGCTCCTGCTGTAAAAGGCAAAAAAGTTTTCAAGAAAATCGAGCAGGTCTTATTTATTTAGATTTTTTCCTCTGAGCATTTTATGAATTTTTTGTGTTTTGTTTCCTCTTGGCCTTAAAGTTTTTTATGCTGTCGATTTCTTTTCTGCCTCCGCTGCCTCCTCTGCATTGTTGTTGCTGCTGTTGTTGTTGTTGCTTTGATGGCTTATGAAATAAAACCCGCACCAGTCGGGGGTGGTCGGCTGGGGGAGGGGCGTGTGCATGGGGTTTTTTTTGGTTGGCAGTAAGTATCGGATTCGCATTGTCAGCTTTTCGTATTTCGTTTATTTTTCCCCCAAATATGTATGTACATGCCGAATATGTAAGTTTGATTGTGTATCCATGTGTATGCATGTATGGGAGTGCGTATTGTAAGTGTTCAGAGATTTGCCATTGCCATTGCTTATTTACTTTCCATCAAGTGATTTTACCAACAGCCCAGAACCCTAAACGCATTAGGATCCCTGCAGTTGTAACTCATGAGCGAAATAAAACGCTCAATTAGCACTTTCCTGTAGAGAGGACAGTCGATTTCACAAGCTCCGCATGGGTTCTGCATGGTCGAGATACGATCGCAACTAGATTTACGCTGTTCTTTCATTCTGTGGCTTTCACTTTTCTCTCCGAAGTCAGGTTAGTGGCTGCAAGCCAACATAATGGCACTTCAACTATGATGGTTTTTGTTCATACTGACTACTGACATTAATATCTTTTTATCAAATTCCAATGCGCTAAATGTCCGAACTGAACCGCAAATTTGAACAGGCAAGTCGAACCGCAGTCCTGAGCCGAACCGTACACTATATTCACAATTCGGTTTGAGAAAAAGCAATTTATATAGCTTAGCTTTTCAAACCCTTTAACTATTGTGGAGAGGATAGCTTTCTATTGCTATCCGGCATTTCGATATCGCCTTTACCCTTGTTAAATCCAAATGAAATGCACAGTTTTATAATACTACTGGCTGAATACCCGGCATCGCCCGGGTCCTTTGCATTGTGAGAAAATGAAAATTTTTACTGTAACTTTGCTAATTTCGCGGCTTTTTTGACAGTTTGGTATACACCTCCTATTAACCAGTCCACAATTGCCGTCTATGAAATCTTCATAATAATATAAGCTCAATTGAAAAATATCAAAATTCAGCCGTTCAATCTGCATCATCCATTTACCCACGGCTGGATTTTAATCTGAGCTTTAAGCGCTTTCATAGATATTCATATGATTATTTTAGAAATTTCGCGAATTTTTGGACTTTAGAAATTTTCGCTTGCAAGCGTCCAACCATTCCGTAAAATTTAATAGCAATCGGATGATCGGTATAATTTTTGCAAATTTCGCGGCTTTTGGTCCATTTCCCCCCTTTTACGTCAACTTAGACACCTTAACCGACAAGCAATTAACCAATCCCCAATGTTTCAATCGGATGAACGGTTGAATTTTGCAAATTTCTCGGTTTTCGGACCAAGTCACAGACATGAGACATAGCCTATGACAATTTCCTGATCGACATGAACATACTGTGAAAAATTTGTGAAGATCGGTTCAGAGGTTTAGACGCCCATAAGGACAAACATACTTTAAATTTTTATACCCGTTACTCGTAGAGTAAAAAGGGTATACTAAAGTCGTGCAAATGTATGTAACAGGCAGAAGGAAGCATCTCCGATATCATAAAGTATATATATTCTTCATCAACAGCCGACTCGATATAGCCATGTCCGTCTGTCCGTCCGTCCGTCCGTCCGTCCGTTCACGGTGTTCATACAGACGGACGGACGGACGGACGGTCTGTATGAACACCTAGATCTCAGAGACTAGAAGAGCTAGAGCAACCAAATTTTATACATAAGCTAGTATTGTCTGTAGGCAGATCAAGTTTGTTTCAAATTTTGGCCACGCCCCCTCCCGCCCCCGCAATTAAAAATATTGAATAACTCACAGTTTTTAAGATATCGAGCTCAGATTTTGTAGTCTATGTGGCCAATATCTACAATCTCACAAATTTTCAAAAGGATCGGATAATAAATGGCCGAGTTAAAAAAATGTTGCATACTTATCCGAGCTGAGCTGAGTAACGGGTATTTCGAAGTCGGGCAGGGCCGACTTTAACTTACGCTCTCGTTTATATATGTGTAGTTGTATAGATTGTTTGAGGTAAAGCTGGAAGTTCTCTCAGAACTTAATGAGTACATTTGCCCGGAGATTTGGTTTAGTTATATTCGACTGAAATATGTTTTTTATGTGCCAAAATGTGTTCCACTTGACGGTTCCATTAAAACGTATTCATTTTTTTGTGATATCTACATTAAGGGGGATATTTTAGTCTGGTATTTTGAGCTTGTAGACTTGTGTCAACACAATCGAAGCAAGAAAGAAAGTAGGTCAAGCCCGCCCGAAAGCAGCGCTACAGCAGCGAACAGTCTTTTGATTATAACTCGACAACCGTTCATCCGATCTTCACCATTCTTTTGGCTGATTAATAAGTACTTCTGATTACGAAATATGTCTAGAATATACGAACCATCTATCTTTAAAACTGTGGGAGATATGACGTTTTTATTATTCCAAATTGAGGGGGCGTGGTCAAAAAAGAAAATAATCTTGATCTGCCTGCAGATATAAGAAGTTTTTGTCCCTTACACGTCAAACCTCTATCTCTTACCATCTCTGAGATCTGTGCGTTCATACGGGCAGACGTACATGGCTATATCGACTAGTTTATGTTTAGTTTATGGGTCAACAAATCCCTTTTTCTAGAATAGGATGCCACCTTAAACTAGTAAGAGCACAGCACTAGAATGCTCCTACTCCTTTTACAAATTAGATTGAAAATCGATATTTGTCTGCGTATGGTAAATTTGGGTCAATATTGTTTAATTGTTTGATGTGATGAAATTTCTTGAAACCAGTCCGAACAGTTAATTCAGAACTCTTAGATCCGTGACTCTTGTATTCGGGATTTATTATTCAACAGAGCTTACAAATTTTGCTGTCAACGGTTAAGAGAATATTTGTACGATATTCTCCGCCCAGTGCCGTTGCCACGATTTCGTTGGGGGGATTCCGCCGACCTTAATGCCACAATGAATATATAAGAGGGTCAGGCAAGCAGGTTTCTCCTTTTGAATTCCGCAAAATAAGGTTTCAGAACTTAAATCTCAACTGTTGCATTTGACTTGCACTGGCCGGAGATAGCTTTTATCAGTCCTGATAAGCGTCTAGGAATCGCAATGGAAGTGTCATATTCGGTGCAGAACGCTGTCACCTCAGAAAATACGTTTTTAGACACAGTTGCAGCATTATTCTAAAGTCTTCAATTTCGGAAAGAATTGCTCTCTGAAGCTCCAGAAACACCAATGCAGATTTCTTCAATTATGTCGCCACATACAGAAAAAAAGGAGTGGGCGTCGTGGAACACCCGGTACGAGCAAAGCTCTTTACGAGGGATAATCATAATCTGATTTAAAAATACAATACTGGCAAAACAATATAAAGTAATTTTCTTTTTGTGTTGTATATGTAAGAGCAACGTGAGAGCATAATCCAAGACCAAGACACAGTGGTGTTTGAAAATTATCGATAGTGAGCACAATTGATAGTCTTGAAAATCGATAACAGTAAAAGTCGAACCTGACAATTATCAAGGCTAAAGGAGCTAAAGGAAAAATCGTTCAAAACTGGACCGACTGATTAGACCGTGATGGCCAAACGGCTCCGCAGCATCGAATGACGATTCGTTAATGTAAAACCTGCTTCATAGCGGCAGTTCGAAATACCGTATAGCTGTCGTGATACTAGCAGACGCCTGGGCGACGCACAATGACCAGACTCGCGAATTTTGCATTTCAAAAATCAATTTTCGAATGTCGATTTTTTTGAGCATACACAGAGTGAAAAACCGAGAACATTGGTCTCAATATGAGCACATTCGTTGTCAAAAACTAATCATGAACGGATTTTCAGTTTTTGAGAACATTTTAAACTAAAACGAGAAAGCTTAGCTAACTTCGTCTGTGCCAAAGATTTATACCCTTTCAAGTGCTCGCTTAAATATTTTCAAAAAATACTGATTTTCCCATTTTCCGACCTATTGTTCGTATGTGGGCTACATGATATAGTCATTCGATTTGGCCAAATATTTGTAAATTTATATGAAAGGATTTGAAAAAAAACCAAAGCCAAATTGCAGGATGCTACCATTAAAAACAAAAATGTTTTTCTAACTAAGAATGTTTTTCAAACCTATCTTTTGTATGGCAGCTATACCATGTTGTTGTCCGATTTTAATAAAACTTGGGAGAATTATAAAAAAAACAGAAAACCTACGATTACAAAGTTTGGAGACGTTTCCATTGAAAAGAAAAATGTTTTTCTCACTAAAACTAGTTTTCCGACCGATTGTTACTATGGGAGCTATGAGATATAGTCATCCGATCCGGTCGATTCCGACATATTAGTAGTGTGCAGCAAAAAGAAGGCTGTGTGAAGGCTCTAATTTCAGCTCGATAGCTTTAAAACTGAGACTAGTTCGCGTATAATCGGACACACAGACAGACGGACGGACAAAGCACAATCGACTCAGCTCGTCACCCTGATCAAGAATCAATATAGCTTATGTTGTCGGAAATGAATATTTCTATGCGTTGCAAACTTCTGGGCAAAATTATAATACCCTTTGCAACGGTATAACAAAAATTTGAGGTCTAGGGTCCACGATCCAGTCCAGGACCAGATCCAATTCCAAGTCCAGGTCCGATATCAGCTCCGAATCCGCCTTGTACAACACTCCACCTGCCTTAGTAAATTAAATTAAAAACGAGAAAGCTAAGCTAACTTCGTCTGTGCCGAAGTTTTTATACCCTTGCAAGTGCTCGCTTAAATATTTTCAAAATAAATTCTTTTTTCTATTTTCCGACCGATTGTTCGTATGGGAGCTATGAGATATAGTCATCCGATCCGGTCGGTTCCGACATGTTAGTAGCTTGCAGCAAAAAGAAAATTCTGTGCAAAATTTAGAAACAGACAGACAGACGGACAGACGAACGGACAAAGCTCAATCGACTCAGCGCGTCACACTGATCAAGAATATATATAGCTTATGGGGAATATTTCTATGCGTTGCAAACTTCTGGGCAAAATTATAACGCCCTTTGCAAGGGTATAAAAATAGAGGAAAGTTGACATAATGCAATCACAATACCCTTGCAAAGGGTATTAAAATTTAGCACAGAAGTGTGCACCGCATAGAAATATTCATTTCCGACCCTATGACTAGCTCCCATACGAACGATCGGTCGGAAAATGGGAAAAAGGGTATTTTTTTTAAATATTTAGCGAGCACTTGCAAGGGTATAAAAACTTCGGCACAGACGAAGTTAGCTTAGCTTTCTCGTCTTCAAACTCCGTATCAACTAGTTTTCAATGCTTCTCCAAGATTCTGCCCAGTTAGTTTTCAATGCTTCTCCAAGATTCTGCCCAGTTGGGTTGAAATCGAACATCTTAGATTTTAGGTTAGAAAAGTGGTCTTAGTAAAAAAATTTTTTTTGTTTTCAATGAAAATTTCTTTTAAATTGGCATATATTTATATATTTTATAAGCTTTCACACAATTGTTAAAAGTTTTTTCAAAATCGGATGACTATATAGGTTATAGCTGCCATAGAAATGATCAGTCGAGAAACTAGTTTCAGTAAGAAAAACTTGTGTGTTTTCAAAGAAACTTTGTATTTCTTAGTTTGCTATGCTATCCCATGATATCACTAAGTTTGATCGAAATCGAACATCTATATAGTATAGCTGTCATACAAAAGTAAGGTTAGAAAAGTGGTCTGAGTGAGAAAAACTTGTTTGTTTTCAGTGAAAATGTCCTGTTTCCTCTTTTTATACCTTTGCAAAGGGTATTATAATTTTGCCCAGAAGTTTGCAACGCATAGAAATATTCAGTTCCGACCCCATAAACTATATATATTCTTGATCAGGGTGACGAGCTGAGTCGATTAAGCTTTGTCCGTCCGTCTGTCCGTCTGTCTGTCTGTCTGTTTCTACGCGAACTAGTCTCTCAGTTTTAAAGCTATCGAGCTGAAATTTTGCACAGAGTCTTCTTTTTGCTGCACACTACTAATATGTTGGAACCGACCAGATCGGATGACTATATCTCATAGCTCCCATTGGAACAATCGGTCGTAAAACTAGTTTTAGTGAGAAAAACTTTTTTCTTTTCAATGGAAACGTCTCCAAACTTTGTAATCGTAGGTTTTCTATGCTTTTTGATAATTCTGCCAAGTTTGATGAAAATCGGACAACTATATGGTATAGCTGCCATACAAAAGATAAGTCTGAAAAACAGTCTTAGTTAGAAAAACTTTTTGGTTTTTAATGGTAACATCGTGCAATTTTGTATTTGTTTGTTTCTCATGCTTTTACATAATTCTACAAGTTTTTGTCCAATCCGGATGACTATATCATATAGCTCCCATACGAACGATCGGTCGGAAAATGCGAACAAGTATTTTTTGAAAATATTTAAGCGAGCCCTTGCAAGGGTATAAAAACTTCGGCACAGACGAAGTTAGCTTAGCTTTCTCGTTTTTTTTTTAAATCAGAAGTTGCTAAAAAAAAATCACCATTTATTTTGGTTTTTGGATCGGAGCTCCGAATAAATTGAGTCGCATTACATCACTTCCATTTCATCATGCATCCAATAAGTGAGCCGGAGCTGGGTAAGAGCTGTATTCTTGGTATTATCATTCTAACTGCAGGATCAGGAGCCATAACATCGAATCCCATTGAAGATTTCCACGCGATTCCTCAATTTTGCAGTCAAATATGCAGAGCAGTGCGCAGTTAACTATCCCTTTGCTGATATCCTACCCCACTCCAGTTGCTCAGGGCGTGCAACTTGCTGCGATATGCGAAACTCCACCAGCAATTATTCAAATCGAACCAGCAATATATGTACTTGCCGTATGCGCTCTCCTGTCAAATTTCCATGCGGAATATGCAATATGGAATACATGCATTCTTTATGACCCTGGGAACATCGTCATCGTCATTGCCGAAGGAAAATAAAGCGGAGAAGGATCAATTAAAAGAATTGATAGATGCTCTCAAGTTGACAATGTGATTTTTATGCCACAATGGCCCAGCCGGAGCCGGAGTCCGTGCTGACGTGGGGGCTTCTGGGGCTGCTGCTGCTGCTGCCGCTGCTGCCGCTGCAGCTGACATCGTTTCGTTTTCGTTGTCGATGGCTGTCATTGAGTTTCGCATTTCAGAATAAAAATTCAAAAGTGCTGGCTGAGTTGTACGTTTGGGCGGTGGGTTCCACCTGCCTGCCGTTCGTGTGTGTGCGTGTTTGGCATGTTTATACATCAACGCGTATATAACAAACAAACAAACAAAGCAACATACATACAGAGCCAAAGAGAAGACGCGCGAAGGTCCAAAGTGCTGTTTGAAAACTTTCAGCTCGCTCCCGTTCGCATCGCTGTTTGCGCTTGCCATTGTGAATAACAACAACACTTGCAGCGACAGCAACAACAACGAAATCTTTTGCCTGGCCTCTGTTTTTCTTTTCTTTCGGATACTCGTACTTGCATTTGCTTTTACATTTTTCTTGTTGCTCGAAAGTGTTGAATGTCTGCGGGAAGTTACAAAGGTGGTGTCGTCGTCGGTGGCGGCGACTCTGGCCCTGTCCTGGACCTCCGCCAGCATGTTGCAGCACCACAACCCATCCCCATGCACCACCCCTCGCCGGTCGCTGCCGCCATTGCTGACTGGCCCCGGGCTGCCTCTTCAACATTTTCTGCGCTGTATTGCAGCACATGAAGTTTTCATTTTTTGTTGTATTTCTGGTATCTTAGAGGGTATGGTGTGGCATATGGGGTAGGATGGGACCCTAGATAGAACTGTAATCCGAAAAGTAAGCAACGTTTTGAATAACATTTATTAGGTTTGTAGAAAGGCGGCGACTTGTTACATCTTATAGAGCCATTAATTCTGCTTCCATTTTAATTTGCCACAAAGTGATCATTTTTATACTCTGTACCGTAGGTACACAGTTGTGAAGATAGATGGCTTGTTCTTTCTGGACATATTTAGTTAGCAGGATAACTTATCGATCCGCCAAAGGAATGGGGAAGATTGGATGAACGGTTTTCGAGTTATAATCAAAAGACTATTCGCTGCTGCAGCGCAGTAGCAGCGCTGCTTTCAGCTGCTACTGCAGCATCAAAATTTATGCTGAGCGTATAATTTTCTTTCTTGTTTTTTCTTTAAAACCAAGTATTTCGGGATTGAAAAAATCGTACTTTACAAGAATTTTCTTAATTAATTAAAGTATTTTCTTACTTACTGTACTACTGACACCGTTTGTACCTAATTCAAGTACAAAGTTCTTGGTTTTTTTTCTGAATGTACAATCTCACAAATTTTTATAAAGATTTTATAAATAAATGGCAGAGTTATCCAGGCTTTAAAAAAACGTTGCATACTTAACTGAGCAGCATGCTCTGTTAATTAACATAGGAAGAGGTTATTAAACACTAATTCCCCTGAGTAACAGGTATATTCAAGTGGCCAGGGCCGACTTTAACTTGCGGTATCGTTTTTAATACGGATTAAGCCCATTGCACGGCTAGAAAAGATTATTTTAAGTTGTCTTGCACGCTTTTTACAAACTTGATGTAAAAAAGTGTATAAAAAAAACAGGAAAGTTAACTTCGGCTCCTCTGAAGTTTGTATACCTTTGAAGCACGTTTTTCTAACTAATTTGGTTGATATTTCCACTGATACAAACAAGTTTTTCTCACAAAGACTACTTTTCTGACTTTACTTTTCTATGACAGCCATACTATATAGATGTCCGATTTCGACCAAATTTGATGGAATCAGGGGAAAGCATAGCAAACTAAGAAATACAAAAAGTATTTCTCACTAGAACTAGTTTCTCGACCGATTATTTCTAAGGCAGCTATATGCTATAGTCATCCGATCCGGCCTGTTTTAATACTTGTACAGCGTATTTGTACTACAAGACTTCACGAAAAGTTTGGTAGCGATAGCATTAAAACTGACGTAGGAGATAGCATAGAAACAGTCGGACATGGCAATATCGACTCAGCTCGTCATGCTGATCAAGAATAGATATAGTTTATGTGGGCGGAGATGTTTCCTTCTATGCGATGCAAACATCTGGACAATTTCAATATACCCTCTTCAAGGGTATAACAAGTCAAATTGGTCAAATTGAAATGTATATAACCAAATAAGCTATCCCAGGCCTGTTTTGGTAGAAGCTAAATTTGAGGTTTGATAATCCAAAAACTGGCGGATAACGAGGCATAAATGATGGCAACACCGCCGGTCGGGAATTAAATGAAAATGACGGGTTCGCGGATATAGCTGGGGTTGATGAACAACTAATTTTAAATCTCAGGACGATACTAATATGCTCTTCTTGTCAACTGCCATTCGAGTTAGTTTAAACAGCTTTGCTATTATAATTCTAAAATTATTATTGAAAAGTATTCCTGGTTACAAAAGACGACGACTCTTCTTAAGATTCTAATACAATCAACACAGATTAGTTTGTAGAAGACGGTGCTAATTTTCAGAATAACATGTACAAGTCTAATAGAGTAGAAAATCCAACAGTATAGTTGATTTAAAAGACTTTTTCATTCATCATTTATCATTAAATCTGGAGAGGCGCATTTGAAGGCAAAAGCGCGTGTTCCTTCCTGCTGTCATGCGACAGCATTGGTTCGGAACACAATTTAGAAAATGAAGAAGGCTTTGATGATGTAACGGGTGATCATGATTTTAGATTTCCATACAGCCTCGAACTTGAAAACGAAGATCATGATTTCTAACTTAAGTAAGGTCAATATATCAGAAATTCCAAAAATTAAATAGCCGCATATTTTTTTACCGAAAAATATTTTTCTGATGTCGCGTTAATACTTTTAAAACATTATTTAATATATTCTAAGTTAAATAAACAAGAAAATTGATTGATTTTTGGAAAAATTATGTTTTTAAGGCGTGGGGTAGCACGCCAACTTTTTCCCAAAGATAGAGGTATAACTGAAAGCAAAAAACAAGACCTTTAAATTTTGCTTAGTTTAATGCTTGAAGAGCTAAAAAAAGTTAACAGAAACGTTGAATACTTTTCTGAACAGTATGCACTGTCTGCTGAATTGTTAACATTAATGTTAACGGTCTGATAGCATTAGGGGAATTAATTGCCCTCAGTAACGGATAAATCAAAGTCGGGCAGGCGCCTAAAAAGCCCGCTTGCAGGGATAAATACGATCCCTTGCCACCAACTGGATATCCATCCAGTCGAACCCTCTCGTCTTCGCAATGACTGGGCCCCGGCAAGCTTTGGCATTCAGTAGCAGCTGCTGTGGCAGTTTCCTGGCCCATTTTGTACTGGGTGTGGCAGCTGGATGCATCCACATCTATCCACCCACACACACGGCTGCTGCACACCAAGACCGAGACTTGAGTTTACTTGTCTTTTGCCGTTGAATTTGCCATTTCAACTTTTTGTTTTGTAGCGCGGCCCTCGTTGGGGTTTTCGGTTTGCAGTGTTTTCTAAAAGGATTCGAAATGAGGGCTTTGGTTTTGCGTGCAAAGTTTTTGTTGCTGCTGCCGCAGCCCCTGCTGCTCCTCCTGTCGTATTTTGAGTGCAGTGCCAAAGCGCAGCACTTGTGTAACAAGCAAACACACACACACACCCACACATCCCGACGAATGGAAACGTAATATCGGATTTTCGTATTTACGTAACTGCGGTTCCTGTTCACACAGAGTCAGAAGAGCCAGCCAAAGAGTCGCCGCTGCCGTCGCAGTAGTTTTTGTTGCTGTTCTGTGTACTTTGGAAGACCAAAAGGTTGCTTTGTGGGGCACACCCATGCACACTCGCACACACACAGGCGTACCTCTCCGTACTCACACTTGCCCTGCGCTGCGATCCTTCGTCCTGCTGCTGCTGCTGCTGCTGCTGCCCGTCCTCGTTCTGTTACGCACACAAAGCAGCAGCAACAACAAACAAAACAGCACACCGCACTCGAAGTGAAACGTAAACTTTGACAACCATGCCGATTCCAAGCCGGAGTCGGGGGCCAGGCCCCATCCCCTACCTACCACCAGAGGCAGCCCCCGGGCCTGCCATACCGCCACAAGTTGGAGAGAGAGACCCGAAGCCGGAGACGAAGCCTCCCTGCGTTGTTGTTTTTGCTCAGTTTCAAAGCGAAATGGTTTTTATGTTTCTTTATGTGGGAGCTGGCAAAAGGGATTTTCAACGTACGACCGCGCATCACCCTCCCTGCCGGCCCCCTCCACCGCCGCCCACCCACAACCATAAAAGTTAAATAGACAGAAAATTGTACACAATTTTCTGAGCTTGGATTTTTCAATTCGTTGCCTAGCATCATTGACTGAAAGACTGAAAGGCAAAGAGCGTGTGTTTTTGAGCCTGTGTGTGCGATGAAAGGCGCCACCAAGCACATCCACCCAAAAAAGGGAAAGATTGATGGCGCTGCCCGTGTTGAAGTATTAGAAGGGGTGGGCAACGCCATTCATATTGATGGGCGGTGCCAAGTGAATTGGTTGTTGTCAAGTAAATTTTTGTCGAGTCTGATTGAAAAGTGGAAAAAACGTTATTAATCATTTTACATGATTTCATTTTCAGGGCACATTGTAGAATTATTGGAGGATACATTTAGATAGCGCTATCTGACACTTGAAGTTAGCCAGAAGATGAGAAATCAGACCTAGGGCTGCTGCTCCCAAAAGGATTGTTCGGTTTTCCAGATGTTTTTCTTTTTAAAACTGAGTAAGATGTCCCCAGGGTGCTCATACAACTCCTGCTTTAGTCGGTAGCGATTGCCAACTTTCCCGAATGGGTTCTCTCTCGAGCACACCTATTCCTATGTTATTGTTGCTGGCTCGAAAGTCTTAATTAAATTCACTTCTGACCCCATTACCCATATATATTCTTGATCAGGGCGATGAGCTGAATCAAATCAAACTGTAGGTGGAGATAGTCGGCAGCATCAATAGTCAGCCTTTTGTGCCCAAGACCTATAATCTCTGAACTCATACTGGTCGGAGAATAAATGATAAAGTTATATAGGTTATACAAAATGTTGCATACTTTTCAGAGCAGCATGCGCTATCTGCTACTTAAATGTTGACTTTCTATTTATGTCAGTGCTCAGTTAATAACCATAATAAGAAGCTATGAAACATAACTTTAGTACGTTTTTTATATTCTTCAAAAGAATTTCAAAAAATTAATAAAAATAAAAGATAGAAAGTCGGTCAGGGTCGACTGTAATATACTCTGTACCGATGAAAGGCTATGCTCAGAAAGTATTTTGTTGCCACAGTAGCAGCAGACAGCAGCGTTTTGCTCACAAGTCAACTGCCGTTCATACGATCTTCACCAATCCCTTGGCGAATCGACAAATAATCCTAATTACTGAATACATCCTGAAGCACTGAGACTTCTATCCAAAAAATTGTGGGATATATAACGTTTTTAAATATGAAAATCAACTCGATCACCCTGCAAGCATCTTGCAGTCTTTTTCAAAAATTTTACGGAGCGTATTATCCGACTGTATTCGGTCTACATCTTTTTTGCCAGCCAACCTATACATAATTTATTTTGTAACGAATTCAAGAGCAGAATTCTTAGAGAATCGGGTCCGAAATACTTTAAAATTGAATAAACTTTTTACTGGCCTCTGGACTTAAGCAAGATTGGAATGCAGTGTCAGCCAGCTGCGCTAAGAATGTATTCAGCAATATTTTTGTGGCATTTTGCATAAACACGACAGCTTGCAATTGTCAAGTTGAAATACCCAGCATTGGGAATATAAAAGGAGCAACTAAAATTTTCCGTGTAAATGTATTTTCAGTGAATTCAAAGTTTTTAAAAGTTAATTTTAATACAAAAGATGCTTAGTAAAATCCAGTATGAGATTTATTTTGAATTAACTATTCGGGTTTTCCCTGAAGGTGCCACGACTTACCATTGCAAAAACTTATTACATGTAAATCAACCATTTTTTTCACATGTCCATACTTTCAGCACAATTAAAACCAAATATAACAGATTGAAAAATAAACTTTTGCATTTTGAAGCCAATTCTGTGCACTTTAGAAAAAGCGGAAAAATAGTTTGCTGCTGGTGCAACATATGTTATGTTTGATAGCTCACAGCTGCGCGAATATCAATCAATTCGGCTC
Source organism: Lordiphosa fenestrarum (assembly GCA_035044985.1). Classification (NCBI taxonomy): domain Eukaryota; kingdom Metazoa; phylum Arthropoda; class Insecta; order Diptera; family Drosophilidae; genus Lordiphosa; species Lordiphosa fenestrarum. The sequence continues at coordinate 98,851 of JAWNNO010004529.1, forward strand.
GGCCGAAGTTTGTACACCCTTGCAGCACATTTTTTTAACTAATTTGAAGGACATCTCCACTGATACAAGTTTTTCCCAATAAGACTACTTTTTTGACTGTAATTTAGTATGACAACTATACTATATAGATGTCCGATTTCGATCAAATTTTGCAGAATTATGGAGAAGCATTAAAAACTAGTAAATACGGAGTTTGGAGACGTTTGCATTAAAACCAAAAAAGTTTTTCTCACTAGAACTAGTTTTTCGGCCGATCGTTCCTATGGCAGCTATATGTTATAGTCATCCGATCCGGCCGGTTCCGACAAATGTGCAGCGTATTTGGTCCAGAAGACTTCGTGCAAAGTTTATTGGCGATAGCTTTAAAACTGACGGAGGAGATAGCATAGAAACAGACGGTCAGACGGACAGACGGACATGGCTATATCGACTCAGCTCGTCATGCTGATCAAGAATATATATTCTTTATGTGGTCGGAAATGCTTCCTTCTATGCGTTACAAACCTCTGGACAATTTCAATATACCCTCTGCAAGGTTATAAAAAGACGAAAATTATAACCTAAAAATTAAAGAGAAATATTTCTATAAGTTGGAAGCCCTTAAAGCTATAAATAATAACCAAAGGTACACAGAGTATATAAATTTTATGCAAAAGTATGTAACAAAATATAGCCTAACCAGGTAGCATCTCCGGCCTCCTTAAAGTATATTAATTCTTGATTAGCGCCAACAGCTGAGTTAATAAAGCCATGTTCATCTGTCTCGTCCGTCTATTAAATAAATATAGAGTATGGTATAGTCTGGCTTGACCGACTTTCTTACTTAGGTTTTTTTTCCAATTCTCATCCATTCCGAATTTCCTTTCTTATTCCTCGCCTAAATATCTGAACAACGGTACATGCCGAAGAGATTTATACTGGATCGGAAATTGTTAGAAAAAGGAAACGGCAACTAACCTGACCAAACCCAGCCAAGAAGTTTGTCCTACCATCCTACCCTTGTAGAATTCCAACTTTCTTGAGTCCCAAATTCCAGTCCAGAGCCCTTGAAGATCAGAGAATTTCACTTTTGATTGCACTCTTCTTTGATGAAACTGGTCGTACCACATCGAGATTTGTTTCGCCAGATTTCCCCATTAAAGTTTTTTGGCTGGCAATCAAATTTGGTCTTCTGTCAATTACACAGATTATTGAAAGAGTGAGAGTTGACCACTTTCCAGCAAGATTCTTATGATCAAGCACTCCAGATTAGCCATCTAAATTGATATGTTCATTTAAGTACGTATTATCACCAAACAAAGCACCATCAAAGGGCAGAGACACACAACAATAATGCGGCAACCGGCAGGCGTCGCGCTTTTTAAGCCCCTGTAAGCGGCTCATTGATCAACAAAAGAGCGATACGATAACACAACACCCCTCCCCGCTCCCCGCCCGCCGCAGCCAGAGTCGAGCTCATTAATTCAGTGGCAACGGATGACGAGGACTGCGGCGTCTCTAGGCCAGATCTGTGTGAACTGCGGCGAGCGTGCGCTGGACGTTTTGGCTGGACTTCTTTAATAGTCAAAATAACGGCAGCGGCGGTGTGGAAAAGGAGGGCGTGGCATGCGTGCGAATCCGACCCGAGATTGGAACCGACCAGCGCTTTCCCAACTCTCCCCGCCGCCGGCTGGCCCATGCCGCGTACTCGTGCGTGTAACGCATCTGAAGTGATTTGTAAACAAATTAAAGGCGTGCACGTGTCAGCCTCGTTAAACCGGGCTCGAGCTTGGCAATGGCTACCGTGTGGTTGCGGATGCGTGTACGCCGCCGCCTGATACGACCGACAACGACAATGCCGCATTGTGGAGCAGCGAGCTCTGCGGTGGGTGGTGGGCGAGTCGCAGTCCAGGTTCATGGTCCTGCACATGCTGCACGAGTTCATCATTTGCATTTAACACTCATAAGCGAATCGTAATTATCAGTTTCGTAATCAGTGGCCCGCTGGCATGAATGGTGGGTTCAAGGCAAAGTCGAGTGAGAGTCAGATTCTTAAGCCGTTGTTGTTTGTGGTTTTAACTTTTGACATACCCTCATACCACGATTGGAGTTCCATCCGTGGACGACAGCAAATTAGAGGGTGCTGGGGCAAAGAGAGTCGAGTGCTTGAATGCATTAATGCATCACATATTGCACCCAGTACTTGAAAAAAAGTGCCTTGCCTCATTTTGACGAACCATTCATGCGGCGATTGAAAAGGAATCTCAGTTGTCTTTCAAATGTGCAAGGAGCATGCTTAAGAGTGCTAAAAGGTTTCAGTTCCTGGCTAAAGGTAAAAGTAAAGAATTTTTTTTTTGGAGAAGCCATTGTAGGGCGAAGGTGATGCTGATCAAGAATATATATACTTAATGGGGTCGAAGATGATTCCGTCTGGCTGTTACAAGCTTTTGCACAAACTTAATATACTTTGTGCACCTTTGCCACAGAGCATAATTACAGGCTTCTGTGGCTTAAACGGTAAAAAAAAATAATACAAATTATAGCAGCACATTTGAAAATCTTGTTAGACCTTAATATCTCCTTTAAGGAACAGAAAACAGAGGAAAGTTAACTTCGGATCACCCGAAGTTTGTATACCCTTGCAGCACGTTTTTCAAAACTAATTTGATGGACATTTCCATTGAAAACAAACAAGTTTTTCTCAATAAGACTACTTTTCTGACTCTACTTTTCTAAGACAGCTCTACTAAATAGATGTCCGATTTCGACCAATCTTAGTGGTATTATGGCAAACTAAGCAAACTAAGAAATACAAAGTTTGGAGGCGTTTTATTTGAAAACCAAAAAGTTTTTCTCATTGAAACTAGTTTGTCGACCCATCATTCCTAGGCAGCTATAACCTATAGTCATCCGATTGTTATCAAAACTTTGAAGAATTGTGTGAAAGCTTGTAAAATAATTTTAATTTAATTTAATTTAATTTAATTTTACATTGAAAACAAAAAAGTTTTTCCTACTAAGACCATTTTTCTAAACTCACTTTTCTATGGCAGCTATACTATATAGATGTCTGATTTCGACCAAACTTGGCAGCTTGGAGTTTGGAGACGTTTGCATTGAAAAAAAAAGTTGTTTTAGTTTTAGTGAGAAAAACTTTTGTTGTTGCCCACGATTCCACTTAGTTTGGTCGAAATCGGACATCTATATAGTATAGCTGACATAAAAAGTAGAGTCAGAAAAGTACACTGCACAAAAAAAGTGCATAGCATACTTAACTGTAAACATTTTTAATTCACAAATGCATGTTTTCATACTAGATCTGAATATGAATTACTTTATTTTAACTAAAAACGTATTAGAATTACCTAGTTAAAATGAAAATTATTAAAATGAAAGAGTAAATTGTAAGTTACTCATATATTAAAATTAGACCTGTTTCGTATTAAATTTGATAATACTTCTCAACTGAAAATCAAAGTTTTCCATAGCAGATTCGAATGTACTAGGCAATCATTTAAATTAAATGTTTTTCATACTTAATTCTAAAATTAAACAGTAAGCCAAATTTTAAATTATAAAATGGGTCCATTTGAAATATATTTAATTCGACTACGAAAAATACTTGACTTGACTTAACATAGTTAATAATTCACTGAGTTCTTTACTGCGACTTGCTGGACGCGTGCGTGATAGCGGTATGGGCTGAGACGACGACGTTTATGTGTAAATACCCAGGGTCCTGAGTTCACGTCCCTGTCAAGGTAAGTTAAAAAGAAATGTTTAAGTGTTTCGTTTTTCAGAATAAGGAACACATGGTACTCAACCACCCCCTCCTTCCACCTAATAATATTTAATTTTAAGCAAAAGCAACAAAACTTTCAAACACAAGAAAAAAATTTGAAAACCAAAATAAAATGCAAAATAAAATAACTAAACTAATTAATCATATTAATTATATCCTTGCAGAGGGTCTATTGAACTTGCCCAGATGTTTGTAACGCCTAGAAGGAAGCATTTTCGACCACATAAAGTATATATATTCTTGATCAGCAAGACGAGCTGAGTCGATATATCCATGTCCGACTGTCCGTCTATCCGTCTGTTCGTCTGTTTCTATGCTATCTCCTCCGTCAGTTTTAAAGCTATCGCCACACAGAAAAAAAGATCACGATATTTAGTATCAATCGGGTATTTTTCAGTATCGAATCGGCCTTCATCTGAAGAATACCCAGTTGATATGATCGAAAATATAACTCGTACATTTCGAACATATCAATGTGAAATGTTTCAGATCAACAATCTGATATTTGTTAATATCCCTGATATATTTTTATAGTATCAATGCAGTATTTTCACAATACCTGTACGACATGACTGAAATATTTAATATATATATTTTATAAAATCAAAGGGGTATTAATGTATTATCAATGGTGTATTTAATAATATCAAAGCTATATTTTTGTCAAAGATGTTTTTGAATAATAATTAATGACTTTAGTTGGCTCGGGGTCCCGAAAAGTTGCGTTTGTTTACAACTGTAAACAACTTATGCATTTATATACACCAAAAAGAGCTGGTTGCCTACACAGTACTGTTTCATGAATCTCCCGATTCAACCTTCAGTAGGCTTTTCGCTAATGACCGTCGCTGTTTGAATGTCTCTCAATGCGCTTTAAGCAGTTGGGAATTGCAATCAGCAATGAAAGCAAAAACAGACAAATCAGAAGAGTATTCGCTGTCTCGCTAGCTGCGGCAGAGACATGAACATTGTTTTTGCCTTTTTCGAGTTGGACTATAGCTGTCTCTCTTTGTTTTAAGAAACTCTGTTTGTCTCTTTCTGCCCTCAGATTTTCGATGTCTACTTTGATCTGAAATCACGTCACTAGGGTATTTTTCATATCACCGTGAGAAATTCGCTTATTAATATAATATTTTTAGTATCAATGTAATACTACAGCATCATATTGATATTAAATAGTAACTCTTGGATATTTAAAAATTGATATTTTGGAAATTATATTGGAAGATCAACTCGATATTTGATCTTATTTTTTTCTGTGCACCAAACTTTGCTCGAAGTCTTCTGGTCCAAATACGCTGCACATTTGTCGGAACCGGCAGGATCGGATGACTATAACATATAGCTGCCATAGGACCGATCGGTCGAAAAACTAGTTCTAGTGAGTAAAACTTCTTTGTTTCCACTAAGTTTGATCGAAATCGGACATCTATATAGTATAGCTGTCATACAAAAGTAGACTCAGAAAAGTAGTCTTATTGGGAAAAACTTGTTTGTTTTCAGTGGATATGTCCTTTAAATTAGTTAGATAACGTGCTGCAAGGGTATACAAAGTACGGCTTAGCCGAAGTTATTTTTCCTCTATTTTTGTTTATTCTTTTCTAAATATCACAAGTTTCCAAAAACAAAAAGGCATATTTTTATCCAGAGAAGAAGCAAACGTTCCCTATAGATTTTCGTGTGCTGAATTCAGTTTTGCCCCAGCATGTCAGGTTTAAGAGAAATTCGCATAGAATTTGGTTTTATCGACAAGGTTTGTTCACACTTTTGGGTCCCGCAGCCACATTTATTAACCTCTTAAAACCAAAATATGGTTCTACGTAAACTTAGTTGAACAACAATCACTAAAAACCAACACCATAATTTGGGTGTGAGGCCTAAGTTACAATTGTTTCGATTAGAATATGAAAATGTAAATTTTTCTGAGAAATTTCACTTTTTTCCCCAAGCTTAAAAAAATCATTAAAAATATTTGCCAACTGGCAAAAGTTACAAAATTATTTTCTATCTATACCATGGTGCTCTTAAATTTGGAAGTTATGGTCTAAGAACTAGACGAAGCGAATTGATATTATGAATTTATTATTCCTTGATTTTTCTTAGCTTATACAATTTTTAGAAAAAAATTTTTAAAAATAAGTCGTTAATTAGATAAGTTTTGAGTCCATAACTTCTAAAGGCGCGATTATTCAAAATATATCCGATCGATCCTCATCAAGTTTGCCAAAAATATTTCTTTATCAAATGTACCAAGGTAGGTGGGGGGTGTGTGTCGTCGCTGAAACTGTTGTAGTTCACAACGATGTCTCCGACTCTCAACGTTTCTTCAACGCTTGTTAATAATTTTCACTGCCTACCCGAATAAATGAAATTTTGCAGAATATGAGATCCAATCATCCCAACTCTATCAAAGTGCAAAAAAAAAACACCTTTCATGGCTTATTTTTGTTGGTAACTATTGTGCTCCTCTTGGGTCCGAAGTTTTGGTGTTTTTCCCTCTGTGTGGATACATAACTTCACTCCAGACTCAAATCGATAATCAGCTCTTGGGATTTTCGATAGCGGCTTGCTTGGGGGAAACAATGCCTTTCAAACCAACTATTGTGGGTCCTGTTGATATCTTCGTACCGATCGTACGATGAAGTGTACCCAAACCATTTACATGCCGAAACGAAATGATCAAAGTATTTCACACCTAATACCGAACCAGGAACTGTTAATGTATTTGGTAAACCGAATGCCTGCCCAAAAGTACGCCTCCGATCGATCATGAGGCCATTGAATTGGCCGCCTGACTACCACGCTACACGCTGCGTTGGCGGTTCACCTACACCTACCGTCCATGTACGTATGAAGATCGGGGAAAGACGCCATTGGCAAACAATCCGAGGTCGGGGCAGTTGCAGTGCACAAAACTCTCACCTACGCCTCGATGAAGAGGCCTGCCTACAGAGTCTACCGAATAGTCAACATAGGAAACAGCCTCGATTTATATGCCGAAATGATTAGCAGCTCAATCTTAAACAATTTTTATGAACTCGCAGTCAAATAAAAGCCAACCAAGCCGAGGGCACGCAACCACCCGTCGAAGCCACCAAAAAGGTTGCCCCGAAGTGGCGAATGTTCCCAGACCCAGGAATTTTTACGCAGAACAATGTCAACGTATCGCTTCCGTTTGTCAGCAAATATGTGGGATCGGGGCCAGCCCGGCGACGCCAAAATGATAAAAATTACCACTTAATTGGATCGCCCCAAAATGGGACAGCCACCCAGGGCCTGGGGCAGCGCTGATCACATCCCCACAGGGACGAGATAAGCATCTAATTTATGGCTACGCCTATTTCGTGTGATCTTGGGATCCGTCCCAGCCACAGGTAGCGGGCCGCGTCTTCGAGCGGAGTATTTTGGAATTGGTATTTAATAAACGGGCTGCGGCTACCGAATTTCGCATTTCCTGTCCTCGTCATCGACTCCTTGTCGCTGGCCAGCCAGGGCCTCCTCCTATAATTTGTCAGGCAATTTGACTAACGCATCAATGTCATTACGACGCCCTGCCCCTCCCCCCTGGCGGGGCAGTGGTATAATTTCGGGAACGCGAGCGCATGTGTACGTGACGGCATTTCTGGGGGCCGAATCCCACGACAGTTGGGGATTGGGATAGGAAATGCCCAGCAGAATCAAAGCCGGCAATGATCATGCAAAATTTCGGCTCGAACAATCAATAAAATGTTGACGAATTAATTTTACGCTGACGCACGCAGACACCCAGCACAATCAGATGATGATGATGGACAAAGCCCCGGCCGGGAACTGGTTTCGGGGCTCTAACACCAGTAGCAAGCGGAAGAAGGCCCGTCAGCTTTTTGGCCCAGCTCCACCCCGTCTACAAAGTAACTTAATTTACACCGGCAGCGACAACGACACCCAGAAAGTGTCCAACAATTGTTGCCCTGCTGCGCCCCGCCTGACGTGCTCATGACGTGGACACAATTATTACTGCCGTGTCCCCTAGTACATATGTACATATGTATGGCTGTATGTGGTACGTACACGGGCACATAAATCATTGTTGGCCACTGTCCATTGTTGTTGATCATTGTGCGCGACTTTATTCACACTTTCTTTCGGGCCCTCTGTTTATTGTGATTTACTTTTCTTTGCGGCCGCTTTATCGCCCTGTAATCACAACAAAGTTGTACGACAAATACAAATGTGGGCACAAACAATGATAAAGCGAGAGTTGACCGCAGCTGCCCGGCTCCCATCCAGCTAGAAAGTAACCAGACCAGAGCGGGTGGCAACATCGTCCACCGACGACTTCGATTTCGAAACCTTGAATTATGCCGGCGATTGCATAATATCGATACGTTGGATGGCCAAGGATTTCAGGCATCCAGACTGACTGCTGAACGGATCCTAAAATAACAGGAGCGTCTGTAAATAGGAAATCTGAATTGGATTTGCAATCAGACAAAATGTCATATTTTAATTGGAACATTAAGTGCAAATTTAGCTTGGGATCGGATTCTGACAGTTTTTTTTGCTAGTTTGGAAAACATTTAGATAATTAAAGGAAAATTAAACACTTTATTCAAAGATGTTAAGAGTTTTGATGTTTTTTATATAATATTATATTTGAGCTTAGTTTAAGTTATGTCTTCCAGTAATTTATCATCAATACTGGCTCTTTGGCTGGATGAAACAAACTTAAGAGAAGAAAAAAGCGGGGTCGACTGATACTTGTGTTGCCACTGCTAATAAAACCAATAGATTTCTTAAAGTCTTAAAATTTAAGAATTCTTAACCAATCTAATAAAATAAAACAATATTTTTTCCATTAGGGCATTACCTAGGGCAGTTAAAAATCATAGTGGTACAATTGAAATTCAAACACTGCGAATTTAACCAGCCTTGGAAGCCAGCTGATCTTTTACCACTAGCTTTGACTTTGATTGCCTTGCACATTAGAGCACATTTCAAATCAGTGTAAATTTAAATCTACGTCGAACATTGAAGTAAATCAAAACGGAAAACAAAGTTAAAGGTGTGTATATTATGAGTGTTATCATTAGACAGCGGATTTTGCATATTTTCAAACAGATTTTCATCCAAGTAAGCCATTCTAAATGTGCACAACACTATATAATGTGCTGACTTTTTACGTTAATAAAATTCCCAAAATTCTGCACTCAATTCCAAGATGACATGTAATTTGTTCATGAACTGGAACGCCGGCAAAAGACAAAATAATGTGAAAAAATTAGTTAAATACACATTTTTCCAAGTCTATTAGGATTAAAATCGGTTTAAAAATATGCAAAATCCGCTGTCTAGTTACCATGCATTACTAGTTTATGTGATTTGTATTTGTTTAAACGTGTTTTTTTATAAAGTGATGTTTTCAGCAATTCTATCCTAAGACTTGTTGTGTTTTGTGGAATAAAACGATGTTGGATTGTCGTGGATTAACGTAACTATTAACACTTTATAGTTCTTCAATATGTGCATAATGCGAGGATACTAATCAATTCTGCTTCTTTTTGCGGTGACTGACATAAAGCCCACGGACATAAAGCCCATATCAAAATTAATCGTAGTCTACTACGAAAAATCATTTAAATTTAGAATGGGCGATAAGTCCGCCTAGAACTCGGACATAATGGCCTGATTATTTCGGACACAAGACCCATATGGAAATTTGAAGACAAAAAATTTTAACTAAAATACCTTAATATACTAAAAAACAAAAATAGAGGAAAGTTAACTTCGGCCGAAGATTGTATACCCTTGCAGCACGTTTTTTAACTAATTTGAAGGACATATCCACTGAAAACAAACAAGCTTTTCCCAATAAGACTACCTTTCAGACTCTACTTTTGTCTGACAGCTATACTATATAGATGTCCGATTTCGACCAATCTTAGTGGAATCATGGAAAAGCACAGCAAACTAAGAAATACAAAGTTTGGAGGCGTTTGCATGAAAAACAAAAAAGGAAAATCAATCAAGCCCGACTATAACATACTCTGTACCAATAAAATTATACGCTCCGCATAAATTTTGATGCTGCAGTAGCCGCTAAAAGCAGCGCTGCTACTGCGCTGCAGCATAGAACAGTCTTTTGATCATAACTCGACAATCGATCACTGTGGGACTGTGGGAGATATGGCGTATTTTCCAAATTGCGGGGGTGGGAGTGAGCGTGGCCAAAATTGAGACAAGAAAGAAAGTCGGTCAAGCCCGACTATAACATACTCTGTACCAAGAAATTTTGTCTTTTGATCATAACTCGAAAACCGTTCATCCGATCTTCTTCATTCCTTTGGCGGATCTATAAGTTATTCTAATAACTAAATATGTCCAGAAGGAACAAGCCATCTATCTTCAAAACTGTGGGAGATATGACGTTTTTTCTAAATTGCGGGGGCGGGAGGGGGCGTGGCCAAAATTAAAAATAAACTTGATCTGCCTGCAGAGATAAGAAGCATATGTCCCATAAACGTCAAACCTCTATCTCTTACCATCTCTGAGATCTGTGCGTTCATACGGACAGACGGACAGACGGACATGGCTATATCGACTCGGCTGTTGATGCTGATCAAGAATATATATACTTTATGGGGTCGGAGATGCTTCCTTCTGGATGTTACATACTTTTGCACAAACTTATAATACTCTATGTACCTACGGTACAGAGTATAATAAAACTTGATCTGCCTGCAAAACTAAATAAGTTTATGTCCCATACATATGAAACCTCTATCTCTTACCATATCTGAGATCTGTGCGTTCATACGGACAGACAGACGGAAAGACAAGAATATATATACTTTATGGGGTCGGAAATGTTTTCTTCGCCCTGCTACATACATTCGCACAGCTTCATGTTCCCCCTTTTCGCATTTTTAATGGGAACAGGGAATAAAAACAAACTTTCTTAAAACTCCAATTTTCAATAAATTAAGAAAAAACGAGAGCGTAAGTTAAAGTCGGCCCTGCCCGACTTCGAAATACCCGTTACTCAAGGCAATTAGTGTTTAATAACCTCACGCGGCTCAGATAAGTAAGCAACTTTTTTTTAACTCTACCATTTATTATCCGATCTTTATGAAAATTTGTGAGATTGTAGATATTGGCCACATACACTTCACTGCAAAATCTAACGAGATACATACATTTTGGCCAAAATTAGCAACAAACTTGATCTGCGTGCAGACAATACTACACAGAAAAAAAAGATCGCGATATTTAGTATCAATCGGGTATTTTTCAGTATCGAATCGGCCTTCATCTGAAAAATACCCAAATGAGATGTTCGAATATATCACTCCAACATTTCGAACATATCCAAGTGAAATGTTTCAGATCAACAATCTGATATTCGTTAATATCCCTGGTTTATTTTTATAGTATCAATGCAGTATTTAATAGTATTAATAGCTATTTAAATTTTTTTTTCGCATTTTTTTTTTATTTTTATACTCTGTACCGTAGGTACATAGAGTATTATAAGTTTGTGCAAAAGTATGTAACATCCAGAAGGAAGCATCTCCGACCCCATAAAGTATATATATTCTTGATCAGCATCAACAGCCGAGTCGATATAGCCATGTCCGTCTGTCCGTCTGTTTGTCTGTCCGTATGAACGCACAGATCTCAGAGATGGTAAGAGATAGAGGTTTGACGTGTATGGGACATATGCTTCTTATGTCTGCAGGCAGATCAAGATTGTTTCAAATTTTGTCCAAGCCCCCTCCCGCCCCCGCATGAGGTTATTAAACACTAATTGAACTGAGTAACGGGTATTTCGAAGTCGGGCAGGGCCGACTTTAACTTACGCTCTCGTTTTAAAATTATATTGAAAGATATAAACTCATTATACCCTTGCAAAGGGCATTATAATTTTTCCCAGAAGTTTGCAACGCATATATATATATATTCTTGATCAGGGTGCCGAGCTGAGTCGATTGAGCTTTGTCCGTCCGTCCGTCTGTCTGTCTGTCTCTCGAACTAGTCTCTCAGTTTTAAAGCTATCGATCTGAAATTTTGCACATAGTCTTCTTTTTGCTGCACACTGCAAATATGTGGGAACCGACCGGATCGGATGACTATATATCATAGCTCCCATAGGAACAATCGGTCAGAAAGCTAGTTTTAGTGAGAAAAACTTTTTTGTTTTTAATGAAAACGTCTCCAAACTTAGTAATCGTAGGTTTTGTATGTTGTTTATAATTCTACCAAGTTTTATTAAAATCGGACAACTATATGGTATAGCTGCCATACAAAAGATAGGTCTGAAAAACAGTCTTAGTTAGAAAAACTTTTTTGGTTTTAGTTGTAGCATCCTGTAATTTTGTATTTGTTTGTTTCACATGCTTTCACATAATTTTAAAAGAGTTTTTTTTTAAAACATTTAAGCGAGCACTTTGCAAGGGTATAAGAACTTCGGCACAGATGAAGTTAGCTTAGCTTTCTCGTTTTTTTCTGCGTAGTCTACATATAAAATTTGGTGGCACTAGCTCTTCTAGTCTCTGAGGTCTAGGTGTTCATACAGATAGACGGACAGACGTACATGGCTATATCAACTAGTTAAGAGTGTATCCCAAAACAAATACAAGGCAACGGGGAAATACTGCCACACATTTAAGCCAACTAATTACAACTTGTTTACACTAAACAAACCAAAAACTCTGAAGAGGTTGACGGCAAACAAGTCGAAAATGCAAATGCTCTGCCCCCTCCCCCGCTCACCCCGGGCACTACCCATTGAGACATCAAAAATGGTTTGACGAGAAGCGAGTCTGACGTTTATTTAATTCGGAGTAATGATTTCATCGCGCGCCGTGTAATCGATAAGCATCGCCCTATACACAGTAGCACACTGGGCCTGGGACTGGGACTGGGACTGGCACAGAACTCGGAGCACTTGAGATAATCGCCTTAGGGTTGTTTTGGCAGCGGGTGTACACGCCGAAGGCCTACTACCGGTTGCTCGCGCACCATAAGCGATCCTGTAATTTCAAATGGGCGCGCGCTCGCGTTTGTCCTTTATGTGGGCACCCAGGCGCAGGCACAGGAGCAGGAGCATGACCAGGACAAAGGCCATTGTTGTGCACGCCGATTATTATCGCGGCAATGAGCAAAACTATTGCCGACACATGTATCCGTTTATTTGTCATGACTTCTTCCCTTGCCGGCCGACCCCTTGAGCCCGAGCCGGTCCCAGAAGCTATGTGTGTGCCACCCTCCCAGTGGCAAGCTTTGACATATTGTCTGCTAATCAGTTCCGCCGCAAAAGGTTCTCCTCGAACCTGATGAAATCCTTTAGCACTCCCTTCGGAATACACTCTGGCCTAAACGAGCAATCGCTGCGGAGACATGCCGCATAATTTCAATTAGGGTTGTTTGGGCTCTCAGTCCTGAACTTTAACCCCCTCCCCTGCGCTCCCCCGCCCAGCAGGCACATTGCCGGGGCGTCCCCGCTTGCCTTGCCTTAGAGCGCATTAGTGCAGTCATAACTCAATTTGACGCTGGTTCCCAACGGACAGAGACCAGCCCGTGCCCGTAATGAAGCAAATCAAGTGTTGACCGCTTCATTAATATTAGGGAAAATTGTAAACAAAGCAACTCGTTGACGAGTGAATCAAATCAAGTACTCGAGCATATGTCGGCGGTATCCCTGTCCTCGCGCTGGAAGTTCCGTTCGCTGTGTCCTGTTCAGCCGCTTGACAACGTGTGCAGCAATCATTTTTTATGACAACATCGCGAGAAATATGGCCAAGCCTTGGGGACACATAAAAGCTGTTGCTGCCGCTGCCGATGCTGACGCTGTGTACACGGATCTCGTGCCATAAGGACAAAGAGTCAATCTCTGGCATTGGCAATCGGCATCGGCGTGGACATCGTGTCTTACAGCACAACACAGCAGCCCCGGTCCAACTCACAAATTAGGACCCAGGGGATCAAATTATTAAAAAAATAAGCGACTGCGCTCAGAAACTATAGACCAAGACCAGGAAGATGAGCCGTACACACACACGCTCACCTACTCGAACATATTCCAGGGGGTACTACTTGTACTGTAATGGTCACTGCATGCGTCGCTCTTTATGGCAGTGGAAGAAAAATTGCCAGCCTTATTTGGTGCACGCGGCCTGGACCCATAACGGGGACTCCGACGATGGGTTACACAACATGACAAATGTTTCATTACACCAACAATTTGGGTTGCTGTTGCAGAGGAATGCATCTGTGGACAGTGCACATAAACAATTATCAGCCACAAAAACACAGGATGGATCGTGTTTGGCACAAAAATCAAGTTCAAGAAGATTTTTTCAGTCGATCGATTCGATGCTGTGGTCATCCTATCGGGCTGTCCTTAAGCTTAGTAATCAGATAACCTAAATTTGCCCACAGCGGAGTGCCTGATACAATTACTACAAGGTAGCGCCCCGCGTATATTCTGATATTCTCAGTCGAACTTGGTACAATGATTCAAAGGGGCGTTTCGATATATCGAGACATTTCCATAGAAAGCTGTAAAAAATGTAAACAACGTCTGTGTGGCCATGGGATTTCTGTGTGTTTCAGCTCATGGGCACTTCCGGTTGTGCTATTTTGTGCAATCTTACCTATTATATTTATCATTTATGAGAAAAAACTTCTGTCCAAGATTGAATTAAGGGAAGGAATTATCACAAAAAACTTAAAATATTGTCTACCAGAGAGTTCTGAGGCATCGCTAAATATTTCAGGGGTCAACCGAAACATAAAAAAATTATCTTAGGGTAACGATTCAAATTCCCAAAAAATCGTTGGATAGAGCAAAGCGATTCCCACTAAAACTCGTCAGAGAACTGAACCGAACCGTTTGTGGTTTGTGCTTTTTGGTTCGGTTCAGCAATTCTGAAAGAATGTCGGTTCGTTTTGCAGTTCGGTTCGCCAGATGAAATCAGCGGTTCGATTTGGTTCAAAACTGGTTCGGTTCAGAACCTTTTTGCTTCCCTGTTATTTATACAAAAGAACCACACTATCTCTTTGACCAGATTCAGTTTTCAACATCTACTCGATCGAATAATTTAGATTCCTTAAGACATCATCTCCTAATATCGGAATTCAGTTTGAAATTCTTGCTGTTCACATTTGGAATCACCTACCAAAATCCATTATAACGTATGAGCGGCGCATTGCAATTTTATATGTAATATCCTAACACCTACAAAATTACGGTATATAATTTAGAAACTAGTCTAACAAAAAAGTTAGGGAAGTCTATAGGGAAAAAACAATTACTATGCAAGTCGAAAAAAATAGAGGAAAGTTAACGTCGGCTCGGCCGAAGTTTGTATACCCTTCCAGCACATTTTTCAACTAATTTGGAGGACATGTCCACTGATAACAATCAAGTTTTTATACCCTTGCAGAGAGTATATTGAAATTGTCCAGATGTTTGTAACGCATAGAAGGAAGCATTTCCGACCACATAAAGTATATATATTCTTGATCAGCATGACGAGCTGAGTCGATATAGCCATGTCCGTCTGTCCGTCTGACCGTCTGTCCGTCTGATTTTATGCTATCTCCTCCGTGAGATTTAAAGCTATCGCCACCAAACTTTTGCACGAAGTCTTCTGGTCCAAATACGCTGCACATTTGTCGGAACCGGCCGGATCGGATGACTATAACATATAGCTGCCATAGGAACGATCGGTCGAAAAACTAGTTCTAGTTAAAGTGTTTTTAATGCAATCGTCTCCAAACTCCGTATTTACAACTTTTTAATGCTTCTTCATAATTCTGCCAAATTTGGTCGAAATCGGACATCTATAGGGTATAGCTGTCATACAAAAGTAGAGCCAGAAAAGTAGACTTATTGGGACAACTTGTTTGTTTTCAGTGGATATGTCCTTCAAATAAGTTAGAAAACGTGCTGAAAGGGTATAAAAACTTTGGCCGAGCCGAAGTTAACTTTCCTCTATTTTTATACTCCGTACCGTAGGTACATAGAGTATTATAAGATTGTGCTAAAGTATGTAACAGCCAGAAGGAATCGTCTCCGACCCTATAAAGTATATATTTTCTTGATCAGCATCAACAGCCGAGTCGATATAGCCATGTCCGTCTGTCTGTCTGTCTGCCCGTATGAACGCACAGATCTCAAAGATGGTAAGAGATATAGGTTTGACATGTATGGGACATATGCTTCTTATGTCTGCAAGCAGATCAAGTTTATTTTCAATTTTGGCCACGCCCCCTCCCGCCCCCGCAATTTGGAAAAAAACGTCATATCTCCCACAGTTTTAAAGATAGATGGTTCGTTTCTTCTGGACATATTTAGTAATAAGGATAACTTATCGAAATGGTGAAGATCGGATGAACGGTTGTCGAGTTATGATCAAAAGACTGTTCGCTGCTGCAGTTGCAGCAGTAGCAGCGCTGCTTTCAGCTGCTACTGCAACATCAAAATTTATGCTGAGCGTATAATTTCGCTGGTACAGAGTATGTTAAAGTCGGGCTTGACCGACTTTCTTCCTTGTTATACCCGTTACTCGTAGAGTAAAAAGGGTATACTAAAGTCGTGCAAATGTATGTAACAGGCAGAAGGAAGCATCTCCGATATCATAAAGTATATATATTCTTCATCAGCATCAACAGCCGAGTCGATATAGCCGTGTCCGTCTGTCCGTCCCTCCGTCCGTCCGTCCGTCCGTCTGTATGAACACCTAGATCTCAGAGACTAGAAGAGCTAGAGCAACCAAATTTTATACGTAAGCTAGTATTGTCTGTAGGCAGATCAAGTTTGTTTCAAATTTTGGCCACGCCAAATCAGCTCAGACTTTGCAGTGTAGTCTATGTGGCCAATATCTACAATCTCACAAATTTTCAAAAGGATCGGATAATAAATGGCCGAGTTAAAAAAATGTTGCATACTTATCCGGGATGAGCTGAGTAACGGGTATTTCGAAGTCGGGCAGGGCCGACTTTAACTTACGCTCTCGTTTTTTTTTATCACAGTTTTATTAACGTAAATAAAAACGAGAGCGTAAGTTAAAGTCGGCCCTGCCCGACTTCGAAATACCCGTTACTCAGCTATACTATATGATATCGGAGATGCTTCCTTCTGCCTGTTACATACATTTGCACGACTTTAGTATACCCTTTTTACTCTTCGAGTAACGGGTATAAAAATAATACACAAACAAAATTAATAAATATGTATAACCAATACATATGTAAATGGAATCTAATTTGATTGAAAATCAACTATAGTTATTAGGTCAGTTATTTATTGATTGACAGCCCCCATCTAAATATGTTTGTTACTAGTGTATTAATTTATAATTTTATCTTGTAGCACTAGGAAGCAAGTTCAATAATTCAATAACTTTAAGTTCAACTTTTAATCAACTGAAGTAATACTTGGCTATACACAGCATGAAAGGGCCATGCCGAGCTCCTCTTTATTCTGTGATTATTCTGTACGGCAATGTTTGAGATGCTTGTTCATAGCAAATTACTTTAATGCTGATGCCAATAGCTAGTAAAGGTGCCTGGTCTTTTAAGACTTTAAAGAAGAACTTTTTTTATTAGAAGTCCCGAGTCGGGATCGAACCCACGACCTCTTGCACAGCATGCACACACACTAGCTGCTGTACCACTCCTGGCCACTAAGAAATAACATTTCATGATGACAATTGTAAAGATCCCTCACACAAGGTCCCAAAAGAGGGTCAAAATATACATTTTAAGAAGCTTTTGGCGTAAATAACTAAACGTCATGCACCATTTCCATTACTTGAGAAAGCTTAATTTTTATAACAAAGTAAATTTTAGGAAAGACACACTTCACTTAAATTCAAAGCTATCTTGACCAATCTTTTGCCGGAATAGGATTACTGTCAAAGGAGCCACCTGTGGAAAGATAGTCTTAGTTTACGACAATCTGAAATAAACTATACTGGAACAGCCTTCTAGAATATAGAATATTTAAAATCAACTGTGCGTAAGTCTTGGCCTTACAAATTCGAAAGGATTCTGCTCTGAATTCATAACAAATTCCAAAAAAGGTTGCTTGTCAAATTTATAAATGGGGCAGCATTTAATATCAAAACAAGTAAGGGCGCTGCAGTCGAGTTTCCCGACCACAAAATACCCTGTTCATTTGTTTTCATTTATTTGTTTTCAATTTTGAAGATGAATGTAACCGGTCTTTGTAACAAAATGACATCCTAAATGTAGGCTACACTTTTTTCTAGTCCTGACCAACAACTGGGGGGGTGCTCTTATCAGCTCAACTGTTTCGCTTATAGCTCAGGTGTTTTTTGTCCGATCTGATTGTACTTTTCAGAATAGATAGATATTGAGCCTAGCTTGATGAATACTAAACCACGAGGCTCTAACTTGAAAACTGTGGATGTGACGGTTGTTTAGGTCTAGAATTTCTAGAGGAGGTCTAGGTTTTTTGGGGATAAAAGGGGGACGGGTGGGAATTTTCCAAATCTGAAACAAACTTGATCTGCTTACAACATAAATCTACCTTCGTGTAAATTTGTGGCTCTATCTCTTATAGTCTTTGAGATCGACGCGTTCATAGAGACAGACAGACTGACGGACAGACGGACAGACGGACATGGCTATATCGACTCGGCAGTTTATGCTGATCAAGAAAATATATACTTTATGGGGTCGGAAAATGTTCCTTCTCCCTGTTACATACATTCGCACAACTTCATGATCCCCCTTTTCCCATTTTCAATGGGAACAGGGTATAAAAAAAGAGGAACGTGAACTCAATTACACATTTTCACTGATCTTTATGCTGCTACTCCAGTGAACCAGATTCATGAAAGCCAATTTGACGTATCATGATAGAGGCGCAAGTATCGAGCAAAAAGTAAGCTCTCTTCAAGTGATACTACTACCTATAGCTGCAATTTTATATCGATAGGTTGTTTTCAATATCGATGCACTTAATTTAAAAATGTGTTTTTTATGGGCGATAAATAATTTGAATAAACTAAAATATATATTAAGACTTAAGTTTGACCACACAAAGAAAATAGGATATTAAAAAAATTCCAACGGATGATTTCCAGTGTAGATTTGGACTGGACATGTCCAAAATATTCTTATAATCATCCAACGGAACTGAAAACTATCAAAAATCATTCAAAAAGTTCATTCTTCGATTGATTGTTTGTTTATTGTTTATAGTTTAACAAATTTCAGTCAAACTGTTACTTGAGAATTAAGAATTTAAATTAGACAACAAAATATTTCTTACATCTAGTATAGGAGAGTCAATCTCACCTGAAGGCACACTAAGGTAAATCCTACGATTATTGAGGGATGGAAGATCCAAAAAGCGTAGTCTATGCTCGTACGTAGGTAAGTGCCTATTAGAATCCCAATTTAGGCCACGGTGGGCAAAGATTAAAAACTGTTTCTGTACAGATTCGAGTTTGGACATGATCCAAGCTCAAGAATAGGTCTGACCAGAGAAACATATAATTGCTTGGTGACATATGGGTCGTTAAACTACTTAGACCATCTTTATTTTCAATAACCGATATATGACCGGCGAAACAAAATTTAGTCATAAATTGTATTCCTAAGTCGATAACTTTGTAGATGCGTGCCAGAGAATTATCATCAATCATACAGTCATAAAGATAATGCGTACCACGATAAAAAGTAATATATTTACACTTCTCATTGTTGATGAAGGCAGACTGTTAATATTGCACCAATTATTAAGAGAGTTTAGGTCCCTTTGTAGGAGAAGCTGTTGGAATATCATTATCACTGTTGGAATATCATTAACCAATTGTTTGAAGAGCAGAGGTCCACCAGGGGAACACCAGAGGATGCAACAATGGATGCAGAAACTGTAAGTTGAATCTAACTCTTTGGTAGCGATCAGACAAAAAAGCCATAATCCCAGGGATGCAAACCACTCGAATATAAAGACTGGTTCGGTTCAGTGGTTCAGACAGTTTCGGAACCGCCGGTTCGGTTCATTACATGGTTTTTTGAGCTGACTGAACCGCGGTTCCGGTTCGGTTCAGTGGTTCACAAAGGTACATTATGATTTCTATTGTCATGTGACTTTTGCACACTTTCAAATTGAATTACTATTTGAATATCTTTAAAATCCTTAGAAGATTGTCCCAAATATATTATGTCCGGATTCAAAGGATTCGTCTATATGTTCCTTGAGGAACGATCTTCGAAAAAAGAGAATGTCGGCTAGAAAAGATTAGAATACAAAAGTGTAAAAACTCCCCTGGTTAGGATTGAATTAAGGTGAAAGACATACTAAAGAAAATTCCAAATATTGTCCACTAGATGAAAGAATGTAGATTGATGGTATGTATATTAAGAGATCGGAGGGCAATTAAAGAAGACTTGCAAGATTACTTGTTCTTAAATTTTCGTCAAGTCATCCTTAAAAGTTCCGGCATCGGTAAGAATGTAGAGTCAAACGAAATGTCAATGGAATCAAATTCCCAAATTAATAAGTATTATTGGCTAGAGGAAAGCGAGTCCCGTCTTAAAGCTCGTCAGAGAACTGAACCGAACCGAACCGATTTTATTTGTGGTTTTCGGTATGGTTCAGCAATTCTTAAAGGAAGCCGGTTCGGTTTGCGGTTCGGTTCACCAGCTGGAATAAGCGGTTCGGTTCGGTTCAAAACCGGTTCGGTTCAGAACCGGTTTGCATCCCTGCATAATCCAATTAAGTAACTTAGAAGGAAACCCAAGCATGTACAGTTTGTGTACAAGGAGCTCATGATTAATGGAGTCAAACATTTTTGCTGAAATCTGTGTATATTACATTCGTTTGCTGCTTGTATTGCCCCATATTGACCAGAGTTGTAGACTTAAAGCAAGTTAGTTGTTTCGACTCAACGTTTTTTCATAATTCCATGTTGCGATGGAATTGAGAAGTGATCAGAGACTCGAAAACTTTAGGAATTGCCGATAGCTTGGAAATGACCCTGTAGTTTGACACTACTGACTTTGATCCCACTTTGTGGATAGGAATAATGTATGACTCCTTCCTACAGTTCACCAAGTTGAAGAGTTTTTAGCAGGGGCTTACACAACGAGACAGCACCTTTGGATAATCAAAAGGATATTGCAGACAAATTCAGTCCAGTAAATGGATCTTTTTTTCTGTGTACTTTATGCAATTTTACACGTGGACTTCGTTCACTATTCCACTTCTGCTGAACGCGTCCATTGATTTCCAAAGTAAGTAAATTGAAAATGAAATCATTTGGGGTGGAAATTTAAATATACAAACCTGATTTTTGTGTGTGTACTAACTGGGGACTAATTCAAGCGCTGCTGCGACTGCAAAGTGAAGTCTTAAGGACATCAACCTGCCCTGGAATCAGGGTATCGATATCAAGGAATTGAAAAATGTTAATTGAACCGTACTCTTCATTCCGTGTGTGCGTGAAACCGGATATCAATCCGAATGCAAATCTCTGGCACATCAGGCGTATGTTTGGTCCTGGCAGGTAATTCAAGTAGATACTTTAAAGCGCCCACCCACTGTCAATGGGCTGGGCGTATTGGGTTTGAACACAATTTTAACTTATTGCCACTGAGAACTTGCGTCATTAAAAATAAATATGTTTGCGATTTGTCTGGGCTGGGGAGGGGGGTGGGTGGACGGTCGGGCGGGCGACTGGTGGCACACGGATCCACGACAACTGCTGCGGCATTTCAGATTACCCAAGTGGTGTCAAATGACACGGTTTGCGTGCTTTAATCCGTGGAAATACCTGCGGCGGTGATGGCAACCCCGCCAAGGCTATTATCCGGTCACATGCTGTGACTCGGGGGTGAGCGGTCGGGGGCGGCGCGGCAGCTTGTGCGAAAATTTGTAAAAGTCAAAATCTATCTTTTGAGCAAACAGAAGCTCGGCGGGCGCAGCAGCTCGAGTCCAGGCGGGATGGGCGAAGCCCAGCGGGCGGCCTCGGTGGGTGGTTGTGCTTCTCTCCGGGCACAAAGCATGATATTTTAGCCTGACTGACGCATGTGGACGGGTGTTTGTGTGCCCGGTGTGTGTATTCATGCAGTTGTCGGTGCTTGATTATGTAAAATCCCGTGCACGTGCTCAAAGCAAAGATTTTTCCAATGCGAACAAGCCGCACGTGTAGCCTGCGCTGCCGTATGTACGTGGCAATGGCCCACCGCAGCCGAGCCGGCCCCGCCCGCCCCCGCATCCATCCAACTCGAACTCGAGCCCGGCAGGAGTTTGTTTGTGCCGTGTGCCGTTTATTCTATTACACAAGTTTATTACGACAATCCGCAGTAAGAAACGTGCGCACGTCAAGTCAAAGGAAGTTCCAAGTCCCGGCCCAAGACCCGGGCAGCCAGGCAGCGAGCGAATTTTTCTATTAGGCAGTCATTAGAGCATAAGGAGCAGCAGCGGCAGCGGCGGCCCAGGCCGCGAGTGGGTGCCCCGGTACGCTTGGCTTGCTCACGGCCCGAGAGCAGGATCTGGATGAGTACTGGCACTGCCGCTCCGTGTCGCCGTGTCGAAAGTGTGTAATAAAGCGAAACGCTCCCACAAATTGAGCCACGCCACTTGAACCCTCAATTATGTGGCCGAAGCCGGCTCCGGCACTGCCTCTCCAGCTTCGGCTTTGTGAACGAGTGCAACATATGTCTGCGCTTGCTTCATGGCTTTTGCTGCCGATTTGCACGCTTTAATTGGAGGAGCAGGCTTTGCGTTGCTGGGTGCTTATCATTGCTCTGTTTGGCAGCTGATTAAATTAAAATAAATCATTTAAAAGGGCGTCTGTGCCGAACGGGGTCAGCAGCCAAACGCGGCTGGCGCAGCTCCGTTGCCGTGACAGGTGCTGGGATAAGGCAGGCAGCCAAGTGCGTGGCAGCCCTTCACAGAAGTGTCCGCCCATGCGCGCTCCGGTACGCGGGCTCGTAAATAAGTGTATCTGCAGAGTGACCTCAGCTGACAGCAAAAGGATAATCCAATGAACAAACAACAGCGCGTCCTGGCCAGGCTTTGCTCTGTGCCGCTTTGGCGGACTCAAATCAGAGCGACAATCAAAAATGGCTGCACTGAAATGCCAGTCGCAAGTTAACATGGCAACCCGCCGCCTGAGCATGCAGCGAGTCCGTGTGTGCCTCTTGTTTGTTTGTGCGTATGATTTGGGGGATTTGGTTGCAATGTAACCAATTGTGGATGCAAGCCAATCCACGCAATGTGGCAGCCATGGCAAATAATGCGCCCCCGGACCAGCGCCGGCGTCCTGTGTGTTAAACAGCCACCCTTTGAAGCCCACCCCACCCCAAGAGCGCTCGATTTCAGGGCTATCGCTCGAAAAGTTGACAAAGCATCAAAGATCGATCCAATGGGGTGCTCTCAAGGAAAACGGTTCTGTCTTTCATGGGCACAGAACTCCAACGAACTGGTTGTTCATCTGCAGACTTCCAATCGGAATTTTAGTTATTCTATTTGAATTTCTATTGGAATTGTCCAGATGTTTGTAACGCATAGAAGTAAGCATTTCCGACCACATAAAGTATATATATTCTTGATCAGCATGACGAGCTGAGTCGATATAGCCATGTCCGTCTGTCCGTCTGTTTCTATGCTATCTCCTCCGTCAGTTTTAAAGCTATCGCCAATAAACTTTGCACGAAGTCTCCTGGTCCAAATACGCTGCACATTTGTCGGAACCGGTCGGATCGGATGACTGTAACATATAGCTGCCACAGGAATGATCGGTCGAAAAACTAGTTCTAGTGAGAAAAACTTTTTTGTTTTTAATGCAATCGTCTTTAAACTCAGTACTTACTAGTTTTTAATGCTTCTCCACGATTCTGCTAAATTTGGTCCAAATCGGACATCTTTATAGTATAGCTGTCATACAAAAGTAGAGTCAGATAAGTAGTCTTATTGGGAATAACTTATTTGTTTTCAGTGCATATGTCCTTCAAATTAGTTAGAAAACGTGCTGCAAGGGCGTGGCATAAATTGAACATGAACTTTATTGGATTCCATGATTTCTGATGGAGAAACAGATTTACATCAAATTGAGTTGAAAGCCTATTAATCAAGAAAATCGGGGTCAAAAGGAGATTCTAGGCTCAAGAAATTATATGTAAGCTGTAAATTGTATTAATGGTATTCTAAGATGGCACCCCAGAACAACACCAGAAGATATATTCCCAGCTTAAAGACGATATTCTAGTAAAGAATTTTGAAAAATACATATTTTTTATTTCGTCTTCCCCGAAATTACTTGTTCCTGCACTTTTGACATAATATCTCAAGTTCCGATGAACCTCAAATTACCTTAAATTTTGTGTGGTCCTTTACATACATACCTCTATGGCCCGAACTAGGATTATGTACAAAGGGCACAGCCATATAAGCACACAAAAACTGCCCCAGCTCTTATCAGCTCCAAATTTAAATTTGTGATAACTATCATTTATAATTTATAACCATAAATTATTTAAAGTTGTAAATCAATTGCTACACCTACAGTTTTTTGCTGGTTTTTCTATTTGTATATCCCTTAAATCATATAATTTTTGCGATGGCATCAAAAGTGTTCAGCATGTAAAAATCAAAAATACATGAAAATAGTTTTGAAATTTATTTAATACGATTAAGCACACTGTATCTATTCACACAGCAATGACATAAGTTTTCCCTTTTTAGTTGATGAACACATGTGCCACATATGTGTTAGATATATTTGAAAAAAAATGGCTTTGATGAGAAAACCCAGTTTTTTGATTTGATCCAGAAGCATTGAGTGGCGTAAACAGTGGCCAATAAACCCCCGAGCTCGTAAATGTAAAATTTTGAAGGTTCCATGAACGGTGTCCGACAGGAAAGGAACTCACAGTCGAGCATTGTAGTAATACCTGAACGGAGGATAATTTTTTTTGACTATTTATTCCCGTTACTCGTAGAGTATAAAGGGAATACTAAAGTAGTGCAAATGTATGTAACAGGCAGAAGGAAGCATCTCCGATATCATAAAGTATATATATTCTTCATCAGCATCAACAGCCGAGTCGATATAGCCATGTCCGTCTGTCCGTCCGTACGTCCGTCTGTATGAACACCTAGATCTAAGAGACTAGAAGAGTTAGAGCAACCAAATTTTAGATGTAAGCTAGTATTGTCTGCAGGCAGATCAAGTTTGTTTCGAATTTTGGCCACGCCCGCTCCCGCCCTCGCAATAAAAAATGTTGAATATCTCCTACAATTTGTAAGCTATTTGCAGTATAGTGCATGTGGCCAATATGTACATTCTCACAAATTTTCATAAAGATCGGATAATAAATTGCAGAGTTAAAAAAACGTTGCATACTTATCTGAGCCACATGAGGTTATTAAACACTAATTGCCTTGAGCTATTTTGTTTTCAAAGAAATCGCCTCCAAACTTTGTATTTCTTAGTTTGCTATGATTTCCCATGATTCCACCAAGTTTGGTCGAAATCGGACATCTATATAGTATAGCTGTCATACAACAGTACACTGAGAAAACAAAATATTGAAAACGCACGTTCTAAAACAAAAATCTAAAATAAGAATTTTTAAATACATATTACGCCATATTAAACTGAAAACGGCGCATTAGTAATTGACAATTAATTACGAATCGTTTTCCAAATAAAAACGAAAATTATGTCTTCGCTATATAGGGCTGACGAAAAAAAAATCATTTGTGCTAAAAATGTAGGTTCTTATTAGAAAAATAAATGTTTTAGAAGATTTCCAGCACAAATTTAAAACGACGAAATTTTCAATAATAAGAACTAATATGAAACATAATGTTATATGTAAAATTTTTATAATAAAACAAGAAAGAAAGTCGGTCAAGCCCGACTATAACATACTCTGTACCAAGAAAATTTGTCTTTTGATCATAACTCGAAAACCGTTCATCCGATCTTCTTCATTCCTTTGGCGGATCAATAAGTTATCCTAATAACTAAATATGTCCAGAAGGAACAAGCCATCTATCTTCAAAACTGTGGGAGATATGACGTTTTTTCTAAATTGCGGGGGCGGGAGGGGGCGTGGCCAAAATTGAAAATAAACTTGATCTGCCTGCAGACATAAGAAGCATATGTCCCATACATGTCAAACCTCTATCTCTTACCATCTCTGAGATCTGTGCGTTCATACGGACAGACGGACAGACGGACATGGCTATATCGACTCGGCTGTTGATGCTGATCAAGAATATATATACTTTATGGGGTCGGAGATGCTTCCTTCTGCCTGTTACATACTTTTGCACAAACTTATAATACTCTATGTACCTACGGTACAGAGTATAACAAGAAAGAAAGTCGGTCAAGCCCGACTATAACATACTCTGTACCAAGAAATTTTGTCTTTTGATCATAACTCGAAAACCGTTCATCCGATCTTCTTCATTCCTTTGGCGGATAGATAAGTTATTCTAATAACTAAATATGTCCAGAAGGAACAAGCCATTTATCTTCGAAACTGTGGGAGATATGACGTTTTTTCTAAATTGCGGGGGCGGGAGGGGGCGTGGCCAAAATTGAAAATAAACTTGATCTGCCTGCAGACATAAGAAGCATATGTCCCATACACGTCAAACCTCTATCTCTTACCATCTCTGAGATCTGTGCGTTCATACGGACAGACAGACAGACGGACAGACGGACAGACGGACATGGCTATATCGACTCGGCTGTTGATGCTGATCAAGAATATATATACTTTATGGGGTCGGAGATGCTTCCTTCTGGATGTTACATACTTTTGCACAAACTTATAATACTCTATGTACCTACGGTACAGAGTATAATTATGAACATCTTAGCTTAATTTAACTCATTTGAAGTGCGTCATATTAAATTGTAAGTTGCTCCTACTTATTTATTATATGAACACACTTAAAAATAAACAAGTAAAATTAAACATGTTTCGTTTTAAATTTGAATATATTTCTCAACTCAAAATCAAAGTTTTTCGTGGTAGATTTAAATGCACTATCCGTATACGAATGTCCTATGCCAAGCTAAGGAGCTAAAGAAACCGAGAGCAAAACTCTCCCACCAACACTAAGAAGCTAAATGGGTACACAAAGGCTTCTATCAACTTAGCGTTTAATTTTTTGCACGTATGATGCTTTGGAATTCCCAAATAGTGATGGCAATGCTGGTATGAGGAGGAAGCTGAAGTCCAATAATGATAAAACATTGAACAAGTCAAGATCGGATAACAAGCTAAAATTAATCCCGTGTGTGATTGAAGTAAAGCTTAAGTCGGGATCAAGAAGAGAATTCCGGGAATCCGAGCACAAGCTAATCCTGCTCGTCTTGGACTGAGAAAATTCGGGAGTGACCGACCGAATATCTCGGATATGTTTTTCTGTGTACGAACTACAAAATAATCTTTAAAACCTAGACAAAGACGGAAATCTTACTGGATTCGGAGTTGAAACTAAGGATCGGGACGATACAGGATAAACCTGCTCGCGGCATAAAACCGAACTTTCTTCCTTGCGTCGTAAAGAAAACAAGATATCGAAAATAATAGAGCAGAATAGATAATTTGGTTCTGCCAACATACATATTGAGGCTTATTCGACCGTATTTATTTATGAGTGTTAAATGTCTAATTGGCAGCAGCCATCTGCTTGTGGTGTAGAGATCTAGGTTATTGGGGTACTACAGTTGCTAAATCTCTCAGATTATAAGTCCATCTACTAATCGAAATGTGTCCGAGTGACCTTGTCTGCCAATTAAGTCTTCTCTTTAAATGTTTAGCTAAGGCTTCAGCGAATGAATGTCCCGTAAAGTGAGGAGGCTGAAGGAGCCTCAATCGTGCACACGGTTGCCGTTGGATTCACTTTGAACAAACATCAGAGCTCTGGATATTTACAACTGGGCGAGCAATGTGGCAGATCCAAGGAGGCATCAGCTTAAGAGCGCTAAGCCTATTGTCTGCCCTATCCACAGCCAAGTTTCAGTTGCCTTCGCGAGAAGTTCACGTGGCGTATGCGCAATGTCTGGATTGCCACATTGAGATGCTACTGCATTGATTTTCCACGCGCCAGGTTTTCCCATTGGCAACGCGCCTTTGAGCAGTGAAGTGGATGATGATGGCGATGGAAGCTAAAGCCCCAGCCAGGGCCAGGCAAACGGAAAATGGCTGCCAAAAAGTAAAAAACCAAGACAAAAACACACGCCGCCCCCGCCCCATCCTTCGCCATACCCTTGCCACATCCCGGGACCAGCTGCGACGAACGCGTGAGCAGAGGGAAAAACTATGTGCTGCTTGAGGAAAAGCTGTTGCCGAGGTTGTTGTTGTTGTTGTTGTTGTTGTTGGTGCTGTCGCTGCGCAAAACGAAACATAAACAGCAACATCAAGTGGAGAGACGATGTTGCAGGCACAGCCGCAGCGCCACAGCACACAGCCACAGCCAGAGCACGCAGACTTCTACTTCTCGTGGCGTCGTCGCCGTCGTCGTCGGTCACCACGCCCCCATTATGCGATTGGTCCTTGCGGCGTGTAGAAAAGAATAAGCATAAGAATTTGCGTGTGAAAAAATGATCGGAATATGAGAGCGAGCATGCGACACGTTTGACGGCGGCGGCGACAGCCGTGGGACGGGGGCGACGTGTGAAGTACGCGTGCGAATGGCAGCAGGTTCGCGTTCGCCCATTGCCGGGGGCCAGGAAGCGATTGTACAGGGTGTCACATGAGAGCGGAAAAAATGCCCGGCGCTCGGCAACAAAAAAGTAACTAATAGCAAGAAGCAAAGGTGGCGTGTGCATCGATTAAAATGGTAGCCCCCCCAGCCCAGGCAGCAAGGAGTCTTTGTTCCTTCGTCGGCGACAGCGACACAATTGTGTGCAATGCCAGCCCCAACCACCCCCGGCCAACCCCTCCAGAAAAACGTGGCGAACGCTCTCATTCATGTGCGCCCATTGTTCTTGTGTCCGTGTGCCTTACTGGGAATTCTGTTTATTGTTGGCTACCTGCACTTCAATTCCATGAAATCTCAAGTATTTACATTTATGTGAGGGCTTTGGCAAGAAGGTCATTGATTATGGAAATGAATTATGGTAAATGCAATCAGGCGAATTCAGTCGATGAGACTACCGACCATTCGTGAGACCTAATTCTAGGTATCAATCTCGGGTCTTGGCCGCCCAATTTATAATTGTTGACTGGCAGCCACTCAGTTCCGAATATGAAAAGTACCAATTTAAAGTCATTATTAAAGCGGCAGCGTACACTGAGAAAATGCAGTCGACCTGAAGCCCCGATTGAAAAGTCTTCCAGAATTGAAATGCCTTTCAGGCCAGATTTTGCAACTCGACCGGCAGATGACTGAATTTGAGTGTCTCATGCTGTTAAGTCGTAAACGGAGGAACAAATTTAACCGGAGCTCAAACTACTGTCCACTTTTGAACACTAGGGGCCGATTTCTCAATGTCTGGTTAATCAACTTGACCGGCAGGTTAACCGAATTTCGGTGTCTCATGCTGTGTATGGCGAAACGGAGGAACAAACTTAACCGGAGCTCATACAACGGTTAACTTTAACCGCTAAATCAGCCCCGATGAAACTATCGATATATATATTGATAGACAAACAGCTGAATGCTATGATTATTTTATTAATTGCTGCAATAAAATGATTAAGATTAAACGAATAATTAACCTCCATGCAATGGAAATAAAATTGAAAGAGACACAGCATGACTGGCATCATTTCTTTCAATTTCATTTCTAGAAAGGCTACAAGAGAGTACAGAGAAAGGCCTAATGACGTTACTGATCTGGATGATGCCAAGTTTTGTTTACAATTCACAATTTAAAATAACTCTGGCTATGATTAGAGATCAATTTTCGTCCGATAGAAATAGTCATACCCCTAACTTTAGATACTTCATTCAATTTATTGTCTCAAGGATTGTTAACAAGGATCATGCATTGTTATGGGTTACGCTGCGCTCTGGTGCAAGGGGCAGCTTCATTCTCACTGCGGCTTTCCTGTGGTCGGCTGTGCAGGTATAGAAGTGTATCCCGTTATTGCATCCATTGCAAGCAATTTTACTCAACTTTCGCCAGAAAACTGCCAGCAACAAAAACACCTTAATCATTCACAGTGTCTGGTCACACTGCTGCAACGATAGAAATTTATCGATATCGGGAAACTGTTGTTGAGAAAAATGAGAAATGACTTAACCGCTCGTTATCTCGAGTAACCAATTTGACCGTTGGTTGGCTAACCGTAACTTTTGAGAAACTATGAAACTTAACTGTGATTTGCCGCACTGTCACGTAAGTTAAGTGGTCATGGAGTTCGTGTTCAGTACCCGTGGTCCTGGGGTCGAGTCCCAGACAAAACAGACAGCCAGTGAAGTCAGAAAATCATAATCTAATCTGTTTCCATGGAATTAAGTCTCTCAGTTTTAAAGCATTCGCTGCATTTTGCTTATCCGATGTTTACCAAACCTTTGGCGGATCGATAAATAATACTGCTTACTAACTATGTCCAGAAGGTATGTCCCGGACGGACATGGCTATATCGACTCGCCTGTTAATGCTGATCAAAAATGTATATGCTTTATAGGGTCGGAGATGCTTCCTTCGGGGTGTTACATTCTTTTGCGCAAACTTAATATACTCTGTGTACCTCCGGTACAGAGAATAAAAATAATGGGTGAATCAAAATTTGTATTTTTTAATCATAAATTATTAATTAAAAATCACTAAACAATCCTTAAATAGTTATTTTTATTTAATTTTGTAATCGTTGCGGTCCCTGGTTAGGCGGACTCCTAAAGCTTCGAAAAAAGTTTTGAATAAGACTTATTCTTTGTATCTCGTGCTGAATGGGTTGGGGTACACTCACATGTATAACTAAGGAGGCACAAATGAAATTTTTTCTTTTTGAGTTAACTTGCAAAAACCGTTCATTATACATATCTGATATATCTGTCACCACAAAAGAGATAGTCTCATTTTTTTACCGTCCCTTTCTATCATTTATCACGGGGATGCAAACCACTTGAAACTAAGTACTTGTTCGGTTCAGTTCGGTTCACATAGATTCGGAACCTCCGGTTCGGTTCATAACATGGCTTTTTGAGCGGCTTCGGTTCGGTTTAGTGGTTCATAAAGACACAATGAAATACACACTTTGTAAATTTTCCTATAACCCAATTGAATATCTCTAAAATTCTTAGAAGAATGTCCAAAATTTATGAGTTCGGATTTGCAGGACTCGTCTTTAAGTTCCATGACAAATGCCCTTCGAAAACAGAGAATATCGGCTAGAAAAAAATCCAAGCAACATGCCCTTAAAACTAGATTGAATTAAGGTAAAGAAGTCCTACAGAAAATTTAAAATATTGTCTACTAGAGAAAAGAATGCAGATTAAGGGAGACAGGTATATTAAGAGATCTGCGGGCAATTGCGGAAGACTTACAGGATTACAAGTTGTAAAATTCGTGTCAAGTCATCCTAAAAGGTTCAATCGATCCGGCATCGCTAAGAATCTAGAGAGTCGAACGAAATTATCGAACAAATTATCTTAGGGAAACGATTCAAATTCCCAAATTAGTAAGTACCATTGGTACCATGGCAGCTAGGCTGCAATGTGCCAATGAGGAAATGTGCAGAAGATTACAATTTTCTCCATATTTAAATGTGCCTCTTCAGTAACCTGTTAGGATTTCCTCGTGGTTATAGTCCTGTCTTTGCAAAGGTGTAAGCGATGGGAAAATCGTTTAGGTTGTACTTCTGTCGTGATGTCCTGCAGGGGCCTTTGTATGTCCGTCACCGCTTGAACCGCGTCTCGCTGCCTGGTATGCCCTGGCAAGAGCGATGGAGTGATGGATTAGGAGCTGTGGCGTTTGATGACAAAGCTTTAGTAGAGGCCTGTCTGCCGAATAGAACTAATAATTGCCAGAGGGGTTCGTTCAAGGTGTAAATTAGCTCCGCATAAAGATTTGCCTGAACGACACTACACCAGTTTGGTAGACGAATTGAGAGCTGTTTCGCTAGCTCTTCAGAAAAGATGCCCGCTCTAAAAGTCCGCTGATTGTGAGTAGGAACTTTACGATACCGAAGTTGAAACATGCCCTCCTTGCAAAGTGCCCCTTATTACTCTTCTTCTTATATTTCCTGCACACCGATTTGAGCTAATCACTCGGCTACTAAACTAATTGTTTAGCCAGAGAGTGCCAATTTTGACAATTTCTGCCGTTACCGACTCGGTTCTGGCATTGTTAAACGGCTCTTTCGATGTCGCGGAAGGCTGCCCCTGCAAATTTCTTCCAATTCAGCGATTGCTCAATGCTCCTTACCACTTCATGTGGAGCGGAGACCATAGATATACCTCTTGGGGTGGACATGTTGTGCAGCGTTAATCGTTTAAATAAGACTTCGTATTAAAATGCCTTAAGACCTGCCTGATACGTGCATACTTCAAACGTTGTCTTTAACTCCAATTGTGGTACGCATTCGTGGGCTGCACGCGATTTAAATCGTCCAATGGTAGGTGAAATGTAATTTGCAATGTAAATGGAAACCGGTGAGGACGGGAACCATGGAACGGAAGTCGGAGCGGGACAGCCCCGTATTCATTGCCGTAAATCACAGCAGTAAACGAGCAACATGCCAGGCAAAATGCAACGCCAACGGTGTACAAATTCATTGCGATTTTATACCCTGTTCCCATTGAAAAGAGGGATCGTGAAGTTGTGCGAATGTATGTAACAGGGAGAAGGAAACATTTCCGACTCCATAAAGTATATATGTTCTTGATCAGCCGAGTCGATATAGCCATCCGTCCGTCTGTCCGTCTGTCTGTCTGTATGAACGCGTCGATCTCAGAGACTATAAGAGAAAGAGCCACAAAATTTAGCATGAAGGTAGACTTATGCCCTACGCAGATCAAGTTTGTTTTAGATTTGGAAAATTCCCCCCCGTCCCCCTCGTATCGCCAAAAAACCGTCACATCCTAGACCTAAAAAACCGAAAGTTCCACAATTTTCAAGTTAGAGCCTGGTGGTTTAGTATACATCAAGCTAGGCCCAATATCTATCCCAATCAGATCGGGCAAAAAACGCCGGAGTTATAAGCGAAACAATTGAGCTGATAAGAGCACCCCCTAGTTGTTAATTAGGACTAGAAAAAAGTGTTGCCTACATTCAGGATGACAATTTAATAGCTGTTACAAAAACCGGTAACATTCATCTTCCAAATTCAAAAACAAATGAACAGGGTATTTTGTAGTCGGGAAACTCGACTGCAGCGCCCTTACTTGTTTACAAGTGTCAACGCGGCGTGATAACTAAACGAAACGAAAACTGTGACTAATTGAATGGAGTCCGGAAGAGCAGACACGCACACAGTGAAACCACATAATCGATTAAGCCAGAGTCATTATATTTAGCATAAGTTACGATCTTAGGCTAAGACAGAACGAAAAATCTCGCAATATAAATTATGGTTGTATTCTGAGATTGTTCTGGGAAACTCAGTCCAAGAAAACTACGCAATAGTTTCATTTATTCAGGAAAAGGACTTATCTCCAATTTATCACATTTTATGATATGACTCTATTAAATCAATAATCTTAATAATCTGTATAAAAGGAACATAGAGTACATTAAGTTTTTGGAAATGTACATAGGTAACAGCCAGAAGAAAGCATCTCCGACCCTATTAGGAATATGGGCAATTCTTCAGCCCGAACGATTTCCGGACTCACCATTTCTAATTTGAAAACTATTGTTTGAAGGCGGAAGAGGACTCCTTAAAACAGATTCCGAACTGGTCCACTTTAAAGAAAATACAGTTTGGTGCATTTTAATTCTTTTTTTTACCGATATAACCGGGGATTTTGAAAAACTCTGGAGCTATTAGTATAAACGATTGCATTTCTTACTAAGCGGGGGTGATGTTTTTTTTGAAAAGGGACAAGATATAGTTTGAATGAAATCTACTTGGCTATAACTCACATTTATGCACTGGCGACGAAAGATATCCACGTACAGCACACGAGTCTAATTCTCACTGCTTTCATTCTTGAAGATCTCCAAGCCAATGCCAAAGTGTGTGAAACTGTGAGACTCAACTTACAAGTTGTGCCATCGCCAAATCTTAAAGATTTATTCATCCAGTACTCTTTACATTAGACTGGAACTTTGTTGAAAATGAGTGTATCTTGCTGCATTCCATTTAAGGTTTTCAGAACCCACGAAAATTAATTGTTATGTCCAACTTCACATGAATGGAAACACTGCTTATGAGCAGTAGACTTATTTGAATAATGTAAAGTGCCGGAATATGCTAAATGATACTTGTACCGAATTTTAATTCTTTAAAGTGAGAATCGGAATGACTGGAATTTAATCAATTCGATTAACAATTAGCTATTTAATTGCCTTTAATCGTGAATGACAAATATTATGATGTAACGAGGGAGATAGAATATCCACTTTCCGGGCAATCCAGCTTGCTGAAGCTTCTCAGTTTTCTGCTTAGATAATCATACATAAAGTTACACGAAAGAACCAATTTTTATATTAGCCACCTTTCTATGTTGGGCTAAACAACTAAAATGCAATTAAAAAAACTAGAAAGGGCGCGTGGCCAAAATTGAAAATAAACTTGATCTGCCTGCAGATATAAGAAGTTTTTGTCACAACACGTCGTTTCTACGGACAGACAAACAGACATGACTCGGCTGTTGATGCTGATCAAGAATATATATAGTTTATGGGGTCGGAGATGCTTCCTTCTGGCTCTTACATACTTTTGCACAAACTTAATATACTCTATGTACACTGACGAGCAAACCTGTAACACGAGTTCAATATTCTCACTTTAACGGTCTGTATTTTCTCTTCTACTTTATGCATTCTTAACAAGAAAGAAAGTCGGTCAAGCCCGACTATAACATACTCTGTACCAAGAAAATTATACGCTGAGCATAAATTTTGATGCTGCAGTAGCAGCGAACAGTCTTTTGATCATAACTCGAAAACCGTTCATCCGATCTTCTCCATTCCTTTGGCGGATCGATAAGTTATCCTGCTAACTAACTATATCCAGAAGAAACAAGCCATCTATCTTCAAAACTGTGGGCGAAATGACGTTTTTTCTAAATTGCGGGGGCGTGGCCAAAATTGAAAATAAACTTGATCTGCCTGCAGACATAAGAAGCATATGTCCCATACGTGTCAAACCTCTATCTCTTACCATCTCTGAGATCTGTGCGTTCATACGGACAGACAGACGGACAGACGGACATGACGGACATGACTCGGCTGTTGATGCTGATCAAGAATATATATACTTTATAGGGTCGGAGATGATTCCTTCTCGATGTTACATACTTTTGCACAAACTTATAATACTCTGTGTACCTACGGTACGGTTCAGTCTTGTTTTGTTAGTGCAATATTTGGCTCTCATATCTAAAAAAATTGAAGTTATTTGATAAGCTGGAAGAGAAATGCAATGGCAAAGAGTAAAAATGTCAAGTGTTACAGTTTTGCACTGTGGTTATTTTTAAACAAATATTTTTATTAAAACATTTTTAATAATGGGTCCACAGCCCTTTTGATTTCTTTAGTTCCTCTATGCGATTTGACATTCTTTGGGTGTAGCGTCGCACCATTTCAGGAGGAATAGCGTACCGGACGTCCTTGGTTCTCTCCCACAGCTCCATCATGCCACTTGGAGGGACCGCATATTTCGTAAACTGCGATTTGACATGGCTCCATAGATTTTCAATTGAGTTTAAGTCTGGAGATTGCGGTGGCCACTTCATAGACTGAAATTTTTGCTTAAACATCAAATTTTTCACCAAATTTTACGTGTGCTTCGGGTCATTGTCTTGCTGAAAAATGCATATTTCAGCAGCTACACCTATATTTTGCTAGATTAGCATACATTAAGCTAGGCCCAATATCTATCTATTCTAAAAAGTACAATCAGATCGGACAAAAAACACCGGAGTTATAAGCGAAACAGTTAAGCTGATAAGCTGATAAGAGCACCCCCCCAGTTGTTGGTCAGGACTAGAAAATAGTGTTGCCTACATTTAGGATGACATTTTGTTACAAAGACCGGTTACAATCATCTTTAAAATTCCAAAACAAATAAATGATGGATGATACTGGACCATATTGCGTGGGTTGTGGGTTTATCTTTGAATGGTACTCCATCTCCTTTATGCCATCATAAATTTAGTTTTTAATAAGAATCTACCGTGCGATTTTAAAGATATTAAAGAATTTAGGTTTGACCCCTTCTGGATCTTTTGATATTACGTTCCCAATGACCCGGTCTATGTTTGCTGAATTTAGTAGATTTTTATCTTGAACCATTAACAATTAAGTTTAAATTGTTGTCGATGTCTGTTGCTAGTACAAAAGAGCAAAAGTATGTAACCGCCAGAAGGAAGCAATTACGACCCCATAAAGTATACATATTCTTGATCAGCATCAACAGCCGAGTCGATATAGCCATGTCCGTCTGTCTGTCCGTATAAACGCACAGATCCCAGAGATGGTAAGAGATAGGGGTTTGACGTGTATGGAACAAAAACTTCTTAGATCCGCAGGCAGATCAAGCTAATTTTCAATTTTGGCCACGCCCCCTCGGGCCCCCGCAAAAATGTCATATCTCCCACAGTTTTAAAGATAGACGGTTCGTACCTTCTAAACATATATATTTAGGCATCAATATTATTTATCGATCCGCCAAATAAATGAAAAATTACAAACCGGATGATCGGTTGTCGAGTTATGATCAAAAGACTGTTCGCTGCAGCAGCGCTGCTTTCAGCTGCTACTGAAGCATCAAAATTTATGCTGAGCGTATTATTTCGTTGGTACAGAGTATGTTATTGTCGGGCTTGACCGACTTTCTTTCTTGTTGAGTGTCGAGCTGTGAAATAGAAGCAAAAATTAATGAACGACATAGAATGATTTGTCCGAGCACCGAACCTTAATCTGAACCTCGTCTTTCTGAGAGAGAGTTATACTTTCTATTCCCTTGCGGACGGTACTAGGAATTATTCTGTCCAGATGTTTGTAAAGAATAAACACTATTGATGTGAAAGACCTTCAAGACATATAGTATATTTCTTTCTGATTCTCTTGAATGAACTTGAAGTAGTCGGCGAAGAAATGGTTTATCTAACTAAGCTTAGTTTCCAGTCCAAGGCCAAGAGTTTGCCTCTTTTAAGCGCTTGTGGGAGGTTTCACTGTAATCGCTTACGATTGGCTAATCCCGCCCATTCACGTGCGGGGTCGGTGTTAATGCTTGCGCCTTAATTACAAACACATGTCTGGCCAAATTGCCACCGATTAAGCGGCAAATGCCACCGCCTGGCCGGGCAGCAAACCGCAAGCCGGGCGTGCACCTTCTGGGCCGGTCACTTGCTACATTTCGGCCTCGGTGCTTGTTGTTGTTGTCCATTTTAATGGCAAACTGCAATTACTTAAATCAACTAGCACTTTCGCCCAAGTTGAAAAGTGAAATCTGGCCAGCGCCAGTCAGGGAGCAGCCATTGAGCTAATTCGCAGGCGCCTCCATCTTCCTCTCCTGCCGTGGGTCGGCAGAGTGGCAAGTTGGCTGCAGTCGTTGCTGCTGCTGCTGTGGTTGCGACTGCGATTGTCGGCGTCCCTTTGGGGCAGGACCAGTTGCTGGCGCTGCGGCTGTGCTCCATTTTGGCGCATTGTTTGTGCTGTTGTTGTTTTTAATTAATTTTGAATACATTTGCCGAAGAAATGCGCATGCCTGTGACCTTGAACAATTAGGCCCGTCGGCCGGCGAGACGGCACATCCACTGGATGTTGTGCCATATACCCACATGCCGTAGACCTGGGTCGGTGTGTGTGGCAAATGCGAGTAATTAACACTTGAAATTTTCAAGAGCATTAGTCAACGGTCTCTCCCGCCCGCACAGCCGCTCTCTCTCCCGCTCGCTCTCGCTCTCTCTCTCTCTGCGTGCCTCTCTCTCGCTCCCGCCCACGGTGTGCGTCTGAGTGGCTGCACTTGAATTGCAAAAGTCAATTGAAAAGCCAGACCAGACCCAGCCAGGAGACCCAGAGCAACAGCAGCAGCAACAACAACGACAACAGTTCGCAGTTCAACGAACCTTTTGGGATCGATATGCGTGAGTGTGTGCGTGCGAGCCATTTAAAATGGCCGCACCATAATCGTTATTTATGGCAAATTGAAATATGCAATGGCAATACACTTATCGGCAGAGGCCAAGCTGTTTGTTAACTCGACGAAATTTAAATCAACTTGATCTCGCATTGTATGCCAAATATTGCAAGTTATGAATAAAACATTCGCAAATGGGCAGAGTGGATTCCAGCAGCAGGCAGACAAGCGACTAAGGAAATACAAAGGAATTGCAAATGGAAATGGAAATCACAACAGCGGCAACTGCAACATACGCAATCGCGTATCGAGTATGGTCGAGTCGAGTCGAGAATCTGTGTGGTGGGCAGACAAGGCAAACAATGGTCGCTGATGCTGCAGATGCTGACGCTGTTGCTGACATGGTTGGCCCAGCGGCCACAGCCGCTGACAACCCATACAAGTTTACCTCCTGCGGCACACACACACACTCACAGTGGCGGGACCATTTCTGCGCACAGGCGCAATGCAAAAAGAAATGGCGGCTCCTGACCACAGTATCCCATTTTTTGCCTCTATCTCTATTGCGGCAAACACATAACTCATGACATTTGACAGACGAGCCGCTGCAATACGCAGCTGCTGTCAAACGCACAAAATGCTGAAAAGCTGCCAGCAACTAGAAATAAATACATAAATAAGCAGAACTCTCGAACGCAGCCCAACCGAATGCACTGAGCCAAACATTGATGGGAAGCGGTGGCCACCAGTCCTGGCCTCTTACGTCGATAAGTCCTCCGCCCCTTGCGGAGCCTTGGCATACGAAAGCGATTCCATAAGAAGTAATGGGTAATGCACACTGCTGCTCGACGGCTTTGCGTGGTTCCTGGAATTATGCGAGATTAGAGTTCCAATGTTAATTAATGCGGATCAGGTAATGGAATGGCAAATTTAAAGCAAACATTATTTAAAAAGGTTTTATTAATCGCCCACAAACTGCACTATCTACCGACACTATTCACAAATCATGGGTAAATAAACACTTGGATAATTCAATGGAATATCTACATAATTGGCAACAAATTCTTCTAATGGAGGGCATAATATTTTAGTGCCAATGTTCAGCATGCACCGACACAAAACTGCGACCAAAACAATAAACGAGAAAGTAAAGCTAAATTCGCTGTAACCGAAGTTTTAATACACTTAAAACAGATCCACTTATCCATCCGATTCGAGCGGCTCCGACATATTAGCAGTCTGCAGTCAAAAGATACCTCTGTGCAAAGTTTCAGATCGATTCAACACTGAGAAACTAGTTTGCTAACAAAGAGACAGACGGACGGACAAGGCTCAATCGACTCAGCTCGTCAGACTGATCAAGAATATGTATACTTTATAGGGTCGGAGATGAATACTGCTATGCATTCCAAACTTCTGGGCAAAATAATGAAACACT
Source organism: Lordiphosa fenestrarum (assembly GCA_035044985.1). Taxonomy (NCBI): domain Eukaryota; kingdom Metazoa; phylum Arthropoda; class Insecta; order Diptera; family Drosophilidae; genus Lordiphosa; species Lordiphosa fenestrarum. Next base: position 138,264 of record JAWNNO010004529.1, read on the forward strand.
TTTCAAGAATATTAGTAACTTTATGCAAAAAAAGCAAAAAAAATTGTTTGGCCAAAATGTTAATAAGACGTCGCACAGTGGCCGGACTCGCGAATTTGGCGGTGCAAAAATTAGAACTTTTGACCTGAAAGAGATATTTCAAAAGTTTCAAGGGGACGATGATAGAGAATTGCTGTGGCTTTCAAGCGTACGTTCATCTTTGCCGGTCAACAGGGTGACTCAGGATCGGCTGCCAAAGTTGATTGTTTAATTCACTGAAAAGGTTGCATGAAAAAGGACAAGTATTTTAATTTGTTAAATTAATTTAAACTATCAAAATTTTATAAAAAAAAATCATTTCTACCTACTAATTGTAATTTATTTTCATAAAAAACTAGTTCTAACTTGGGAATGGTTAATTATACTCTGTACCGTAGGTACATAGAGTATATTAAGTTTGTGCAAAAGTATGTAACAGCCAGAAGGAAGCATCTCCGACCCTATAAAGTATATATATTCTTGATCAGCATCAACAGCCGAGTCATGTCCATCTGTCTGTCCGTAAGAACGCACAGATCTCAGAGATGGTAAGAGATATAAGTTTGACATGGGACATATGATTCTTATGTCTGCAGCCGGATCAAGTTTATTTTAAATTTTGGCCACGCCCCCTCCCGCCACCGCAATTTATAAAAAACGTCATATCTCCCACAATTTTAAAGATAGATGGTTTGCTCCTTCTGGACATATTTAGTAATCTGGATAACTTATCGATCCGCCAAAGGAATGGTGAAGATCGGATGAAAAGACTGTTCGCTGCTGCAGCGCAATAGCAGCGCTGCTTTCAGCTGCTACTGTAGCATCAAAATTTATGCTGAGCGTATAATTTCGTTGGTACAGAGTATGTTATAGTCGGGCTTGACCGACTTTCTTTCTTGTTTTCTTCCAAATGATTATCAATGTAGGTAGTAGTAGTATCAGAACTTATTTATTTTGACTTTTAATGACAAAAATTATGCAATAGCATTCAAGTTTTTCTATCATATTTTGTAGTGTGGTTACATTATCCGCCAAAATGACTATATCATTCGCATATAGAAGAAGCCGTATATTTATTTCATCTATCCACAGTCCACCCTCAAGTTCATCATGTAAATCTTTCAAATATAGCGCGAACAACAGTGGTGATAGAAGGCATACCTGCTTAACTCCGCTGCTCGTACTTGAGTCTTGAGACAGATTCTCTCCAGACCACACCGCAGGCACTGTATTCTTGTATGCAACCTCGATCAAATTTACAATTTTTGTGGAGACACCTAGTTGGAGTAGCTTGTAGATCAAAAGATCCCATGGTACTTTATCAAAAGCAGCCCGGAAGTCCACAAAAAATGCATAGACTTTTTTGTTTTCTTCCCATTTTAATTTAACCATCGCATTTAGGTTATATATTATATATTGTCAGATGTGGAGTAGATTTGTCGAAATCAGGTCTAAATCTCGTGTATCTTGTTATTCGACTTGGTCTATTCCGTCAGCATGTCATTGATTATTCCCATAAGAATTTTTGCACAGCAGTTCTTAAGGGATATACCTCTATAATTTTTCTGGTTATTTAGGTCACCTTTCTTATGTATAGGGAATACTATGCTTCGCTTGAAAGAGTCATCACACGTTGTGTTTAAAAGGATGCTGTTGTACACCTTAGCAAGTTTTTGCAAGAATTCGTATGGTATTCGATCTTCTCCAGGAGCTTTATTAGTTTTGGTCTTTCCGAGCATTGATCGTATCTCTATTATGATAATGGGTCCGTCTAAGCTGCTATCTGCACTCCAATTCGGCGCAAACATAATGTTTAGAAGTTCGTTGAATTGCAATTTAATGACGTGCGATTTACGACATGCATATTTCCATTTTTCAGCGTCTTCACAATATTCCACCAATCCTTAGTGTTTCTCACTTCTGCTTAAGATTGTGCAAAAGAATCAAGATATTCTCTTTTTTTTTTAAGAGGCACTGTTGGTTATATTCCTTTTTCAGTTTCATATAATTAGTTTTGTTAGAGAGACTACCGGTACGTTTATAAGTCTTTAGCGCCTTAAAAAGGGGCTGTTCTCTCACGCATACATTTCTGATCAAACCATTTAATTTTGGGAAGAAATTTCTTGTCGGATGCCTTTATAACATGGTGCTTTAATTGCTGAGTTAAGATCGAGTAATTGAATTTCCGGCGATTCTTTAGTTTTCTCTACATTTTTGTTCAAGAGCGATATGTACTTGAGTTTTATTGAGTCATTCCAGTATAGCTTAGGGAGGAGATTCATATCAAGTTTTGATTGTTTGATATTAGTCAGGTTCAAAGTAAGTTTGATTGGGAAATGATCAGACCAGATTGCGTCCTCTACTTGGAATGTTGAAATGTGCTCGACTAAGTCCTGTTGAACTGCGCAAATATCATTCACAGAATTTCCTTGGCTAGATATAAAGGTAAAATTACCCATCTCATCCCCTTGGGTTCGGCCATAATCATTACAAAAGTTCAAGAAGTCTTGACCATTTGCGCTTACCACCTCATCCTTTGACGATCTGTTTTTGCAGCCAGATGAAAAAAGTTCTAGGGTCATTTCGTCTAGTTCTTGGTGTTCATTTCCAATGCGGATGTTTAGGTCGCCCATAACTATAGGGCAGCTTATTGATGACTGTATAAAGAAATCGTTAATCAAGTCAAATTCTCCGCGTATGTAGAGTGGAACAATTTTGAATTGCATGTTGGTAGTTTTGATATTTATAATATTTATGCCCATTTAATTTTCAAACGCATGTTCGATCCTAGTTTCCGTTAGTGCTTTCTTTACTCCGCAGAGAACTCCTCCAATCGCGCTGCCAAACTTGTTATACCCTTGCAAAGGGTATTATTATTTTGCCCAGAAGTTTGAAACGCATAGAAATATTCATTTCCGACCCCATAAACTATATATATTCTTGATCAGGATGACGAGCTGAGTCGATTGAGCTTTGTCCGTCCGTCTGTCCGTCCGTCCGTCTGTCCGTCTGTCTGTCTGTTTCTACGCGAAATAATTTTACAACATAATTTTACAACATTTTTGGACAAATCGGATGACTATATCATACAGCTCCCATACGAACGATCGGTCGGAAAATGGGAAAAAGACTATTTTTTGGAAATATATAAGCGAGCACTTGCAAGGGTATAAAAACTTCGGCACAGGCGAAGTTAGCTTAGCTTTCACGTTTTTTCTCCTTGCTGGTATCCACTTTGAATGAAACGCCTTAGTTAAGTGATCATATTTGGTCTCTAATGGTGGCTTCGGCGGTTATACATAGCTGCCATATGAATGATTGGTCGAGAAACTAGTTTTAGTGAGAAAAACTTCAAACAAAACGCCTGCAAACTTTGTGTTTCTTAGTTTGCTATGCTTTCCCATGATTCCACTAAGTTTGGTTGAAATCGGACATCTATATAGTGTAGCTGTCATAGAAAAGTAGTCTTACTGAGAAAAACTGGTTTGTTTTCAGTGGAAATGTCCTTCAAATTAGTTAGAACAAGTAAGGGCGCTGCAGTCGAGTTTACCGACTAAAAAATACCCTGCTCATTTGTTTTCATTTATTTGTTTTTGAATTTTAGAAGATGAATGTAACCGGTTTTTGTTACAGCTATTAAATTGTCATCCTGAATGTATGCAACACTTTTTCCTAGTCCTGACTAACAACTGTTTTGCTTAAAACTCCGGTGTTTTTTGTCCGATCTGATGATCTTTTCAGAATAGATAGATATTGGGACTAGTTTGATGTATACTTAACCACGAGGCTCTAACTTGAAATTGTTGATCTGACGGTTTTTTAGGTCTAGGATATGTCGGTTTTTTGGTGATAAAAGGGGGACGGGGGGAATTTTCCAAATCTGAAAAAAAAACTTGATCTGCGTAGGGCATAAGTCTACCTCTATGCTAAATTTTGTGGCTCTTTCTCTTATAGTCTCTGAAATCGACGCGTTCATACAGACGGACAGACGGGCATGGCTATATCGACTGGGCTGTTCATGCTGATCAAGAATATATATACTTTATGGGTTCGGAAATGTTTCCTTCTCGCTGTTACATACATATTCGCACAGCTTCATGATCCCCCTTATCCCATTTTCAATGGGAACAGGGTATAAAAATGTGTTGCAAGGGTATACAAACACTTGCCGAGCCGAAGTTAACTTTTCTCAATTTTTATACTCTGTACCGAAGGTACATAGAGTATTATAAGTTTGTGCAAAAGTATGTAACATCCAGAAGGAAGCATCTCCGACCCCATAAAGTATATATATTCTTGATCAGCATCGACAGCCGAGTCGATATAGCCATGTCCGTCTGTCCGTCCGTCCGTCTGTCCGTCTGTCCGTCTGTCTGTCCGTATGAACGCACAGATCTCAGAGATGGTAAGAGATAGAGGTTTGACATGTATGGGACATATGCTTCTTATGTCTGCAGGCAGATCAAGTTTATTTTCAATTTTGGCCACGCCCCCTCCCGCCCCCGCAATTTAGAAAAAACGTCATATCTCCCGGAGTTTTGAAGATAGATGGCTTGTTACTTCTGGACATATTTAGTTATTAGGATAACTTATCGATCCGCCAAAGAAATGAAGAAGATCGGATGAACGGTTTTCGAGTTATGATCAAAAGACAAATTTTCTTGTTATAGTCGGGCTTGACCGACTTTCTTTCTTGTTTTAATTTAAATTTAGAAATCGCATAATATTTATTAATATTACTGAGAGAGTTCATAAAATCATTACAACACTAAAGGAAAATTGATGTACTATTTTATTATTAACACTTAGATTTTACTATTTTCAACATTGATTTAATGGTGAATATGGTTGATTTAAATATGACATTCGTATATCTAAAGAGTGCACACTTTAAATTTTATATGGGAAATACATAGTTACATTTAACATTGGAAATAGTTAGAAACTTTTTTTATTTAAAAATTTACCAGCCAACAAACCTATACTCATTTTTTTTTGTAAAGGAATCCAAGAGTAGAAGAATTCTTTTAGATTTGGTTCTGAAAAACTGCGAATTAAATTAATTTGTATACAGTTTTAAACTTACTCTGTGGGGGGGACTTGAACTCGGGACCGCTTGACTAGAACACGATTGGAATGTGCCAGTTGTGCCATTGCGTATGCTAAATTACTACTTAAAGTGAATAGCCTAAAAGTATTCATCAATATATTTCTAGCATTTTGCAAATATACGACCGCATGTAGTTCTCAAGTTGGAATTCCCGGCATTGGGAATATAAAAGGGGTAATTGAAATTCGCCGTTTTAAAATGTGTTTTAGTCATTTCAACGTGCTTTTTAATTAATAGTAACATCAAATATGATTGATTGTATTTACTATGCGATTTTTCCCAGAGTGTAATAATATAATAGTATTATTTTTAGAAAATAAATATGTAACTTTCAAAAAAGAAATTCGCTTGCTAGAGTTTGCTATTAAATCAATTATAAAATTATTATTTGTAGAAATTGATTAGACCGACTCCATTCCATCTCCATTCGTTCAATACAAACCAATGCAAAGTATCTCCTCACCTCATATATGGGTGCTAGAAGCCAAGGAACGTTGCAGACAGTTCTACCAGGTAGTTTTGCAGCTCCTACTCCTGATTTCAACTCCGCTGGAAAAAGCTTTTAGTCGATAGTGGAGGATTGTGGAAATCCAGCAATTAAGCTGGACAGCACCGGTCACAATTGCGATAATCAGCACATTGATTTGTTCGGCATCCCATCATCAAAAGGGATAGAAAAACAGTCATTTAGGTGATTTTTTTTATGATCTCTCAAATATTGGTTGGGAGCTAGGGTTGTCGATAAGAGTTATTCCGATATGATATTTTTTGTGCCGATATATCGAAATTTTTTGTCAGAAACAAAATTACAGTGCTCACATTGAAATCAGCCGTTCGGTACATCTGTGTTAAACAGAGCTGTGATTTTTCTTAGCATTTCAAGACCGTAGCAATGCCCATTGCCTTTTAGGCAGTGTATAGGGCCAAGCCACTCGGGACAATCGGGCCGTAGATTCGAAGTCTCTGTTGTATAAGCGCTCCAATCCAAATTCTAGTTTGAAGAATAAAAAAAGTGCAATGTGAAATCAGTGGTTGAACTAGAAACCTACAGCAACCATTGAACAGGTTTTGAACAACTAACTATAGTGGAGTAATTTAGTTCCAGAGCAACTGGTTTTGTTAAAATCGTTTTCAATCCATTACTTTTAAAAAGATAGCACCAATCAAACTGTTTATACCTAATTGTACAATATATGGAGAAAAATCTTTCATTTGCTATTATCCAGTAAGCAACATCTGTTAGTCTTTAATCAAAAAATTTATTTGGTCACAGTATTAAATACATAATTTAAATCATTTTGCTTTTGCTTGGATATTTGAAAGTGATTCTTATTTTGTGAAGTGTTGTGTCAGAGGTAAGAGACCTAATGACCAGAACTATGGAAAAAAAAACTTCACCACTAAGTTACTTTGAAAACATAGAATAATTTAAGAAAAATAATTCAATCATATCTTTAAATTATGCTATTGGAAAGATCAGATACAACGACCACTTGCACTAGTGATTAGACGGAGGCGTTCTTTAATATCTTTTTCGGGTTTGTGTAAGCTTTGGAAAACAACGATATTATCAATATATCGATGTTTTTTGGTCTCGATATATCAAATATCAATATTGAAAATCTATATTTTTGATATTATCGATATTGATATTTTGAAATATATCGACAACCCTAGTGGGATCTAGCCTAAAATTGATCAGACATACACAAACTTTGGAAGATAGAAAGTATATTACAGTCGGGCATTCTTTAATTTTTTTTTTTTTTGCGTCTAGATAAGAAAATCTTGGAGCCAAGAATCCAAACAGTAGTTCAAAGTTCCTACACGCCCACAAACCTCCAATTTTCAACTGGAGTACAATTCCATCCAAGACCCAAAGTGCATACCGCAGACATATTTGCAGCATGTCAATGTCCATCGATTTCATGCTCACTCTGCTTGCCTGAGCTACCATTTTCGTTTTACTCTAGGAATTATGCAAATGCCGAAAGGAAACGAAATTGAAAATTTGATTATGCCCCTTCGCCGAAGTTTGCTGCTGCTGTTGTTGTTATTTGGCTCTTGGCCATGTCTGCCCGGTCCTGGACCTGGTCCATGTCCATGATAATGCCACATTGCCGTCAATAGCACTAAAGCTGCGGCGTGACTACAATAATGCTAGGAGGAGCAGCACAGGCCGAACAAAGCATCGCATACACTGAAAGAAAGGCGTAAAACTTACGACCAGATGTAAGCCTCTTATGGCCAGCAAATTTAAGTAAGTTGCGGAAGCTCAGTGAAATCTATTTGTGCCCATTCCTCGCCGGCTCGTTCTGCCACTGTAGGCAAGTTTCACTTTGGAAGGTTCCATTTTTTTGGTTTCCTGAAATTCACAGGAATTGGAATTGGAATTGAAACATTGAACAGAACTACCAACTACAATTCAATACAACAATGCCACTGAGCAGGCACAACAGCAGCAGCAACAACAACATTCAGCAGTGACAGCGACAGAAATGTTGCCCATTTCCAATGTCCGCTAGTCGATTTGTATGGCATTCGAAATGTTAACTGCCATCCAGGCAGCTCCTCCAGCGGCAACAACTACAACAATGGCGTTGACTTGCAGTCCACATCAAAGTAGCAACATGAATCCTACGCAAACGCAGCCAATCTTTAAAGGCACAAGAAATACTCGCAGCAGTCCATGGGCGTAGCACGGAGCTCGAACGAAGGGGCTATTCTTTTGTTTGGCTGGTTAACAAAAACACATATGTCGATTTATGCATTAAACTAGGGTTGTCGATATTTTATCGATATATCAATATTTTTGTTTGACGATAAGGGTTATTCCGACATGATATTTTTTGTGCCGATATATCGATACTTGAAAAAAACGCTATATCTGAAAAAAGCTACCATTAAGCATACAATCGGTGGCTCGGTGCATCTGTGTTCGACGGGGATTATATGTCTCTTAGCATTTCAAGACCGTAGCAAGGGCCGTTGATTGCCAGTCTCAGCTGTATAAGCGCTCTAATACAAAATCTGTATTGTAGAATAAAGAAAAGTGCAATGTGCACCTAGTGGTTGCACTAGGTACCGACAGCGACCATAAAACGGACTTTGACCAACAAACAATAGTGGAGTACTTTTGATTCAGAGGAACTGGTTTTGTTAAAATCGTTTTAAAACCATTATTTTGAAAAAGTTAGCACCAATCAAACTGCTTATACAACTTATGCAATATATGAAGAATTAATCTTTCTGTTGAGATTATCCAGTAAGCAAAATCTGTTACTCTTTAAGCTCTGTACTCTGAAAATTAAAAAAATTATTTGGTCACAGTATTAAATACATAAATTAAAAAGTCCCCGTTCCAGTCTTCGTCAACCTCATAAAAATTTATAAGCGGATTAACTTCCGCGATTCTTTTTTCTCTTTATATATGAAAAAAAAAAACGAGAAAGCCAAGCTAACTTCGTCTGTGCCGAAGTTTTTATACCATTGCAAGTGCTCGCTTAAATATTTTCAAAAAATACTCTTTTTCCCATTTTCCGACCGATCGTTCGTATGGGAGCTATATGATATAGTCTTCCGATTTGGACAAAAACTTGTAGAATTATGTAAAAGCACGAGAAACAAACAAATACAAAATTGCAGGATGCTATCATTAAAAACAAAAAAGTTTTTATACCCGCTACTCGTAGTGTAAAAAGGGTATACTAAAGTCGTGCAAATGTATGTACCAGGCAGAAGGAAGCATCTCCGATATCATAAAGTATATATATTCTTCATCAGCATCAACAGCCGAGTCGATATAGCCATGTCCGTCTGTCCGTCCGTCTGTATAAACACCTAGATCTTAGAGACTAGAAGAGCTAGAACAACCAAATCTTATACGTAAGCTAGTATTGTCAGTAGGCAGATCATGTTTGTTTCAAATTTTGACCACGCCCCCTCCCGCCCCCGCAATGAAAAATATTGAATAACTCCCACAATTTTTAAGATATCGAGCTCAGAATTTGCATTGTAGTCTATGTGGCCAATATCTACAATCTCACAAAAGGATCGGATAATAAATGGCCGAGTTAAAAAAATGTTGCATACTTATCCGAGCTGAACTGAGCAACGGGTATTTCGAAGTCGGGCAGGGCCGACTTTAACTTACGCTCTTGTTCTAACTAAGACTGTTTTTCAGACCTATCTTTTGTATGGCAGCTATACCATATAGTTGTCCGATTTTAAAAAAAACTGGTAGGATTATAAAAAAACATATAAAACCTACGATTACAAAGTTTGGAGACGATTCCATTGAAAAGAAAAAAGTTTTTCATACTAAAACTAGTTTTCCAACCGATTGTTCCTATGGGAGCTATATGATATAGTCATCCGATCCGGTCGGTTCCGACATATTAGTAGTGTGCAGCAAAAAGAAGACTCTGTGCAAAATTTCAGCTCGAGAGCTTTAAAACTGAGAGACTAGTTCGCGTAGAAACAGACAGACAGACGGACAGACGGACGGACGGACGGACGGACAAAACTCAATCGACTCAGCTCGTCACCCTGATCAAGAATATATATAGTTTATGGGGTCGGAAATGAATATTTCTATGCGTTGCAAACTTCTGGGCAAAATTATAATACCCTAAGTACGAGAAAGAAATAAAAAGAGGTATTGAAAAAAAACTTCACTACTAAATTACTTTGAAAATATAGCCTGTCTTAAGAAAAATAGTTCAATCGTACCCTTAAGCTATGCTATTGGAAAGATCAGAAAAACGACCACTTGCACTGGTCATTAGTGGTCTTCTAGACGTAGACGTTCTGTAATATCTTATCCTGGTTTGTGTAAGCTTAAGAAAACAACGATATTATTGATATATCGATGTTTTTTGGTCTCGATATATCAAATATCGATTTTGAAAATCTAGATTTTTGATATTATCGGTATTGATATTTTGAGATATATCGACAACCCTACATTAAACTCGTCACTCATAAACATCAAAGCAAAGCCAAAGTGGTTTTATGTATTTATATGAAGTACTGTAAGAAAACACAAATAAAACACTTTGCTTCCTAGGGTTCCTTTACTTATCAAACCAAAACGATTTGGCTCGAAGTTTGGTTTTCTTTTTGTAAAAAAATAAGACCTTTATTTGCGCCCAGCTTAGGAAACTGTTTAAAACATTTAACAATACCCGAATGAACATCATTTATTCAAGGCATAATTAAAAAATTATTTTCAAGAACGTAAAATGCTGAGCTTGGATATGGTTTTGAAATGATAGAGCAACGATTCAGTAGTATAAAATTATCTATAAATTATGATAGTTTTATAAGTACTGAAAAAACTGACTTAAGTGATTCTTCAAAACAAACCTTTTTCAATTAATTAATTATTATAAAAATTTTTCTAAACGATAGGTTCTATATATGTCCTTTCATACCAGAATGCAACTTTTTGAGGCGGACATTTAAATTCGAGATAAATTTTTGTATCAAAAAGATTACTTTTTATTTGTAATTTTTTAATTTTAAAATAAAAATTATACAAGAAAAATTACAGCTTTCAACATCCTCTATGAAGATATCAATTCATCAAGGTTTATACTCTGTACCTTAGGTACATAGAGTATAATAAAGGGCATAGCCGGGTTTTAATGGGAATCGGCCCCCGCTCCTATATTTATTTGAAGTATGCAGTTTTGAAGGTCATCCAGCGACAGTAGAGTAGCGATTTTTTATAAACTTCTTGTACCAACCCTGAATTTTTAACAACTGTTTTTATCATTTTCATCTCAAGCCTTTTTTGGACCAAACAATTACTTCATCGGATATTATAGATTTTTCGGAAATGATCGAGAAGGACCTAAAAATACAGTTTACCTGATCCTACCAATTAAGTCAGGCGGTATCCTATTTGGCTGTAATAATATTAATTATGGCATGGAAATAAAAATATAACTTACCTGAATGCAATCAAGAATATAATTCGAATAAAATGATGATCGCGACACATTTCCAGCGAAGCATACAAATGCTATATTGAGTATGTTCCGTAGACCATTGGGCACTCGGGATTACTGGGCTATTGCTGTGAATGTGCGAATGGCAACAGGACTGTGGGATGCTGCTCATACTTAGCTGCAATAATATTTTACTTATCCCACCTATCCGAAATTCTCAGACCAGCTCTTATTTTAAGTAAGCTATATAAGAACGTAGATGCTAATCCAGTAATTAACGAAGACAGTGAAGATGCACACTGGTTCCTGTTGTATGGGGAGGGCGGCCAAAAATACTTCCAGTTGAGGTAGAGGCTTGAAACTTTTTTTTTTTTTTTTTTATGCTTGGTTGGTATTTATTGGATCTTCTCTTAAAGAGACTAACAATAATTTTTCAAATCTTAATCTAGAAACTATTTTAAAAACTATCCCCTATTGGAGGTAGTTTGTGTTCTGCGGCCCTTCAATCGCTGGGTTGGTAGGTCGTTTCTTCGGAGGCGAGAATGCGTTGCCAGCATGGTGAGAGATTTTGCAAGTTGGCTTGAAACTTAACACAAAATTATTTCATCAACTATTCCGACAATTCCAAAACAATCACACCCAACACCACCTCATATACACAGACGGTTCCAAATCAACTCACTCAACATCATTCGCTATTACAACAGAAGACTCAGTCCTTAAAAGAGGGATCCTTCCCAACTACTCATCCATCTTCACGGCTGAAATCATTGCAATTCTCGAGGCCATTAATCAAATAAAATCAAAAAAAGACAAATTTATAATATGTTCCGACTCACTATCCTCTCTTAAGGCCATAAAAAACATAGAAAACCACAGCTATTACCCAAGTACCATCCGCACATTACTAACTAGACATCAAAATAAAATTAAACTTATGTGGATTCCAAGCCACATCAACATAAAAGGAAACGACTTTGCCGATTTGAACGCTAAATCTGCAAACCAATTCCCACTCACCACCACTATCAATACTAACACAACAGACATCAATAGATACTTTAAAAACCAACAAACAAACACAATGGAACAACACTACCAATCATGCTCAGACTGGTACAAAAACATAAATCCAAATAAGATAAACATCTCACACTTCATGAAATTTACGAACCAAGAAGAAATTACTAGACTAGACCAAATAAAAATACTAAGATTACGACTTGGGCATACAAGGATCTCAAACCAACACTTCATAGATAAAAACCTTTCCAAATATTGCCCACTTTGCCAAAACAATACCAATATAGACATCAAACACATCTTAACAGAATGCCCATCTTTAAGGCCAGCCCGAATACTAAACCTCCAAAACAAAAACCCAATAGACCTCCTAATGAACCCATCAATTGATATCCTTAAGCACATACTAAAATTCCTCAAAAACTCGAACCTGTACCACAAAATATAAAAAAAAATTATAAAAAAGTTATTATATCAAATCCAAAATCACGTATATTCCATAACAAACTTCAAACTCAATCTCACTCACACTTTGTACATAAATATAACTTACATACCTATATAAACAAGTAAGGGCGCTGCAGTCGAGTTTCCCGACCACAAAATACCCTGTTCATTTATTTTCATTTATTTGTTTTTGAATTTTTGAAGATGTCATCCTAAATGTAGGCAATACTTTTCTAGTCCTAATCAACAACTGGGGGGCTGCTTTTATCAGCTCAACTGTTTCGCTTATAACTCCGGTGTTTTTGGTCCGATCTGATTGTACTTTTCAGAATAGATAGATATTGAGCCTAGCTTGATGTATACTAAACCACGACGCTCTAACTTGTGGAAAATTGTGGATCTGACGGCTTTTTAGGTCTTGGATTTATAGAGGAGGTCTAGGTTTTTTGGGGATAAAAGGGGGACGGGGTGGAATTTTTCAAATCTGAAACAAACTTGATCTGCGTACAGCATAAATCTACCTTCGTGCAAAAATTTGTGGCTCTATCTCTTATAGTCTCTGAGATCGACGCGTTCATACAGACAGACAGACGGACAGACGGACAGACGGACGGACGGACACACGGACAGACGGACATGGCTATATCGACTCGGCTGTTCATGCTGATCAAGAATATATATACTTTATGGTGTCGGAAAATTTTCCTTCTCCCTGTTACATGCATTCGCACAACTTCATGATCCCCCTTTTCCCATTTTCAATGGGAACAGGGTATAAAAATGTAAATATTACTAAACAGTTAGCTGAAGGCCGCAGCAGCCATGCTACCCCCTACTAGCTCCTAAGTTTATAACTTTAAGCTAGTCATATAAAATGAATAAATAAATAAATAATCAGTCTAAAAACGTGTTTTTGTTGAAAAAATCATTTTGTTTTAAACGACAAATGGCAAAAACGTAACATTAATTTAACAACAACCAAAAAAGTATTAAAGATTTTTTCATAGTTCATATGTAGACGCCTTAATTATAAAGTAAAAATTCAACAAATATCAAGGAAAAATGAAACAGGATCAGGCTTAAATGAAAGGATCAGGCTTAAAAGCAATCTGTTAAATACATTTTTTTAATTTGAGGTTACGTTGCCTTATTGTATAAAGCAAGAGCCTGGGCACCTATCGGCACTTAAATTTAACATATTATAATCTTAAAAGGTTTATAAACAATGTGCAAAAAGATTTATTGAGTTGTGAGGTGGCGGTCATAACGAAAACTCTAACTAAACACAGCAAAGACAAACACAATACTGATTTACACAAAACACAGCAGGAAGTACATATACTTTTAGATGCATAAATAAAGTTAATACCTTTATTTATAATTTTAATCCCTTCCATCGCACAACAACTTTGATTTAAATGTTTTTTAAATTTTTTTATTGAGAGCTCTATTTTCAAGTTGCTCACTCTGCAATGACAAAATAATAGCATGCTCTCTCTTTCGATGCTATTCTTGAAGAGGACAGTTAGAACAAAGCAAAAACAAGAATACAGTGTGATAGCTAGACCAATTATGAAAAAGTGTTGATACATTTAAAGTCAAAATTTTAACTTTGACATTTTTATTTTTGGCCTATGGAAGGAACCACTGTGCGATGATGAAAAAAAAACTTGAAAATATACATTCAATAAAAAAAGGCTTGTGATGGAAATGATAAAAACCGTTTTTAAAAATTCAGGGTTGGTACGAGAAGTTTATAAAAAAAATCGCTAAACTACTGTCGGTGGATGACCTTCAAAACTGCATACTTGAAATAAATATGGGAGCGGGGGCCGATTTCCCTTTAAACCCGGCTATGAACTTTATTTCATAGAAAATTAGAACCATGTAGCAAGTTTTGGCAGGCTCGGGGAATACACAACACTACAAAGCAGCATCAGTCATTGCCTGTCAACTGTCATTGGAATAACCGTGTCTTCATGCCAGCAATTCCATAAAAAACAAAACTGTGTGAGCGGACCCAACGCTATTCTCTTAAATATGCATGCTCTCCTCTCTCAGTTTCTTTACTTCACTGCCTTCGCCCAGAAGCACTAAGCTGAGAACGAGCTTAGCTCGATATGAAAATCGAAATTTTTGAAAATTTTACAGCGAATCGATTTTGTTTCAAGAGCGTTCGTACTTAAATAATTCGATCTGCTTTTTTCGGGGTGTAAGAGCTTAGATTATTATAAAGAAACCTGGGTGGTGCAAATAGAACGATTATCCTGATGACTTGATAGATGGTAAGCTTCGGTCCTGATTCGGTCTTTGGTCACATATAAACTAACAAGATTATTGATTATTTCATCAGAGTTGTTTTATGAAAAATGTATAAGGTAAACTTTGAAGGTTGGATACCGATTCTGTGAAATTTATATTTCGATCGAATAAGTCAAGATCCAAAATAAATGCATTCCGACTAGCTTTGACCTTGTCATCAAACATTCCGAAATTACTGCAATGGCAGCCTTTGAAACACTACACTTCGATCAGAAGCCATTAAAAAACCCGTCCAAATCTTCAGTTCGCTTGCATCCCTCGACAGCCCGTTCGTCCTGCCCACGCCTCTGGCAAGTAAAGAGACTGGGGACTGCGTCTGTGGCTCTTGCAGCGTACCAATTGGATGCCACAAACGACGACGTCTGCACAGCGCACAGCAAAGATATCAAATGTATTGATAAGCCAAAAGAAACCTTGGGCACTGGCACCACTGGACTGTTTTTTCCACTGAAAAGTGCAAAACATCGAGGATGGCGGTGCGGACGTGGCGGAGGCTGGGGCAAGTTGGAGGCAGCCGCGGTAGTGGTAGCAGCTTTGACGTTCGGTGGCCATTATGTTGCTGCTGCTGCTCCTTAGGGATCGGGCTGCAACGGCGGCAACAACGTCGATGGACGATTGACGATGGTTGCTG
Organism: Lordiphosa fenestrarum; assembly: GCA_035044985.1. Lineage (NCBI taxonomy): Eukaryota > Metazoa > Arthropoda > Insecta > Diptera > Drosophilidae > Lordiphosa > Lordiphosa fenestrarum. The sequence continues at coordinate 153,769 of JAWNNO010004529.1, forward strand.
CTCAGGTAGATAAATTCGTAATACAACTGAAATGTCCGAGGCTGCTGCTGCTGCTTCTTGAGACTGGCTGCTGGTCTGGGTCGGGGTCTGGGCCATGGCCATTGTCCGGCGTCCAGCTTGTCCATTGAAGTTTCGACATGTTGCAGTGCCGCATTTTCGTTTCTCTTTGCGCTGCTTCCAGAGCATTTTGTATTGTTTTGTGTTTTGCGGCTTATCCAGCGCTTTCAACGCCTTGCGATCAACGCTTGGCTCCGTCCACTGTCCACCCGACTCAGCCGCAGCCGCAGCCACAGCAGCATAATTCATGTTTCACGCCGTTTGAGGAGGCAGACAAATCCAAAATGGCAGCCCAGCTCCAACAGCTGCGCAATTATTGACCTGGGAGCTAATCAATGGTTGGCTAACGCAATTGATTTTTCGGAAATTACATGTATCGGGAGAGAAAGGTTTGGCCAGATGCTGGCCTGACATGCATAGTTCGTCGGTCTGGGCCATATTGATAGTTTGTTTGGCCAGAACGTAATTGAGTCTCAGTTTACCAAATTGAACTTTTTATGGTGTGCGAAGGGCTATTTCCTGGATTTTTGCATATGCACGATTGTACATACTTGCGAGGACATACGAATGCACATATTTGCATTTGATATTTGCTCATTACTTGAAGTGGTCGCTTCCGTTGGCCGCACTCCTGTTTGCACAGTTCTTGAGGGGAAGTGAGTTCTCTGGTGCTTATTCCAAAAGTGACCCTAAATAATGCAACAATTACAATTCGAAGAACAACAAAAACAAAGACCGGCAGAGTTTCCAAAATCGACCAACCCACTTTCGCACCTGCACAGCCAGATTAGACCCTCAGCAATGGTTCGGCCAAAAAGGAGGATGTTAATTGTTGATGGTTGAATAATGAAAATCTGATCACTTTGGTGAGGAGGATATCCCATAAGCAGTAAACGGTCTTTAGGTTCAACACGGAGAGACTAGTCCATTTTGTTAGGATAATATTCAAAGCACGAAAAGCTGTTACGAAACTTAAGACCAACCAAAGTTTTCTAATGGCATAACTACACAAAAATTTGATAGGAAGGTGACTGCCAAAAAATACATTTGATAAATTCATAGTCTCTATTTCCAGATATTTGCAAGTCTATCTACTGGCCAGCTTCAACAATTACTCAGCAAACTTTTTCAAAGCGTAAATGACTTCTTTGGAAGGCAAGAGCTCTCTTGTGGTTATGGGGCGTATGTAATGTGGTGAAGCTTCTGATCGGCTCAACATGGCGGACCCTATGTTAATCTGGCTTACTGCATCCCAAGTTGACGCACACCTCCTCGATGGTAACTCCTGGTAACAGAGCGATGCGCCCGCAAAGCTGCTGGCTAACGTGAGTCGGGCTTGGTACACACCACCTTAATACCCCAATAAACGGTAGTTGAAAAATGCGAGTTACAGAGCCGAGAGCTATGGCTCTCGAGCTTAAAGCTATAGCTTACGAGCCGAGAGCTGTTTGATGGCTCACAGCTCAGAGCCAAGAACCGAGTGCTATGAGCTGAGAGATGGACCTGGCTCTCGAGAGCTGCGAGCAAAGAGCAATTCACAACCTCGATTGGAATTTCAATATGCTTTCGATTCATACCTGAATCTACTGCATCTAACGTTTTAGAATTCAAAAAACACTTTGTTTAAATCAGATTAAAAATTGATTGTTTTTTTTTGGACTCTGTACCGTAGGTACACAGCGTATTGTAAGTTTGTGCAAAAGTATGTAACAGCCAGAAAGAAGTATCTCCGACCCCATAAACTATATATATTCTTGATCAGCATCAACAGCCGAGTCGATATAGCCATGTCCGTCTGTCCGTATGACCGCACAGATCTCAAAAATAGTAAGAGATATGGGTTTGACATGTAGGGGACTTATGCTTCTTATTTTCAATTTTGGCCACGCCCCCTCCCGCACCCGCAATTGGGAAAAAAACATCATATCTCCCACTGTTTTAAAGACAGATGGTTCGCACTTTCTAGACATATTTAGTAATCAGGATAGCTTATCGGATAGAAAATCGGAAAAACGGTTGTCGAGTTATGATCAAAAGACTTTTCGCTGCTGCAGCGCAGTTGCAGCGCTGCTTTCAGCAGCTACTGCAGCACCAATGTGAAAGCTGAGCATAGAATTTCTTTGGTACAGAGCATGTTAGAGTCGGGCTTGAACGACAGTCTTTCTTGTTGTACTCTGTACCGTAGGTACATAGAGTATTATAAGTTGCAGTTGCAGCGCTGCTTTCAGCAGATACTGCAGCACCAATGTGAAAGCTGAGCATAGAATTTCGTTGGTACAGAGCATGTTAGAGTCGGGCTTGAACGACTGTTTTTCTTGTTGTACTCTGTACCGTAGGTACATAGAGTATTATAAGTTTGTGCAAAAAGATGTAACATCCAGAAGGAATCATCTCCGGCCCTATAAAGTAAATATATTCTTGATCAGCATCATCAGCCGAGTCATGTCCGTTATTTCCATCTGTCTGTCCGTATGAACGCACAGATCTCAGAGATGGTAAGAGATAGAGGTTTGACATGTATGGGACGGACATATGCTTCTTATGTCTGCAGGCAGATCAAGTTTATTTTAAATTTTGACCACGCCCCCTACCGCCCCCGCAATTTAGAAAAAACCTCATATCTCCCACAGTTTTGAAGATAGATGGCTTGTTCCTTCTGGACATATTTAGTTATCAGGATAACTTATCGCCAAAGGAATGGAGAAGATCGGATGAACGGTTTTCGAGTTATGATCAAAAGACTGTTTCTTGGTACAGAGCATGTTAGAGTCGGGCTTGAACGACTGTCTTTCTTGTTTTTATTTTAATTTTATTGCTCAAAGGTTAATGATTATTTTTTAAGTAAAATAAATAAAAATCAAAAATAATCATTTAATTTTTAAAAATCGAACTTAAAGTTATGATTGCCCCATTGTAAATGGGCTTTATTGGTTCGATTTGAGTTACTAAGAATGTGCATCAACTTTGACACAATTCCTGATGCAATAGTCGTAATCGCTTTCTAAGTAATTTTTAAAATGATTACATTTGGGTTTTATTTAAAAAAACTATATTTATCATTATTTTGTAAGTAATATGATTTGATATGATTATAATATATATTTTATATAATAATCATTACAGTCCCTGAATCAAAGGGTCGATCCTCAAGCTTAGGGTTTTCCTTACACTTTCGTGGATAAAAATAATATTCCTTGAAGGAATCGTTTTCTTATTTCTTAGATAAGACTTTTACTTAATCCCCAAAAGAAACTACAGTTGAACTTCTCTATTACGGAGTTCTGTACAACGAAGTTTTCTTTACAGCGAATTAATTTTCAGAACACTGCAATTTCGATCAATATTATAATAGTTCTATATTACGAATTTTCTTTATAAGGCTGGTGTTCAGAACGCACGAAAAAAATGATTACGACGAATTTCACATAATGCTGAATGCTTATTAAAAGTAGACTTATTTGGATATGGATCATCTGGAATAAAGTCTACAACGATTTTTTTTTATAGAGAAGTCCGAATGTATTTTCGATCTACAGAAAGATTTCTTTTCTTTCCGCCTAGGGATGTCGCAGGGTGACACACTTCTTTCCGAAGGGCGATGTGAGCGCGATAACAATGCGATATCGCTGAAGTAAAGCGACTCCCACTGAAAGGATCGCATTCATGAGCACACATAACCATGAATATTCATGAGTGTTAAAATATTTCACAGCTCTAAGGTTCCAAGGATGACTAATTTAAATGGTAATGTTGCGAATTAACAGAGCATTAACATTAATGTTAACCTACTTACATTGTGTAAACAGTCAGCGCTTGAGGGCCACAGATATAACTAACTAAGCCATCTAAAACAACCGCGAAATTACAACATGGCATCGCAAGCCACACCCTCCCCGCACTCACTGCAGAACTCATCTATTGATTGCACCTGCAAAGGCGTCAGACTTATCAATTCTCACATTTTATTGCGGCCAGGAAAACACGGCGGCTACAGCAAAGCATGGAAGGATGACCGCAGAGAAGGCATATATATGTTTGTATTTGTGTGTGTGTAGGTACTGCTGGCATTGTCAGCACCGAATTGAAATCGTTGTTAGATTGGAATTTCGACCCAATTAGGAAATTTTTCAATAAGCGACTACAAATATTGGCTGCTGCTGCTGTTGCTGTCGCCCTTTCTGCTGAAAAATGCAAAACCTTCAATGGTCAAGGATACAAATACAAATACAAGAAGCAGGCGAACGATACATAAAATATATTGTTATGTCTGCGGTGAGAAAACTAATTGACGATGACAGCAGTCTGCGACGGCAGCGGCCAATAATCGGCATCGACGACGCTGCCGCCGCTAGAAGCAGGAGCACTTTTTCTGCAGTTGTCGACGGTTCGCTGCACGCTTTTGAGCAACATGTTTGCTTGTCGGTTGGTCCGTTTGTCCGAATGTAGGTAAGTGGCCTTCGTAGATTTCTATTTGGGAGAGAGGAGAAAAACCGCAATCGTTTAAATTTATTTATACGTCCGATGCTGGTGGATATAAAAGGTGCCGCCAATGCAGCACCGGCAGCAACAGCGGCAGCAGCAGCAACTGCGGCCAACAGCAATCATTTTGGGATTGCATGAAATTATTGATTTGTTATTTGCAGGATCGTTTGCCGGTGCGACCTCGGCTGCGGCTTGTTAAAATGTTCGAGTGGCCGTGCTTTACGCTGATTGCTTAACTTAATAATTGTATCTTAATTTTGTTGTACTCGTATTAATGACAATGGCAAATTGCCGCAGGCGCCATTACAAAAGAATGCCACGAAAATCGTTGCCTCGATTGGCTGTGTAACACCAACTTACATGAGGTACTGTATGAGGGGATTTTATCAATGCGGTTTAATTGAAAATGGAAAATCAATTTTGCTAATTAAAGTTATAATCAATTACTTAATTAAGAGAAGTCGGCCTTGGTATGTAGTATATGGCTCCACCAACTTCAAATGCATATTTATTTCCTGCTTGTAACTGTGTTCTCTCCATCAACTGACAAGACTTAAGCTCTGAATATATCATCATCATCATTATTGGGGAGTGGCCAAAAGCTTGGGGCCAGCTGAGCGCCTCAAGTGGAGTTTCCAAGAAGGTTTTAGGCCTTCAGAAGGAGTTCCCGAGGCTTCAAGAATGCTTGCAATTAGTTAACATAAACACAGAAAATGTTACATTTATGGACTTTATGGACTCGGTTCTAAATCTGTCAACTATTTCCACATAATCTAGTACTTCGCATACAAAGGCAAAGGCAAATTTCTAGAGATTTCTGGAACAAAGAGCAATTTACTAGCCCCAAAAAAAAGGCCAGAATCGAGCTTCTCTCAATCTCTTTGCTTGTACGCTTCGAATTTTTGCACAAGAGAAAGGGGGACCTACAGTTAACGACGATTCCGAGTTTTTGAGAAGCTTTTTCATGGCTAGTTACTTCAAAGTTGCGGCCAACACTTATATAATAGATATCCCGAGGCGGGATCGAATCCAAGACCTCTGGCATAGTAGGCAATCACACTAACCGCTGAACCACACCCGATCCACGATTTCTAGTATAATCACATTAATGGTAATGCTCAGTAAAGTTTTATAGATGGACGTATTCAGTAATTTCCTAGTTTCAACTGGCTGCAAGTCGATATAAACATTCAAACTCGTCCAAACTTCGAACCCAGTTGTAAACGCCAAATTACCAACCCACCAACCAAATATTAATTAATTTCTTAACTTAATTAATTCAAGTCTTATATTTTGTAATTGATTTGTGGATCTTGCGAATACTGTTCCTTTTGACAGACTGAATAGACCTCTAGTTTAGTTTAGTAATATAGACTTTAAGCTAATTTATATACGGCCCTGTTCCCAATTCCGAGTCGGTTATCATGTAAACGTTAGTTTTTGTACTTAAAATCCCACAGTTTTCTATGAAAAGTAAGAAAAATGTCTGTGCCTACTAGATCAGGTCATCTATTTTAGTCGAATTGAATCCACTTGGCATTGTGCTGTCGGTTTCAACTGCTGAAGCAATTCCGATTTTTCTAAACCTGATCTAGTAGCCGTTGATATGCATGTCTCCTTCCTTATAACATTTTAATGTTTAAGCTCTACAATGCCACGTTTACACGAAAACCGATTCGGAATTCGGAACAGGGCAGATAATCTTTATTTACAAATGGCTTTCTTTTTCTTTCTTAATATTATTTTAACACGTGTGACTAACGCGATAATTTATAAGTCTCCCACTGACTTGTAGCGTTAGGATGATAGATCAATAAATAATAAAAATAATAATAATAATATTGAATTCTGAGCATAAATAATTATCGAGAAATGGCGCAGTACCCCTTTCATACCGTTTCGATGCCGGTTCTAAACCTGTAAAATATCCAAATTTCAAGTTCATGGCTTAACCACTTCTGAGATATGGCTCTGAACCTTTATTGAACCGGATCTAAGTCAGTAAAATATCCAACTTTATACAAAGACCAAATCTACAGACCAACTTTCAAGAACATAGCTTAAGTAGCTTCTGTGATATGAACATCTGGAGTCAGACTTCTTTTATCCGTCCGATTTTTGAGTACGGATCATTAAGATAGAGTTTAATCTGTGCAAAAGCTTTGGAAGATTAATTTCCAGCCTCAAGTATTAAACAATAAATCGACGCATTTCCGCGAAAGAATCGTTTGTCAAAATACTAAATTTCACAGTAGTTTTTTTTTATATTACTCAGCTTAAAACGGGTTAATCCTGATTAAATTGTTATAGATTGTATTGTAGAGCTGGCAAATAAATTGATCGATGCACCGATTTTTTCCACTGCGTGAGAAACATCGACTCAGGCGAAATCTCGTGCTTAGGGTAAGAAAAAAACAGTAAGAATTTACAAAACTTATCAAATTATTTATAACTAATTAAAAATAAAAAAAATTGCCAAGTGCAAAAGAAATTATTATACAAAGGACCTGTGGAAATACCACAAAAGACTTGATCATTTAAAAAGAGCACCCCTGATGATTCAAAACGAGGTTCTCTTTCTCTTGGCTTCTTAGGTGCGTTTTCTCATGTTCCTGTTTTTGCCAATCCAGGTGGATTTAACGCATTTGCATAGCTCATGCTCAAAATGAGTAGTACAAATACTCCGAATCCACCTAGATTCGCAGAAACAGGAACAAGAGATAACGGCTCCTAGTGTCATTTAGCTAAAGAAGCTAAAAAAAAGTTAAACTCCCAGTCCCAATGCGTCATCCCAGCTTGCTTCAAGGAGTCAGATTTGTTTAGCCCATTTTAAAACATAATCTCGAAAAGGCGCACACCTTATTTAAAAAAACACATTAAATTCAGAAAAATGCATGAAATCTTTATTTGAATCGAAAGTACGGTCCATATAATTTAATGTTTGATGATTATTTCATGCAAATGTTGACCGTGACTGCGCCTCAAATGGTCCATCCAATATTCGAACTCACGAACTCCATAAAGAAAGCTGCAGAATTCATGCAAATATCAAATGGCAAGTGCTATAATGAAGTGTGGTACGACGGCAAATGTGATCGAGCCAGAAAGGCGTCAATGAATATGCTGAACAGAGCCGGGCGAACAAATAATCTCGCAGAGATTACCAGCAACTAGAACGCTCAATTTGCAACATAAAAAACAGCAAAGATTTTTGGTCAGCCGTCAGAAGAATAAATGGAACCTCGACACGATCATCAATAAAAGTATCCGGTGACCAGCTAGCCAGTTATTTTCAATCCTTGTTGTATGCAGAAGGAACGGAGCTGTTGCAAGAAGTCACTTCATCATGTCTGGAAGTCCATGAGCTTGACAAGGAAATCACATTTGAGGAAATCCAAAGCGCTCTAGAAAGGAGCAAAATGGGCAAGGCCCCAGGAAAAGACCGCATTCCCGCAGAATTCATCGTAAATGCACAAACCAATTTTATCGCGTGGCTTCTGGATGAATAAAACCGAATATTCAACTCTGGAAAAGCTCCAAAAAGCTTACAGAAAAATATCATTTCTCCTATATGGAAACTACAGGGGTATTTCATTCTAGAACTCAATAGTAAAGATTTTTACATCGATTATATTAGCAAGGCTTAATGCTTTTGTGGAGACTAATCAACTGCTCAGCGAATTTCAATCAGGCTTCCGCAAGGTATAGCATCTTTGTTCTGACATCATTTGCAAACTCATTCTTGGAAGAAATGAAAAAATGTTATCTATTTTTGATAGATTTCAAAGCTGCCTTTGACACCATCCACCCAAGAAGTCTGCTGTACTAATTGATCTCCATGGGTGTATCAACTAAAATGATCAACATATTGCGAAGTTTGTACACGGATAATGAGACTGCAGTGCGAGATGGAAAACTGCTCACAATAACAATAATATGCGATTTGGCCATGGTATATATCGAAATATAAGTATCGATAGCATGAGTAGTGGCGCTCATCAGCTGTTTTTGTTAAGTGAAATGACACAATAACAAGTTGGGAATGGAACATTATTGATAATAACAAGAAAGAAAGTCGGTCAAGCCCGACTATAACATACTCTGTACCAAGAAATTTGGTCTTTTGATCATAACTCGAAAACCGATCATCCGATCTTCTTCATTCCTTTGGCAGATCGATAAGTTATTCTAATAACTAAATATGTCCAGAAGGAACAAGCCATCTATCTTCAAAACTGTGGGAGATATGACGTTCTTTTTAAATTGAGGGGGCCGGAGGGGGCGTGGCCAAAATTGAAAATAAACTTGATCTGCCTGCAGACATAAGAAGCATATGTCCCATACACGTCAAACCTCTATCTCTTACCATCTCTGAGATCTGTGCGTTCATACGGACAGACAGACGGACAGACGGACATGGCTATATCGACTCGGCTGTTGATGCTGATCAAGAATATATATACTTTATGGGGTCGGAGATGCTTCCTTCTGGATGTTACATACTTTTGCACAAACTTATAATACTCTATGTACCTACGTACAGAGTATAAAAACTGGCGAATTTCGGAGCGCTCTCGCAAAAATAAGTGAAAACCGGAGAATGGCTGATAGATAAGGGATGCTTAATAGCTATATCAAGCATCGGTAAAGATCAGTTCTGTGTAAGAGTGGTCTCGCAAGTTTGGCTACAACTTATAATTGGATATCAACAAATTAACAAGCACCACTGACTAAATTTAAGCGGATTAAGGACGTCAGTGATTTATCCCGAATCGAACCGTTTTTCATTGTGGTTTTCGGTTCGGTTCATAAGCTTTATAAATTGCATCATCATAACGTCATTTAGTTCCATCGCAGATAAAATAGAATTAGGTCGCATGTATTCTGTTTTTATTGGTTTTTAACTATTTCCATGCTGTATTCACTGAAGTGTAATTGTTGCTTACGACTACCAATTTTCCGTTATTTTCTGAAGTTTGGAAAACTCACCATACCCCATACCCCGTAGAATACTTTTAAGCTGTCCTCCTTGACTTTAAAAAATTAGCGCCAGATGGCGCCACTTTCATACAAAGCCTTAATGTATGCCAGAGAAATTACTTGACTCGAATTATTCGAATTGCGAACAGAAACTATAGGGGAAATTGCGAACAGAAACTATAGGGGGAATTGCGAACAGAATTTTAGAATTGATTTATAAACGAAGAAATAGTTCCTTCCCGCTTGCACCAAATATTTCAATCTTAAAAATAATAGATTAACGAAAATTAAGGCTCAATTTATAAAAAGAGAAATAATGAAGAATATTTCATATTTTTATACTCTGTACCGTAGGTACATAGAGTATTATAAGTTTGTGCAAAAGTATGTAACATCCAGAAGGAAGCATCTCCGACCCCATAAAGTATATATATTCTTGATCAGCATCAACAGCCGAGTCGATATAGCCATGTCCGTCTGTCCGTCTGTCCGTATGAACGCACAGATCTCAGAGATGGTAAGAGATAGAGGTTTGACATGTATGGGACATATGCTTCTTATGTCTGCAGGCAGATCAAGTTTATTTTCAATTTTGGCCACGCCCCCTCCCGCCCTCGCAATATGGAAAAAACGTCATATCTCCCACAGTTTTGAAGATAGATGGCTTGTTCCTTCTGGACATATTTTCTAATAAAAATTTTTGTTCGATTTGCCAAAGGAATCGTAAAGATCGGATGAACGGTAGTAAAGATATGAGGAAACGAAAATTCAATATATCTGGCCTGCTCCTGCAGCGGCAAAACTCATACATTTGTATGTAGATGTATGTATATATGAGCAACGGCTTTACAGCAAAGTGATAGCCAACAATATTTTAGGACAAATTTTTAGTTAACGATTCATATTGGACGTTGTGGGTGTGATGACCCCGCCCCGCCAAAAATTCCGCCTTTTAAATGAATTAAATCTGCAAATATATTGTCTGAGTAATTCCAACAACGAAATCCTATACAAAACCTAACAGCTATGGCTAGCTCATTAGATCCAATTGGATTCTTGCAGCTAACTGGGACGCTCTCATTTTCCCCCTTCCCTTTCCCACATACACAATATTGAGAGAGAGAAATTAGAGATGGTCGCGGGACAAATATATCGCCCGATACCCATCTGACTACTAAGACGAGGATTGTTTAAATTGCAAATAATATAAAAATAGTCGAGTTCTTTAATTCTAACATAATATCAAGCAATCACAATGATGTTAAGTCATTCTGGTCACTCCGGAGTCCCGCGTAGTTTTCGATGTGAGCCCATCTCTAGCTCTGGCAAATGCAAAGGTTTTTTTTTGTCTGCGGCGCGTGCCAATCCTCTCTCTCTCTCTCTCTTCCTCCTACTCGTAGTTTCCTTACTTCGACTCGTACGACTATCTCGAACGCTTCCGAAATTTTGTGGCTGCGATTTAAAAAGGCTTTTTCTTTGCGATTTCTAAATTTTACAACGCAATTTTCATTGCGAAAATTTACAAAAATATTAAGGAGTTTATTAGCGTGTCCGGTTTAATCAAATTACGTGTTTTAAATAATAAATAAATAAAGGCGCGCGTTTGTGAGTGTGTGTGTGATTCGCGTTTGGACATTGGGTTTATTATTTAGACTCACTAACTAACTCGATCTTAGTATTAGTGTTAGTTTAATAGGCCAAAAACAAACTTATCAATATAGTGAGATAAGTTTTTGGCAAATTGCAATCTTGTGTGGATGTGTGTGTGTGTGTAATTTACGCGCGCGAAATAGTTAGAACGCGTTTTGTAAATATTAAGTGCGTTTAGATTCGGCTTACGCGTTCTAGACTAGGATATATTTTAGTTAGGGATCGTGATTAAGTACGTATTTGCGTTTTAGGGATTAATAAAGTTGTAGTTCGAATTCGAGTGTGGTTGTGTGTGTGTGTGTGCTTTCCATCTTTGGGTGGTTGCATTTGTGGGCGTGTGTGTTTGCTGCGCGCTGTAAGTTAGAATTGTATTAGGCATCGCGATTGTTGACTTACTTCACGTTTTTGCTTTCGTGATAAGCAACTTAGGGAAGCGGTTTCGCGATTGTACGGTTTCGGGATCCGCGGAATACAGCGTTTTCAAAGGAGGCCCTTAACAGGTTTTTATACTAAATTTAATTAGTATCTTTATTATACTCTGTACCGTAGGTACATAGAGTATTATAAGTTTGTGCAAAAGTATGTAACATCCAGAAGGAAGCATCTCCGACCCCATAAAGTATATATATTCTTGATCAGCATCAACAGCCGAGTCGATATAGCCATGTCCGTCTGTCCGTCTGTCTGTCCGTATGAACGCACAGATCTCAGAGATGGTAAGAGATAGAGGTTTGACGTGTATGGGACATATGCTTCTTATGTCTGCAGGCAGATCAAGTTTATTTTCAATTTTGGCCACGCCCCCTCCCGCCCCCGCAATTTAAAAAAAACGTCATATCTCCCACAGTTTTGAAGATAGATGGCTTGTTCCTTCTGGACATATTTAGTTATTAGAATAACTTATCGATCTGCCAAAGGAATGAAGAAGATCGGATGAACGGTTTTCGAGTTATGATCAAAAGACAAAATTTCTTGGTACAGAGTATGTTATAGTCGGGCTTGACCGACTTTCTTTCTTGTTTAGAAATAAAAAATATTAAAAAAAAAAACCAAGTGGTGGTCTCACTAATCCCCAGAATAATCGTGCGTGGTCTCATTAATCCCTAGAATAATCGTGCATGGTATATCGATATATCGACCCTTGGCCCTGAAGAGCTGGCAGCACTGCTTAGGCAGAGGCAGCACTGATTGTAATCGATAAGTTTAAGTTCAGCGTTGCAGCTACTAGTTGTGTCTTTGTTAAAAGAAACGTTCTCGACGCTATCAAAAGATATAAATTGCGATTAAGCGACGTCTTGTGAAGACTTCCAGACAGATTACAACGCCTGCGCATTTATTCAAATACTACAGCGCCTGCGCATTCATTTGTCGCAAGTGAACTTTCACTCTTTGAATGAGCAAGTTTACATCATTAATGATTTAAATCATTGCGTCTCGTCGGCTGCCGACGCGTTTGTTTGTTTAACAATGCCAATAATAAGTGCGAGTGAAATGGCAATATAGTGTGTTGATTAACATTTTAATTCATTTCTGGAGATTTCTTAAGCTTACAAATTAAAACAAACAATATTTTATGCATTAATTAATTCTTCTATCCTTATCCATTATTTACATAATATTCATTCATTTAATATTTGTAATCAGCAAACATTCCGCCAGCTGCTTGCCTTTTTAAGAAGAGAATTTTAAGAAGATTAAAAGCAAATGAGGCGTACACTTGCCAAAAGTGCCAATTTCAATCGCAAGACTTGCAGAAATTGCGTTTGCATTTGCATGTTCAGAAGCATGACGCGTCAAAGAGCTTTGTGTGCTTAAAATGCGGTAACTGCTATAAAAGCGGGAGTTGGTTTTTGAGGCATCAGAAGCGATGCTGGGTAGCTGAGTAGCGGGGTAGCAATTCAGAGTCCTGCTCCAGCTCTGAGTTTTCCGTTGAACAAGCCCGGATACCGTCCCAGCTCAACAGCAACAACGACAACAGAAGAGTCAGGAGAAATGTTGCCAGCAGGATCAGCAGAGCGTGCAGTTGTGCTGGTGGTCAAAGTGATGAAGGAAAAGTTCGACTTAAGTGCCTTGCGCCTGGAAGGAACTGTACTTGATGTAGTGCCAAGTTCAAGAAATACATCAAGTGAGTCCAGTTCTGATGAATCCACACCACCAAAAATAATGTCAGCTGTGGAATTTATTCCGCAAATAACCATGGAGGACGAGGATGAGAATGGGTACTTACAGCAGCAATCTGCATCGAGCTCATTTGAAGATCTCTCCCAAGAAAAACCTCCAGTGAACCATGAACCTGAAGTAAAGTCATTTAAGGATGAAATATATCCTAACAACAAAATAACGGAAAACATTGCAAGTGGTATCAGCACAAGTGATGATGAATCCACACCACCAAAAATAATGTCGGCTGTGGAATTTATTGCTGAAATAACTATGGAAGATGAGAATGAGAATGGGTACTTACAGCAGCTATCTGAAGAAGAGCTACAGATGTGTGTAAACTTCGGTTATACCACTCAACCAGATCTCGTTGACGACTTGGTGTCCGATGAGCTTGATTTTTTTAAGCCGCTCACTCAACCAGCTCTCGTTGACGACTTGGTGTCCGATGAGCTTGTTTTTCTTACGCCGCCGAATATCGTATCCGAAAACCCGTGCAACGTGTGCGGAGAAATATTTCCCCACTATGATCAACTGGAGAGGCACAATAAAGTACGATAGAAAGATAAAATTAGAGAAAAAACTGAAACTAGAGAAAGAATACAGTAAGTTCGAAATAGAGAACCCAGAAAAACCAATGTGTGAATACTGTGGTGTATTCTTTATAAACTTAGAATATATGCTGGTAGATCGTACAGCTGTTTCAAGAGGAACCACCCTCTATAGTCAGCGATCAATGCCTACCATCTGAACGTTTCTCTAAAGTCTCTCTATGCCTGCGGTGGCATAACCGTTTGGGAATCCCAAAGCAGAATGCGCTAAAACATCGAGATGCAGCGTAGAAACACACAGTCGCCTGTCGTGTGTGTGTGTGTCCCCCTGGTATTGCCTTTATTAGTGTGAGAGGTACTCTCCCCGCTCTTAATAATGGTGACCAAAAAGTTTGTTTGCATAATTGCATTCAAACGGGGGTTTTAGTTGTTATAATGAAACCATTTAATGTTTAGGCTCATACAACAACAACGCCGTGCCTTGCGTTTTTAGCACATGTGACTGGTTTTTGTGACCTTTCTACTGAGTAAACCTGCAGTTTTTAGCCGGCTCGAGGTCATGTTTATGCTTTCGCACAACTTTAAACGGAGACACAACACCACAAAGGAGGCTGGTAGATCGTACAGCTGTTTCAAGAAAGACAAAGATAAGAAGAGTATAATATAAGAAATAATATGAAAGGTTCAAGCGCTTATGGGATCCATTTTGACGAAGGATACCTCAATATGACACACGCATATAGCAATGTTGCTACGTTGTTTTTGCAATGATGGAGATGGGCCAAAGCCATGATCGCCCCAAGGACTCAGAGGATGTTGCGATTCGGATTGTTGCTTTCCACGCTTGGATTAACAATTCCGAGTCGGACGATCGACATAGAGTAATTAATATGTTTAATAAAATATTTGAAAATTGCGCAAAGATAAAACAAATTTATTATACCCTGTTCCCATTGAAAATGGGAAAGGGGGGATCATGAAGTTGTGCGAATGTATGTAACAGGGAGAAGGAAAATTTTCCGACCACATAAAGTATATATATTCTTGATCAGCATGAACAGCCGAGTCGATATAGCCATGTCCGTCTGTCCGTCTGTCTGTCTGTATGAACGCGTCGATCTCAGAGACTATAAGAGATAGAGCCACAAATTTTTGCAAGAAGGTAGATTTATGGATAGATTTGGAAAATTCCCACCCGTCCCCCTTTTATCCCCAAAAAACCAGACCTCCTCTAGAAATTCTAGACCTAAACAACCGTCAGATCCACAATTTTCAAGTTCGTGGTTTAGTATGCATCAAGCTAGGCCCAATATTTATCTATTCTGAAAAGTACAATCAGATCGGACAAAAAACACCGGAGTTATAAGCGAATCAGTTGAGCTGATAGTAGCATCCCCCCCAGTTGTTGGCCAGGACTACCAAAAGTGTTGCCTACATTTAGGATGACATTTTGTCACAAAGAAATAAATGAAAACAAATGAACAGGGTATTTTGTGGTCGGGAAACTCGACTACAGCGCCCTTACTTGTTTTAATTTTATCAAAGGACTCGTTTTACCAGATGGAAGTCATATGCGCAAGCACCTGCAATCCGTAGGCTATTTAAACTTTGCGAACATGTTGGGCCATCTTGAAAATGGAACGTATTCATTTTCTGATTACAGAATTAGGTTAGACAACATGTTAATAAGAAGTAAAACAATCGATACACATGGAAGTAAAGATGACTTGTGCAGCTCATGTCATCATCGTCTTCAGACGAATTCAGGTGCTTCTCCATAATTTTCAAAAGAAGAGGCCTTACCGCCACAAAATCGACGAGCGCGTCGTAGCCGACTCGGGAGTCCCAGAGATGAACTGGTAGTTGGTACTTACTGGTTGATCTGCTACTCCAAGATGTTGACTCGACCGATGCCGCGCACTAGCACGTGAAGTGCTAGTGCGATTGGGCTCGTCTTTTATAGGCCGCTGAGTGCTGCCGGTGTCGACTGCGCTGTCGGTGCTCAGCTGTTGGTTATCGATAACAATCAAGGCGGCTTGGTTCCAGATTTTAGTTATCGATGGGTGTTGGATAGGCGCGCTTCGGCCTATGGTTTGAGTGTGGGCGCGCAGTTTAAATCTTTATTTAATCATAACCTAAATTCTAATTATGGTGCGCTTCGTGCGGCTTAATGTAATCCTAATTTAATTCTATAATGAAGGTTGAGAACTTCTGGGGAGTCGCAGGACGAATGATGCGCCGTTCACCGTTTACCGCAGGAAAAGCAAAGCCAGCCAGCAAACCGTTACAACACAAATGCCTTGTCGGGACATAGATTGCAAGCGAACGTGCTCTGCAATCATTTACGGGTTGAAGTGTAGTGAATAAGCTTTGCGAAAAAAATTCAGCGCCTTGGCAAATTGAAATGATACAAAGAGCGCAAAGGCAATAATAAACGAGAGCGTAAGTTAAAGTCGGCCCTGCCCGACTTCGAAATACCCGTTACTCAAGGCAATTAGTGTTTAATGACCTCATACGGCTCAGATAAGTATGCAACGTTTTTTTAACTCTGCCATTTATTATCCGATCCTTATGAAAACTTGTGAGATTGCACATATTGGCCACATGTACTATACTGCAAAGTCTGAGCTCGATAGCTTACAAATTGTAGGAGATATTCAACATTTTTCATTGCGGGGGCGGGAGGGGGCGTGGCCGAAATTTCAAACAAACTTGATCTGCATGCAGACAATACTAGCTTACATCTAAAATTTGGTTGCTCTAGCTCTTCTAGTCTCTGAGATCTAGGTGTTCATACAGACGGACGGACGGACTGAAGCACATGGCTATATCGACTCGGCTGTGGATGCTGATGAAGAATATATGTACTTTATGATATCGGAGATGCTTCCTTCTGCCTGTTACATACATTTGCACGACTTTAGTATACCCTTTTTACTCTACGAGTAACGGGTATAAATACACACACAGAGAACATAGCCATTCACACACATCGGCAGCCAACGCACGCCAATACAAGAATGTTCTCTTTTCCTTGTCAACAATGCGTTTGCCAAAAACAAAATATCACTCGTCAAGCCGATGATACGTTCGGCCCTGTACCACGCAGCACGCTGATCCAAATCAACTGGATCAAATGGGAATGCACACATATCGTCACACTTTTCACACGCATACAAGCACCACCGACGACGACCGAACATTCGTGTTCTATAAATAGCTTTCAATGCTTATAGCGTACGTGTGATTTTGTGCAGTCGGCCGCGGCAGAGGCCCTATGCACACGAGGCAGCGCGCTGCGTCGCGACGCGCTCATCTCTGCTCTAGCTTTAAACACGTCAATCACGTGTTTCGGGTAGTACACGTACGTTCGAACCTATACTCGGACACGAATACACGAACAGTAATTCACGTGTACACTTACGTTCGAACTGAAACACGAACCACGTTCGTATACACGTGTACACGTGTAACTAAATACACGTCTGAAATGTCGAGCCCTACTAAATAGTCATGTGTACTTAGAAATACGCGAATAACTTCGTCATACAGTAACGAAATTCATAGAAACAACATCTGTTCAACGGTGAATTAAGTAAGCAATTATAATAAAATTTAAACGAAAATCACATAGAATAAAATGTAAAACCAGTGGTGGGCAAAGAAGAAATTTTAGAAAACGAGAGAGTTAAGCTAACTTCGTCTGTGCCGAAGATTTTATACCCTTGCAAGTGTTTGCTGAAATATTGCCAAAAAAAACTCTTTTCCCCATTTTCCGACCGATCGTTCGTATGGAAGCTATGAGATATAGTCATCCGATCCGGTCGGATCCGACATATTAATAGAATGCAGCAAAAAGAAGACTTTGTGCAAAATTTCAGCACGATAGCTTTAAAACTCAGAGACTAGTTCTCGTAGAAACAGACAGACAGACGGACAGACGAACGGTCAATGCTCAATCGACTCAGCTCGTCACCCTGATCAAGAATATATATAGTTTATGGGGTCGGAAATGAATATTTTTATGAGTTGCAAACTTCTGGGCAAAATTATAATACCCTTTGCAAGGGTATAAAAAGGTGAAAATGCCAGATCTGTAACCCGCATTTTCAAGCCATTGAGTTAAATCTGTTAAATCAGTAGCTATCTGTCTATTTAGTCTGAGTAATTTAAATGAGTAAGAAATGCAAAAAGTGGTTTTTGGGCCATGTGTTCAGATTTTGGGGGTGTTAGGAAGAATCCAAGTATGAGGAAATGCGATATTCGACCTGCTCTGCAGAGTAGGGTAGGTCAATGCGAAAGTATTATTTCGTTGTAGCTCTGAGTAATTAAATGCGTTTTTTCAAACTCACTTTTGGTTTTTCCACCTGCGAACTAGTTACAGTCACACTCTTTATACCCGTAACTCGAAGAGTAACAAGAAAGAAAGTGGGTCAAGCCCGACTCTAACATACTCTATACCACCGAACTTATACGCTCAGCATAAACTTTGATGTTGCAGTAGCAGTGCTGCTACTGCGCTGCAGCATCGAATATTTTTTGACCATAACAACCGTTCATCCGATGTTCACCATTCCTTTGACGGATCGATAAATAATCCTGTTTACTCAATATGTCTAGAAGGTACGGACTATCTATCTTTAAAAATGTGGGAGATATGACGTTTTTCCAGATTGAGGGGGCGAAAAGGGGCGTGTCCAAAATTGAAAATAAACTTTATCTGCCTGCAGCTATAAGAAGCTTTTGTCACATAGATGGCAAATCTCTATCCCTTACCATCTTTGAGATCTGTGCGTTCATACGGACAGAAGGACAGACGGACATGGCTATATCGACTCGGCTGTTGATGCTGATCAAGAATATATTTATCTCCTTACAAACCAAACTCATCTCCTCTTGTAGGTATGTATTTTAAAAGTGTCAACTTCCCAATTATTGTTCATTTCATAACATTAACAACGACTACTAACTAGTTTACAAATTCATTTCAAGTATCCACAAAATCGTGATACCTCAATCACTGACCCGGGCATAAACCACAGCCGTGCGGGATGGAGTGTAGACTTCAATAAAATTGGAACGACCAGCATAGCCCTCCGGATTCGAGGGGTGACTGCAGTTGGCATCGATGCGATTGTGACCCCCAAACTGTGGATCGTCCGAGGAGAGCACTGCCTTGTAGGTACCCGCCCAATTCGTGCCCACACGATAGCCGGTGAAACTCCGCTGTGGGTGGAAGTTGAAGACGAACACCAGGCCAGCACGCTCAAAGGCAATGATCTTGTCACCCTCATGCTTCCAGCTCACGTAAGCGGGCCCCGAGTGCAGCCAGCCGTAGCGCTGTTCCCGCTCATTCATGGCACGATCGAATTCATTGAGGAACTTGTACTTCAACGTATCATCGTCCACTAGATTCCACTGACGTCGGGCATAATGATACGAGTCATTGTTGCCCACACGTGGAAAGTCCAACCACTCAGGATGTCCGAACTCGTTGCCCATGAAGTTCAGATAGGCCTCGCCGCCCAACGCGTGTGTTATCAGGCGTATCATCTTGTGCAGGGCGATGCCACGGTCAATGATAAGCGAGGCATCCGACATTGTGGACATATGTGTGTACATCTCCTTGTCCATGAGCCAAAAGGCGATTGTCTTGTCCCCCACAAGAGCCTGATCGTGGGACTCGGCGTAGGCCACAGTGTTCTCCATCCAACGTCGATTCGTGAGCGTATGGATCAAATTACCCATGTTCCATTCATCATCGGCCTGCTCCTTGAGCAGTTCTATCCATTTGTCGGGTATGGCCATACCCAGCCGATAGTCAAAGCCTATTCCGCCCTCCGACACTGGACGACAAAGAGTGGGCATGCCCGAGACATCCTTAAGGAGAACCAGAGAGCACATTAGTCAAAGCAGGCCACAAGCCCCTCTCACAACTCACCTCTGCTATGGTGATAGTCTCCGAGTCCAGTGAGTGCAGCAAATGATTGGCCAGTCCGAGATAGTTAAGCGCATCCGTGTCCACATTCAAGCCGAAGTATTCGTTATAGTCCCCGCTGAATCCCTCGCCAATGCCTCGCGAGTGGTACAACATGGAAGTGACGCCATCGAAGCGATAGCCGTCGAAATTATACTCATCGTGCCACCAGCGCAGATTGGACAACAGGAAGCGCAACACCTCATACTCCACATAGTTGAAGAGCCTGCTATCCCAAAGCGAGTGTTCACCCCGCGCCCCGTCGTGAAAGAAGCAGCTGTTGGTGCCATCAAACTGATTCAGACCATCCTGTACGTTCTTTGAGGCGTGCGAGTGCACCACATCCAGCAACACGAACAGTCCATGTGAATGGGCTACATCGATCATGCGTTTCAGCTGCTCCGGATTGCCACAGCGACTGGAGGCTGCATAGAAACTGGTCACCTGATATCCAAAGCTGGCGTAATAGGCATGCTCCATAATGGCCATCACTTGAATGCAGTTATACCCCTGCCGCTTGATTCGGGGCAAAATTCGGTCGGCAAAGTCATCATAGCTGCCCACCCGTGGCTCCTGCGAGGCGATGCCCACATGACACTCGTAGATCCTCAGCGACTTGGGCCTGGCAGGGCGCGAGTGCTGGCGCTGATAACGCTCTGACGCCGGCGGTTGCCACACATACTGCTTGTAGTTGACACCCTGGTTGGCCTCCTTTGGCGGTTGCACCACATACTTGGCCCAGGGCGATAAGCGATCCAACAACTGACCAGCCTGGTTGCGTATGATCACCTTTATCTCACTGAGATGCTTAATGGGCGGAGTTCCATCGGCATTGGCAGGCAGGTGCAACTCCCATTTGCCAAAGTCCAGTTTCTTGAAGGGATGCGCCTCCCAGTGCCAATTGTCTGTGGAAGAAGGGAATTATTGAATGATTGGTGAGAACTAGAATGATCCACTCACTGAAGTCGCCCGTTAGATAGACATCCCTGGCCCCTGGCGCCCATTCACGAGCAATCACCGAATTATCCGGCTGGAAGTGAAGACCATAGTATTTGTAGCCCTGTGAAAATTCCTCCATTCCACCCTCCAATTGGTTAATCTTGCCAAGCCAATCCTGGAGAACGCCGTGTCTGAAAGGATGAACGAAATGAATAAGTTTTAAGAATACAACAACAACAACCAAATATCTAGTCGAGTATCAGAAACTGTCGATCCCTAATAGTAAATACGGAAATTTAGAAAAAAGTCACAACTCTCACAGTTTTATGGATAGATCGTTCGTACCTTCCACACATATTTAGTAATCAGGACTATTTATCGATCCGTCAAGGATTGTTCAAAGATCGGATGATCGATAGTCGAGTTATCAGCAAAAGAAGATCGCTGCCGCAACCAAATGCAAACTGAGCATACACTTTCGCTGGTGGAGAGCATTTTAGAGTCGAAATCTACTGACTATCGGAGGTGTCCCAAAACATTTCTTACTTCCAAATTCCAACCCAAAACCAATTCTCGCTGTCCTAGAAATCTCTTTTGGGTGGTTCCAAGTCCCTAGTGTTTTGGGAAGAGAAATCGCTATTTAGATAAGCAAAATTGGTTTGGAAATTTTGGAACCACATTATTTGGCTAACACGACTTAATTATATTTTCATACTCTGTACCGTAGGTACATAGAGTATATTAAGTTTGTGCAAAAGTATGTAACAGCCAGAAGGAAGCATCTCCGACCCCATAAAGTATATATATTCTTCATCAGCATTAACAGTGCAGTCATGTCCGTCTGTCTGTCCGTATGAACGCAGAGATCTCAGAGATGGAGATAGAGGGTTGACTTGTATGGGACATATGCTTCTTATGTCTGCAGGCAGATCAAGTTAATTTTGGCCACGACCCCTCCCGCCCCTGCTAAAAACTTCATATCTCCCACAGTTTTAAAGATAGACATGTTTAGTAATCAGGATAACTTATCAATCCGCCAAAGGAATGGTGAAGATCGGATGAACGGTTCTCAAGCTATGATCAAAAGACTTGTCTGCGAGCAGCTCGGGGCTTATTCTTTAGACTTGGATAAAAATGGAAAAAGCCGAATCTTTGAGTTAATTTTTCTTGATGTCTCGGCGAGATGGGCACTTTCGGAGGCCAGATTTATGATGAAAATCCTATTAGAATAGATCTGTTTGATCTTTTAATGATTTTTGGTGTCAATGAGTCAATGAGTGTCTTTTTTCAAGGGCAATGACTTGGATGTCCAATTCTATCTCAAAGAATCGATGCACCAGATGCAAAATACCGATGTCGATTGAACTATCGGTGAATTCACACGTTCATCCTCGGAAGTGGCCTTGTTATCCTGCACTTACGATAGTTCTTATACAATACCATTGCAAGGCAAAAATCCCTGCTTTTCCGATTTATAACTGATAAAGAACGTTTGTTAGGATGACGTATCAAGTATGTAAGTTCGTCGTAGCGCTGTTTCTACGCTGAAATCAATAGAATATTTCTATAAATAGAGCTTATATATTACAATTATGACACGGTAATGTCCCTCCCTACAGAAGGGCTTGACCGACTTCCTTACTGCCGATAAGGAAAGAGCGCATCCCAAACTCGAACGCACCACAATGGAAGCCGACTATTGGATGATGTGCACAATCATATCAAGGGAATGATTATTGACAAGAAACATACTATGTATGAATTTCGAAGCATCTTTCCTGTGGTAGCTATTTGCTAGACTCATCCGATCTGGCCGGTTCCGATAAATGTGCAGTGAATTTGAGTTTCAAAACTTCGTGCAAATTTTGGTAAAGGTAGCTTAAAAACTGACGGTGGACAGACGGACATGACTATATCAACTCAGCTCCGTCTGTCTGTTTCTAAGCGATCTAGTCTCTCAGAATTAAAGCTATCGAGCTGAAATTTTGCACAGAGTCCTCTTTGTAATGCACGCTGTTAATATGACTGAACCGACCGGATTTATTGATACATTACAATGTATCATGGCTGTCAAAGCTGCGATCGGTTGGAAAATGGCTCTTCCAAAACTCAGCGATTATTACAAATTAATACTGTCGAACATATTTGCAAAATTCGATCAAATTCGGATAACTATATATCATAGCTCTCATAAGAACTGTCAATAGGAAAATGGGTTTAATACACCCACAGAAATGTAGCACGAGTCGGCAAGCATTGAAGATTTGAGTTTAAGTCCCAGTTGAGGTAAGTAAAAAATAAAATTGTTAAATGGTATTTAAACTTAATCATAACTTAGCAAAATATTGTGGGGTGGGGATTGAGGTGTGTGGGTGGTGTCTCCCCCCGTGCCACCGCGGCTGGTCTTTCTAGGAAAATCTATACTTGGAATCGAGAATTTGTATGCTTGCAACCAAGAAGATATTTTCTTGGAACCAAGACAATTTATTCCTAATATAAAGCAGACTTAATGCAAAAATTTTAATCTCGAAAATCCATGCTTGATTTCATTATTTTCCTCTTGAATCCAAACATGTTCTGTCTTGCCGTGTTTTTGGCATAAAATCTGCTTGATGTCAAACAGGATCAAACAGTGTAGGACAAATTTTCAATTTTAGGTTTTGGCGTTCCTATTTTTAAATTTTCATTAATTTATAAATCCTATAGCTGTAGACCGATCGTTCGGAAAGTAGGTCTACGTTTAAAAAATGTTTTAGTTTTCGAAGTAATACACGAACGAACATTCTAAAAAAGATGCTGCAAAACTTTTGCCGAAACCGATATTTTAAAATGAACAAATGAATTTAGCTCTGCCCTCTGGTTTGAATCTTTCATCGGATTTACCCGACCTAATCGACCTATATCCTGCTTGTTTTCCTTAATATTGCAAAGATTCTTGCATCCATTGGCAATATGCTCTTGAGGAAAAGCGATTGACCAAGGCCAAGATCATGCAAGCTCCAAGCATGCCGGCAGCACGCAGCAGCAGAAGATACAACCGACATACAAATTAAAATAGGTTGAACTGCACACACACACACACAAACACACCCACAGCCATAGCCAAAGCCATACCCAACAACAACACCGGGCGACCTTCACATGACATTGCCAACGCAGTTTTCATTCGTACTCACTACTTAAAAACTTAAAACTGATATGATAATGCAGCTCTGGACATTGCTGGACTATGAGAAGTCATGCTCGTTTGTTATCAGCTACCGGCGCCAACCTTGGATTAGACGATCTCTCTCATTCGTACTCAAAGGGCGCCCCTTAAAAACTCACCGCCTGCGGATTTCACGCTCAAAGGGCTTAAGGTAGCCATCCTGGGCCAGCAATTTGTCTATGTCCTTAACCTCCACTTGCATAGCATCCACACCCATGTTGGAATGGGCTCAAAACACAGAATCAACTGAAAAACAAACTGAAAAGAGCTCTCCACCGCCGACGCTAGCTACTGCCACTGTGTGCTTTATCAGCTGCAGTCCAATATAAAAGCTTTTTGTAAGGGAGCTTTGCCGGCGTCTGTTGAACAGCTGTTTTTAGCTTTTCGTTTTACTTTTGACATTCGCGAATATAAACAACAACATAACAACGACATCTGTTACATACAAACAAATATAGTGCCAATTATTTTTTTTGCGGTTAACTTGGTTAACCTTTCAGTGAAGCGTCTAGTGCATTAATCAAAATGGAGGAATAGTGGCTTCGGCCTGACGAATTCGTACACCCTTGCATCCGTTTTTATACTCTGTAGAAGAGGCACACAAAGTTTATTAAGCTTGTGAAAAAGTATGTATCAGCCAGAAGCAATTATCACCGACCCCATGAAGTACATACAGTCTTGATCAGCAGATTCGTATGAACAAACAAATCTCGGATATGGTGAGAGATAGATCTACGTATGGGACTAAAGCTTCTTATGCGTGAAAGCAGATCAATTTAATTTTCAATTTTTGCCACGCCCCAATTAGAAAAAGAAACCATACCATCGAACCCTCTGGACATATTTAGTAATTAGTACTAGATATAGATCAGCCGAAGGAATGGAAAAGATTTGACAAACGATAGTCGAGCTATAGGAAAAACAAACATTTATGCTGGGGATCACCTTACACACCTTAACACTTTGTGTGGTAAATACAAACTTTGGGAGGAATATATCCTGTTTATACACAACAACATAATTATCGTGATAAATGCTCTTTTAAGTATGCTATGCATATAAGTATTACTAATTCAAGAGCACAATTCTGATATATTTGGCTTACTACTAATTCACTTGGAATAACTTCAATTAGTCCGTAAATCAAAGTGAATGCAAATTTTGGATTATGTACGACGCTAGCATTTTTGACTCTTAATTACTCATTTATATTGGTAATTATTTAGGGTAAAAACGTTGGCATTCTTTAAGGAGCATTTATCATGAAATTCTTGTGTTTATACGGGGTAGCTGAGTATGTTTTTGTATGGCTTGACCGACTTTCTTACTTGTTAATACTCCAATAATAAAAAAATATATAAAATATGCCAGGTGTTGTAATAATTGGCACCTTAAAAATGCAAAAAGTAAAAATAATGCTCAGCTCAGAGCCTGTTTTTTAAGACTGCATAAGTTGCATTTCTTATCAAATAATGTAATGGCAAAGTTCGGAAAATTGAATTTCCCTGTTGAGATCTGAAAGGTAATTTTCAAGCATCTGCTGAAATGAGTCCAAATCAAGTTTTAGATTGAAATGCACTTCTAAATCAATACTGTCCATTAACTTTCGTTGATATAGAGTATATTATACAGACGTTCATACTTGTTTATTCAAATAGCTTTGCGACTGGGCCGGCTAGCATAGAAACAGACAGACGGACATGACTAAATCAACTCCACTCGTTACACTGAATAGACCTATAACCAACTAAACTAAAAATACCAATTTGTAATCAGTCTACTATCTATCTGACAGATTTTTATTAAGATCGGTTAACATGAAGCGGTTTAGTCTAGCTATAGAATTTTGTCTATTTCCATTATTATACTCTATATCAAAGGTACTCAGAGCCAGAAGGAAGCATCAGCATCAACAGCCGAGTCGATATGTAAGCGATTCTTCCTGGAGATAAGAATGTGATTCTTCCTACAGGCAAGAATGCGGTTATTCGCCAGAAGATAAGCCATACGAATAAAAGGTGTTTCGAATTCTGTTATTTAACAGTATGATTTCGCACCTAAGGTAAATAAGCGTTGCCAAAGAATTTTATTTATTGTAAAAAGTCGTTCAACTTAATTGAAGAAGAATCGCATTCGGGTCTTCTTAGGGAGTGTTAAGCGATGTATCGCCAATTCTCTGATGGGATGATGAAAAAGTGAGACCAATAATAAGGTATCGCACTCGTGCCCTCAAGTCGATTTTTGAGGGATATATCGCCAACTTACCGAATGGAAGGAAAAAATGCGATAACACTTATCGTCAATCAAACCCCTTTATAATAAACGAGAGCGTAAGTTAAAGTCGGCCCTGCCCGACTTCGAAATACCCGTTACTCAGCTCAGCTCGGATAAGTATGCAAAATTTTTTTAACTCGGCCATTTATTATCCGATCCTTTTGAAAATTTGTGAGATTGTAGATATTGGCCTCATAGACTACACTGCAAAATCTGATCTCGATATCTTAAAAATTGTGGGAGTAATTCAATATTTTTTATTGCGGGGGCGGGAGGGGGCGTGGCCGAAATTTGAAACAAACTTGATCTGCCTACAGACAATACTAGCTTACGTATAAAATTTGGTTGCTCTAGCTCTTCTAGTCTCTGAGATCTAGGTGTTCATACAGACGGACGGACGGACGGACGGACGGACAGACGGACATGGCTATATCGACTTGGCTGTTGATGCTGATGAAGAATATATATACTTTATGATATCGGAGATGCTTCCTTCTGCCTGTTACATACATTTGCACGACTTTAGTATACCCTTTTTACTCTACGAGTAACGGGTATAAAAAGCGATACCTAAGGTATTTTGTTTGTGTAAATCGCCAAACTATCTTCAAACTCCAAGTTTTTTCAAATCTTTGCCACGCCTCCTACTGCCCTCTTGTTTTTTACTGCTGTGACACTGATCTAGTTAAGAACATACAACAAGCTCTAGCAAAATAGGTGAACAAACGAAATGCAAACTACTAGGAGGGGAAATGTTACCGTCATACTTTAACTTAGCACTCCATGAATGTTGTAGTGTACATTTAAAAAACTATTTAATTACGCCAATGATATATCAAATAGCCCTTTTAAAACTCCTATCAAAATTTGGGATGGAAATCAAGCTGTTCTCCCATAAATTTAAATCTTGATTTTCGCTGTAACTTTGCAAATGATCCTTAAAACGAGAAGGTTAAGCTTGCTTCGTCTGTGCCGAAGTTTAAAATACCATTGCAAGTGCTCGTTTTGATACACCGACTTTGACCAAACTTTATCAAAATCTGGTTAAAAGCCTATATTATTCAAAACGTCCGCTTTAGATTTCGCTAACATTGCAAATTAAACAAGTAAGGGCTCTGCAGTCGAGTTTCCCGACCACAAAATACCCTGTTCATTTGTTATCATTTATTTGTTTTTGAATTTTTGAAGATGTCATCCTAAATGTAGGCAATACGTTTTTCTACTCCTGACCAACAACTGGGGGGGTGCTCTTATCAGCTCAACTGTTTCGCTTATAACTCCGGTGTTTTTTGACCGATCTGATTGTACTTTTGAGAATAGATAGATATTGGGCCTAGCTTGATGTATACTACCACGAGGCTCTAACTTGAAAATTGTGGATCTGACGGCTTTTTAGGTCTAGGATTTCTAGAGGAGGTCTAGGTTTTATTGGGATAAAAGGGGGACGGGGTGGAATTTTCCAAATCTGAAATAAACTTGATCTGCGTACAGCATAAATCTACCTTCATGCGAAAGTCTGTGGCTCTATCTCTTATAGTCTCTGAGATCGTCGCGTTCATACAGACAGACGGACAGACGGACATGGCTATATCGACTCGGCTGTTCATGCTGATCAAGAATAGATATACTTTATGGGGTAGGAAATGTTTCCTTCTCCCTGTTACATACATTCGCACAACTTCATGATCCCCTAATATTATTGAATTTAATTACTTTGAACACAATATTCTTTATTTATTTGTGCAGCAACACTTTCCCAAGCACTTTTCACAGAAATGTTGTCAAAATGCTTTTTCTCTTTGATTCGCCAAAAACATGGTCTTGCCTCAACTGCATTTATTAAAGCAATACGCAAGCAATCTTCGCACAGTTTTTACCTCCATCTTTTCACTAATCACTTCCAAAATAATTGTAAACAATATATTCCTGGCCTGTGTGTCAGCTGTTTCTCGATCCACACACGCTTTCGAAACGCCACTATCGATACGGCGCAATGTAGACAATTGTGGATTTCGTTCATGTTGCTGTTGCTGGATAGGTGAAAAGGTAAACGAAAAATTCCTGGCACAGTTGGATACCCGGCTGAATAGTAAATTATAGTTTGAATATTCAATATATCAATGTGTTCCACAAACCATTTTCGACCCAAAAGCAACCCGATTTCTATACGCTTTTAGTAGTTTTTAGGTCGAAAGCGATTATTAGAACTCGTAGAATTTAATTAACTTCTAAATAGTAATGTTCAGTGTCTAAATAAATGGATTGCTTTGTTTTATATTAATATTGTATCCAGCATGGACTAAACCAAAGTTCGAACCAAAACCTTTTTCCAAGGACCTCGAACCTGAAATTTTTCAACCCGAACCATTGGTAAATTTTGATTCGAACCACGGTTCCGGAGATCAAAAAAATGTAGTAGTTGGCAGCCCTGTTTTTTTTTTACATAAACTCACTTCCAACTAGGGAAACCGATTTTGACAAAACGCTGTAGAATTCGGCGAAAGCATATAAAATAATTACGAAATTTCTAGACGGCACCATTAAAAAAGTTTTTCTCAGATTATTTTTCAGATCTATCTCTTGTATGGCAGCAGTATCATTTCATCAGTTGTCGGATTTTCATCAAACTTAGCTGAATTATAAAAAAGCAAAGAAAACCTAAACATAAAAACATAAAAAGCTTGGAGACTTTTCCATTGAAAGCAACAAAGTTTATCCCACTAACACTAGTTTTCCAACCGATTGTTCCTATGAGAGATGTAGTCAACCGATCCGATCGGTTCCGACATATTTGTAGCGTGCAGAAAAGGAAGAAGAAAGTTTATATAAATATTTACTGTGGGCAATATTATAATATCCCCAGCAAGGGAACAAAATTGAAACAAAATTTCTATAATCAGTGCAAATGTTAAACTATTTGAAAATACGGTTTCAATAAATCTCCGACAACAACAATGGCTCTCAACAGTTGGTTTAGTTTTACAAGATTGCTATAAATCAAGCCAAATTTCATTTTGAATGCATTGGCATTGTTTAGGACAAAATCAAACTTTTGGAAAAAACCCGGGATGAGACCCTTAAATTCTGATAGAAGGGACTTCTGTAAGCATCACCTAATACTCAGTTTCTCAACTGTACCCTAGGTTCGCGTTCTATGGGTACTTTTGTATAAGCAACACAAAGCGACAACAATTTGAACTTAGAAGTTAATGGTTCAAGATAAAAAACACAGCAAACACAGACAGGGTAAGATACCTCCAGAAGGGGTCAAACCTAAATTCTTGCTCATCTTTAAAAGCGCACGGTAGAGTTTTCTTAAATACTAAATGTATGATAGCATAATGGGCTATTTCGTGGGCCTAAGAGATGTTACTCCTCAGCCATAAAACCGCGAAATGGAGTACCATTTAAGGATCTACCCATTTAGGGTATTAACAGCTCCCAAAAATTATGCAATTAATATAATATAATCCTGCATTACCAGCAGGAATACAGATATTATCTTTTAAAATCTTCACATCGAAGCATTTTAGTGTATCGCGGTTAGTCCATTGAAGTCATTTTATAGTGAATTTGTTCTATTTTCTTACTTGCAATGAAGAAGGTTACCTATAAGATTAATGGCCTAAATTTGGTGATGCTGCTAATACCCTAAATGGTCAATGTTGTTCTAAGGCAGTTGATTGTACAAAAATAACCATAGCCCGCGAACCAAGGCTATGTTGGAGAAACCGAAAACGCAGTTTGGTCATGGACATGGATATGTTCGTGGGTGAATCTTAAAATGGTACTACATCTCGCGGTTTTTTGGCCGACGAGTACCACCTTTTAGGGACGTGCACTAGCCCATTGTACCATCGTAAATTTAGTTTTTAATAAAAATCTACCGTCCGGTTTTAAAGATATTCAAGAATTTGTGTTTGACACCTTCTGGATGTACCTTAACGAATTGTACGATAATGGCGATTTTTTGATATAACGTTCCTAGTGACCCTGTCTGTGTTTGCTGAATTTTGTAGATTTTTGGTCTGAACCATTAATAACTAAGTTAAAATTGTTGTCGCTTTGTGTTGCTAGAACAAAAGTACCCATAGAACGCGAACCTAGGGTACAGATGAAAAACTGGGTATGAGGCGATGCTTACAGAAGTGCCTTCTATCAGAATTTAAGGGTCTTATCCTGGGTTTTTTTTTAGTCTCGTACTGTGTTATACATTGGGCGTTTTCAGCAGATAAATCCGATTTACGATTACTGATTTATGATGGCCGATTGTACCTGCTGAATACAATGATTGCCGATTTCGATTGGTATATATGACAATCATGTTTGCTGAGATGGAATCATACAAAATCTATGAGTGGTGACGCCGCTTATTGATTGCTCGTCCAACTGTTTAACCGAAAACTGAATACAGACTGACAAACTGACAGCGGCAAAAGCCCTTAAAAATTGTGCATTAAGTGAGTTGACGAAATGTACTGAGCCAGAAAATAGCCTAACTTAGCAGTCAGTGCCATTCAGCAGAGAATCATTAGCAATCGCAAATCGTAAATCAGTAATCGTAAATCGGACTTAGCTGCTGAAAACGCCCATTGATATGTTTGGAGCTTGATCTGTTTGGAGTCATTATAAATATGAACTGACTAACTCGAATCGAAATATTTTCCGACTTGATTTACTTGAACCTTTTTTTAAAACATGAATCGAAGGGCACTTTGATTCCACTCATGCAGGGCTCAAATGTTTACTATCCCAGATGCTTTTTGAAATCACAAATTAATGCTTAGAGTGGCCTACAAAAAACCAAGTCAAAGTTGCTGAAATGGTTTTTCGCCAATATCTTGGAAACAGAAACTAAGGCACGACTTTGTTCTGTCAACTTACATTTAGCATTGGTTTGTCTACAGGAATTAGTTACGGATGCTCGGGATACTCAATTTAATAGCTAATTACTTTATTTGTAAAAGTATGCAAGAAAAAAATGCAATGTAGTAGTGGATCTCATGATACCCAAAGGCGAGTGCAAATACAAAGATATGCCACACTGGACTTGTGTAACCGACATCAACAGAGAAAGTAAAGCTTTGCAGTTTTCGATTTTGTACTTAAGACTACAAACATGGCAGGCACATCTTGTTAGCTTAAAGAACTGCACTAGCCACGTCCTCAATAATCTTGAAGGCCAGGTCAATGTCCGCATTATCCAGCAAACGGTTGACAGCAATCCGAAGACTGGGACGCACCGGATGGTGTTCTCTGTTCTGCAAGTAGGCGGCCTCCACAATAGCGACGCCGCGAGCTATGCACTGCAAGCACATGAAACAAAGAGTTAAAGCAAACTAAAACAAATTTGCAGAGGACTCTACCTTATTGGCCACTTCGGTGAGCAATTTGCGTTCGGTCTCAAAAGTGTCACACTCCTGCCTCAAATACAAATGTTTGACGGGTGACAGCTCATTGCCGCGCAGACGTAGTTTGCTAAAGAGCGCAAATTGCTGGTGTACTTGTTGGGCTTTGGCCTGAAGCTGTCCGAAAATTTGAGGATCACGCTCAAATCGATCGAGTGCCGAAATGGCCGCCTGTGTGAGCATGGGTGGCAGCGAGGCTGAAAATATGTAACCCAGACCAGAGAGACGCTGATGTTCGGCTATGAAATGGGAGCCAACACAGAAGCCACCAATGGTAGCCATTGATCCCTCCATGCCGGCTGATATCAAGTCGATTTCGTCGCGCTGAAAGTGAAAGATAAAGTTGTATTATTATACATTGGGATATTTGTTTGTCGACATCCAATGTCTTCCTCTATCTTTCATTTTGAAGAAATTCCTTTTTTTGTGTTTATCTGTATTGTTGTCTGTGCCCTGGCTATCTGTGTTGAACCCTGGCCAGAAAGAAGTACCTCGAATCGACGATCAGAGCCAATTAGTTGTGGGTGTGGTCAAACCCGACATTAAAATCTATCTTCCTATTGTTGATCAACCTTTTTTCCTCCCCCCAGGGGGATTTGACTCATCCTACTTGAATACATTCTCCGTTTCTGTCTTAACCAATCATTCTAGACTGTTGCAGTACATTCCAAGACACCCATCTACTTACACTGATATTAAAATGCTCGGTAACGCCTCGACCCTCCTTGCCGAGTGTACCAAACGAGATGCTTTCATCCAAAAAAATACGCAACTTGTACTGACTCCGCAAGGCCACCAGCTCCGGCAAAGGACAAATCTCGCCCGTATTGATATAGATACCCTCGACCACCAGAAAACGACGAATCTTCAAAGCCTTTTTGGCGTTCTTCTTATCACGCTCCTCCTGTTCGCCCAACAGCCGCTCCAAGTCCTTGACGTCATTGTGCTTAAAGAACACTATCGAGCTGCGAGAGGCATCCAAGCCCTTTTGAATAGCAAAGTTGACGGCCTCATCTCTGCAAAGCAACCAGCAGTCGGGATTAAGCAACAGCCGGAAGTGTAAGCGACTTACTTACACAAATATAATGTCGCCCCGCTTGGCGTAGGCGGGTATGGCACTGGCCACTGTGGAAAAACCATAGGAATAGACAATGGCCTCCTCCAGCCCCATGAACTTGGCCAGACGATCCTCCAATTCCAAATGCACGTCCATGGTGCCATAGAAACCTCGAGGACCGCATGAGCCCACACCATATTTTCGCAAGGACTTGCAAGCCTCTTCCAGAATCTCGTTGTCCTCGAGAAAACCGAGATAGTTATGCGAGCCTAGGTTAAGGCAATCATGTCCATTTACTCGAATGCGCTTGCCAACCTTGGACTGCACCACCCGGGTGTGCAGCAAGGGATGCTCGGGATCGGTGTCGGCGACTAATGGTTCTGGTTGATATTGCTCAATTATGTAGTCCTCCTGATCTTTGGTGAAACGGCGACGCTGTCCACCGCCACGTCTATGGAGCAGCAGCCAGATGACAGTGATAAGAAGTAAGGTTTCCAAAACCAGGGCAAACCAGGGCGTCTAAGGAAGAATTTAAGTTGATAGACTTTGAAGAAACTTGGGTTACTCACGTTCCGAAAGATGCCGCCGACTTCGTTAAACAATTGAATGGTCACCATATTGAAAGGTTAACGTTTCCTCTCAGCTTCGCCCTTTCTGTGGAAAATCAATTGAAATAAGGTTAACTATTTGTTGGTTTGGTTGCATGTGTCATGCGAGCGAGCGGCGTCGCGTAAGTTCTTATCGCTCACGAATATACAGTACATTGTACAAGTGTGCGTGTATGTACGAAAATTTGGATATGGTCATAAATATTTGAATTGTTGAGTTCTTACTTAACTTATTTCTCCTAATAAAATCCAAAGTGCTAAAAAGAAACTAACAGAAATTGGTTGTGATAATTGTACTATCGTTATCGATAGTTCGGGGCTGTCGAAGTTTATTATGCTACATTTACACTACACTGAGTTTGCTATCGAAATTAACGCAGAATAGGTGTTTACATTAGCATAATGTTGCGTTATGCGTTAAGAGTAGCGAAAACAGCTGAGTTTTGTTTTGGTTTTGGCAGCAGCAAGGAACTTTTTAAAGATTATTAAAGATTAAAGGAAATTGAATTAAAGCGTCTTATTCGTAGTTATTATCTTCGATGGAGCAAAATTAAAGATTGATGTTGCAATGTATGAATTTTGAAGGAATGTCTGCAGCAAGCTTTATATAATATTTCTGCAACCTGAACCACGACGACGTAGAAGTAAAAGCATAGATGC
Organism: Lordiphosa fenestrarum; assembly: GCA_035044985.1. Classification (NCBI taxonomy): domain Eukaryota; kingdom Metazoa; phylum Arthropoda; class Insecta; order Diptera; family Drosophilidae; genus Lordiphosa; species Lordiphosa fenestrarum. The sequence goes on from JAWNNO010004529.1 coordinate 187,780, forward strand.
CAAATGTACATATTTTGGCTTAACATCTGTCATTTTAAATTTTGATGGGTGCAGCAATATCAACAGACTATAAACAAATTTTTAGTTTTCTCCCAAAGGAAAAGCAACTGCCATTTTATTATCCATATTTACCCCGTTAATACACAAATTCATGAACTTTGCCCCTTGAGATATACTATATTTATGAATATTGATAATTAAGGAGTCCATTTTTTATTTTTGCCCCATAATAATAAATAATCATAAATATAGCATACCTTGAGGGTGCAAAATTCATGAATTTGTATTTGTGTATAAACGGGGTAATTGAAGCACATAAAATGCGGCTATGGCATCCGCGAAATCACCCTTCTGCTCAATATCAATCATGTCGTTTTCATATTCCCAGGGATTGACATGGCATCACTGCGGATTTGGCAATAAGGGCGTGTTTCTTTGTTTTTTTTTAACAATATATACAGCTCAGCTTCCTCATCCTTCTGATCCGCGGAAGCGAAAAGTTCCACATCATCATCACCGGCAGCTTGGCACCAACCAACTGAGGCATCAAATCTCTTATTAAATCTTCATCGGGTTCATAATTAGTTTTATACCTATATTTATATAAAGAGCACCAAACCCTTTCTTACCTTTATTTTAACTAATATTTATTTTTATTTGTCTGTTGAATATGACAAACTTCTTATTTGAAATTCGCGGCTCAGGTTTACAGCTGTTTTTTGTTGTAGTGGCGCGATGGGCAGAAATGAGCAACACTTATCGAGTATAACGGCAACACTTATCGAGTATAACGAATAATCGCACATGCATCCAAATGAAACTCAACTTTATGTCACCACTAGCGCCCCATACTTTTTGTATGGAGAAAAAGCGCAAAACGCATAACGCACTCCTTGTGAAAATAGCCTATTACTTAAAAATGTGCGTCAAAATAGCGACGAAAAGTTAGCGACGAATTTGGAACGGTGGAATCAGGAACACGGAGGGATTTTTTATTTTTTAATTTTCTCTCGACTGCAATGATTAATCTAAAAACTTTAAATGCAGAAATGTTAAGAATTAAGTACTCTATTGTTTTAATTGGGCTGGGGTTGGTTTCAACCTTTTTTGGCATTAATATCGTGGTGTTGAAAAATTGACTTTCTACTAAATTGAATATATCTCAACTTCCAGCTCGCGTAGGGGTATACACGATATATGTGCGTATTCGCCATGGTTTTGTCTGTTTTTCAAAAAAAGTTTGATCAAAATCATGTGGAGCGTTTTCGAGAAATCTTCAATTTAGTGCGACCACCTCCTGGCCGGCCCATACAAATTGCACCCGATTTGCAAAGGCTTGCAAATGATTGCTAATTTCTCGATTCACAGCTCGCGTAGAGAATTGCACGGTATACCTGCGTGTTCGCTGTGGTTTTGGCTGAATTTTAGTAAAAGTTAGATCAAAATCATGTGAGAGCGTTCGGGAGAAAACTGATGATTTGTGGGGGTCTAAATGCGGTAGTTCAAAAAATATTCAGCCCGCGCCAGATATGGAACCAGCTCAGTATCGGAACCAGTACAAATACTTATCGATACTCGGCATTTTTCGAACTGCTTGTGAGCGGCCTCCCTAATTCGTCGCTAGCCAAATAGCAAAATTACTAGCTCGCGTAGCCTAATACGCGGTATGACAGATTAAAATAGAGCTAATTCCGCGTCTTTTGCCCACCCACTCATTAAAATCATGTGGAGGGTTTGGGAGAAATTTCAACTTTTGTTTTAGCCGCCAACTTATCGGCAGCTGCTGCCATGCTACTGCCCATACAAAATGGCTGTGAGCGGGCACCCTAATTCGTCGCTAGCCAAATAGCAAAATTACTAGCTCGCGTAGCCTAATACGCGGTATGACAGATTAAAATAGAGATAATTCCGCGTCTTTTGCCCACCCACTCATTAAAATCATGTGGAGGGTTTGGGAGAAATTTCAACTTTTGTTTTAGCCGCCAACTTATCGGCAGCTGCTGCCATGCTACAGCCCATACAAAATGGCTGTGAGCGGGCACCCTAATTCGTCGCTAGCCAAATAGCAAAATTACTAGCTCGCGTAGCCTAATACGCGGTATGACAGATTAAAATAGAGCTAATTCCGCGTCTTTTGCCCACCCACTCATTAAAATCATGTGGAGGGTTTGGGAGAAATTTCAACTTTTGTTTTAGCCGCCAACTTATCGGCAGCTGCTGCCATGCTACAGCCCATACAAAATGGCTGTGAGCGGGCACCCTAATTCGTCGCTAGCCAAATAGCAAAATTACTAGCTCGCGTAGCCTAATACGCGGTATGACAGATTAAAATAGAGCTAATTCCGCGTCTTTTGCCCACCCACTCATTAAAATCATGTGGAGGGTTTGGGAGAAATTTCAACTTTTGTTTTAGCCGCCAACTTATCGGCAGCTGCTGCCATGCTACTGCCCATACAAAATGGCTGTGAGCAGGCCTCCTAATTCGTCGCTAGCCAAATAGCAAAATTACTAGCTCGCGTAGCCTAATACGCGGTATGACAGATTAAAATAGAGCTAATTCCGCGTCTTTTGCCCACCCACTCATTAAAATCATGTGGAGGGTTTGGGAGAAATTTCAACTTTTGTTTTAGCCGCCAACTTATCGGCAGCTGCTGCCATGCTACAGCCCATACAAAAGGGCTGTGAGCGGGCACCCTAATTCGTCGCTAGCCAAATAGCAAAATTACTAGCTCGCGTAGCCTAATACGCGGTATGACAGATTAAAATAGAGCTAATTCCGCGTCTTTTGCCCACCCACTCATTAAAATCATGTGGAGGGTTTGGGAGAAATTTCAACTTTTGTTTTAGCCGCCAACTTATCGGCAGCTGCTGCCATGCTACAGCCCATACAAAATGGCTGTGAGCGGGCACCCTAATTCGTCGCTAGCCAAATAGCAAAATTACTAGCTCGCGTAGCCTAATACGCGGTATGACAGATTAAAATAGAGCTAATTCCGCGTCTTTTGCCCACCCACTCATTAAAATCATGTGGAGGGTTTGGGAGAAATTTCAACTTTTGTTTTAGCCGCCAACTTATCGGCAGCTGACTGCTCATGCTAGCCCATACAAAATGGCTGTGAGCGGGCACCCTAATTCGTCGCTAGCCAAATAGCAAAATTACTAGCTCGCGTAGCCTAATACGCGGTATGACAGATTAAAATAGAGCTAATTCCGCGTCTTTTGCCCACCCACTCATTAAAATCATGTGGAGGGTTTGGGAGAAATTTCAACTTTTGTTTTAGCCGCCAACTTATCGGCAGCTGCTGCCATACAAAATGGCTGTGAGCGGGCACCCTAATTCGTCGCTAGCCAAATAGCAAAATTACTAGCTCGCGTAGCCTAATACGCGGTATGACAGATTAAAATAGAGCTAATTCCGCGTCTTTTGCCCACCCACTCATTAAAATCATGTGGAGGGTTTGGAAGAAATTTCAACTTTTGTTTTAGCCGCCAACTTATCGGCAGCTGCTGCCATGCTACAGCCCATACAAAATGGCTGTGAGCGGGCACCCTAATTCGTCGCTAGCCCAAATAGCAAAATAACTAGCTCGCGTAGCCTAATACGCGGTATGACAGATTAAAATAGAGCTAATTCCGCGTCTTTTGCCCACCCACTCATTAAAATCATGTGGAGGGTTTGGAAGAAATTTCAACTTTTGTTTTAGCCGCCAACTTATCGGCAGCTGCTGCCATGCTACAGCCCATACAAAATGGCTGTGAGCGGGCACCCTAATTCGTCGCTAGCCAAATAGCAAAATTACTAGCTCGCGTAGCCTAATACGCGGTATGACAGATTAAAATAGAGCTAATTCCGCGTCTTTTGCCCACCCACTCATTAAAATCATGTGGAGGGTTTGGGAGAAATTTCAACTTTTGTTTTAGCCGCCAACTTATCGGCAGCTGCTGCCATGCTGCAGCCCATACAAAATGGCTGTGAGCGGGCACCCTAATTCGTCGCTAGCCAAATAGCAAAATAACTAGCTCGCGTAGCCTAATACGCGGTATGACAGATTAAAATAGAGCTAATTCCGCGTCTTTTGCCCACCCACTCATTAAAATCATGTGGAGGGTTTGGGAGAAATTTCAACTTTTGTTTTAGCCGCCAACTTATCGGCAGCTGCTGCCATCTGCAGCCCATACAAAATGGCTGTGAGCGGGCACCCTAATTCGTCGCTAGCCAAATAGCAAAATAACTAGCTCGCGTAGCCTAATACGCGGTATGACAGATTAAAATAGAGCTAATTCCGCGTCTTTTGCCCACCCACTCATTAAAATCATGTGGAGGGTTTGGGAGAAATTTCAACTTTTGTTTTAGCCGCCAACTTATCGGCAGCTGCTGCCATGCTGCAGCCCATACAAAATGGCAGTGAGCGGGCACCCTAATTCGTCGCTAGCCAAATAGCAAAATAACTAGCTCGCGTAGCCTAATACGCGGTATGACAGATTAAAATAGAGCTAATTCCGCGTCTTTTGCCCACCCACTCATTAAAATCATGTGGAGGGTTTGGGAGAAATTTCAACTTTTGTCTCTGGCCAAAATTTGGCCACTCTGGCAAGGCTGCATTTTCTATCTACTTGAATAAGTGATGAACGTTTTAGTAGAGGTGGTAAACATTTGTTAGATAGAAATAGAATAATCAGCCTCATACACTATCGTTTAGATAATGAATATTTTTGGATACGTTTTTCTTCAAATGGATAAAGGGATAAATAAATATTCTATTTATCATCACTTCTGCTACAATAGATATATGGATACGTTTAAACTTGTTTCAGAAAATAAAGGGATAATTATAATATATAAACACAAAAATAGAGGCAAGTTTAGAAGCCTTAGAATATTAGATTTTCTGCACAAAACCATAGCCACTAAAGAATTTATTTTATTTTAATTGAATTTAAAACCAATTTAGATCAATGTAGATCAAAAAGACTAGCTGATTTGATACAGCCATGTCCACCTGTCCGTCCATATCTATTTGGCCTTGGCTTACCTATTCTTCTTCAAACTTTGTCTCTTTGGGTGGGTTATTAAATTTATTTTAAATTCAATTAAAATAAAATAAATTCTTTAGTGGCTATGGTTTTGTGCAGAAAATCTAATATTCTAAGGCTTCTAAACTTGCCTCTATTTTTGTGTTTATATATTATAATTATCCCTTTATTTTCTGAAACAAGTTTAAACGTATCCATATATCTATTGTAGCAGAAGTGATGATAAATAGAATATTTATTTATCCCTTTATCCATTTGAAGAAAAACGTATCCAAAAATATTCATTATCTAAACGATAGTGTATGAGGCTGATTATTCTATTTCTATCTAACAAATGTTTACCACCTCTACTAAAACGTTCATCACTTATTCAAGTAGATAGAAATGCAGCCTTGCCAGAGTGGCCAAATTTTGGCCAGAGACAAAAGTTGAAATTTCTCCCAAACCCTCCACATGATTTTAATGAGTGGGTGGGCAGAAAGACGCGGAATTAGCTCTATTTTAATCTGTCATACCGCGTATTAGGCTACGCGAGCTAGTAATTTTGCTATTTGGCTAGCGACGAATTAGGGTGCCCGCTCACAGCCCTTTTGTATGGGCTGTAGCATGGCAGCAGCTGCCGATAAGTTGGCGGCTAAAACAAAAGTTGAAATTTCTCCCAAACCCTCCACATGATTTTAAGGAGTGGGTGGGCAAAAGACGCGGAATTAGCTCTATTTTAATCTGTCATACCGCGTATTAGGCTACGCGAGCTAGTAATTTTGCTATTTGGCTAGCGACGAATTAGGGTGCCCGCTCACAGCCATTTTGTATGGGCAGTAGCATGGCAGCAGCTGCCGATAAGTTGGCGGCTAAAACAAAAGTTGAAATTTCTCCCAAACCCTCCACATGATTTTAATGAGTGGGTGGGCAAAAGACGCGGAATTAGCTCTATTTTAATCTGTCATACCGCGTATTAGGCTACGCGAGCTAGTAATTTTGCTATTTGGCTAGCGACGAGTTGAGTCTCGCTCACAGCCATTTTGTATGGGCTGTAGCATGGCAGCAGCTGCCGATAAGTTGGCGGCTAAAACAAAAGTTGAAATTTCTCCCAAACCCTCCACATGATTTTAATGAGTGGGTGGGCAAAAGACGCGGAATTAGCTCTATTTTAATCTGTCATACCGCGTATTAGGCTACGCGAGCTAGTAATTTTGCTATTTGGCTAGCGACGGGTTAGGGTGCCCGCTCACAGCCATTTTGTATGGGCTGTAGCATGGCAGCAGCTGCCGATAAGTTGGCGGCTAAAACAAAAGTTGAAATTTCTCCGCGACTCTCACATGAGTTGGTAATGCAAACTGCGTGGCAAGATGAGTGCGGTAAAGATGTCTATTTTAATCTGTCATACCGCGTATTAGGCTACGCGAGCTAGTAATTTTGCTATTTGGCTAGCGACGAATTAGGGTGCCGCTCACAGCCATTTTGTATGGGCAGTAGCATGGCAGCAGCTGCCGATAAGTTGGCGGCTAAAACAAAAGTTGAAATTTCTCCCAAACCCTCCACATGATTTTAATGAGTGGGTGGGCAAAAGACGCGGAATTAGCTCTATTTTAATCTGTCATACCGCGTATTAGGCTACGCGAGCTAGTAATTTTGCTATTTGGCTAGCGACGAATTAGGGAGGCCGCTCACAAGCAGTTCAAAAATGCCGAGTATCGATAAGTATTTGTACTGGTTCCGATACTGAGCTGGTTCCATATCTGGCGCGGGCTGAATATTTTTTGAACTACCGCATTTAGACCCCCACAAATCATCAGTTTTCTCCCAAACGCTCCACATGATTTTGATCTAACTTTTACTAAAATTCAGCCAAAACCACAGCGAACACGCAGGTATACCGTGCAATTCTCTACGCGAGCTGTGAATCGAGAAATTAGCAATCATTTGCAAGCCTTTGCAAATCGGGTGCAATTTGTATGGGCCGGCCAGGAGGTGGTCGCACTAAATTGAAGATTTCTCGAAAACGCTCCACATGATTTTGATCAAACTTTTTTTGAAAAACAGACAAAACCATGGCGAATACGCACATATATCGTGTATACCCCTACGCGAGCTGGAAGTTGAGATATATTCAATTTAGTAGAAAGTCAATTTTTCAACACCACGATATTAATGCCAAAAAAGGTTGAAACCAACCCCAGCCCAATTAAAACAATAGAGTACTTAATTCTTAACATTTCTGCATTTAAAGTTTTTAGATTAATCATTGCAGTCGAGAGAAAATTAAAAAATAAAAAATCCCTCCGTGTTCCTGATTCCACCGTTCCAAATTCGTCGCTAACTTTTCGTCGCTATTTTGACGCACATTACTTAAAAACTTATTTTGCCATCACAGTGACTCATTTGGTCCGATAAATGATAGAGAGGGCCTGCTAGTGTAGTCGCGGGAAAAATATTCCATAATTATATCGAGTGCAAAAGAAAAAGCGATTAGAAAGTGACTTAAACGTCTATGTTACACTCCAATATAAGCTTGGTTAAATCTGTAAATATACTACTATCATTGGTTTTTAGAATATCTTTTATATTATTAAATTATTTTGCATTTTGACCTATTTATGGTATGTTTTGGACACGTGAACAGCGAGTGGTCTAGATAATCACATGTGTTGCACATATGACAGATTTCAGAATCATAGCCTTTATTTTGTCCAAAAAGTATTTCGAGTAGGTTGAGTTTGCCATTAATCCATTTATTATTTTGATGTTTCTAGCTTCCATATGAACTTGGTGGTGCCATTGACTGCTGCTAGGTAGGTTGGGAAAGTATTCGATGATGTTTTTTCCTTTTGTCAGTGATTGCTCTTTATAATGATTGTTCCATTGGAGTACGGAATTTTAGCTTTTTCCCCCGAATAGCTTCCTTGGCCGCAGCATCTGCTATTTCATTAATCCCTATTTCAACATGGCCAGGAACCCACACCACTTGGTCGTGGGAAGTACCCAATCTATACAACTGATTTTAGCCACCTCATTAACCTCATTTTTGGAATCAATTTTCTTAGACCTCACCCTCTCAGTTGAATACATGCCAGAAATATGGCTATTAGTTCACTGAAGGTGGATAAAAAGTTCCTATTGGCCCTGAACATAAGTTTTTCTTCCTTCCCATTAAAGACTAGAGATTGTAGAGGATTCTTATCTGATTTGGTGACAGGTTGTCCTTTGTTTTAACGGAAAATGTTTGTAAAGGCACTGCACATTTTGATGCCTTGCAAAAACTGTAGGGGTTTTTGTATGGTCAAATATATCTTTCAATTTATGATATATTTCACTATATGTTGATTTTATTGAGCTGACAGAAATTTCACTATATAGCTCAGCATTGTGCATCTTTATTTTCGTTATTTCTTTGGCAGTTAGCAGTTCTCTTTTTTTAAGAGAGTAGATTACGTGTTGAGCCGTACACTTGCCTACACCGATCCGAGTTTTTTGACAAAAGATTTGTTTAAGTTCGCACTAGTACATTCCATTTTGGATCTTACAAACGCCCTACGAAATTTGTAGCCATTTGTGGTGTGAGACCACTTTTTATCGTGGTAGCTGTAGCTATCAAATTACTGGTAGGGTTAAGCCTGTCGTTTATGAAATCCATGTGCTCTTTACATGAGAGATTAGCGGAAATTATTCTTTAGAACAATTTGACCTTTTTCACATAGTCTATGGGTACATTGCTAATAATTAGCTTTCTTGATGGTATGTTTCCTCGACCAATTGACATGATTGCAACCTTTCCTTGTTGAATGACAGATTAAGATTTTGACAAACTTTTCAAACTCATCTACTTTTACCTGCATCTTTTCAATTGCCACCTGTAAAGTTTTAGCATGGGTTATAAAACAGAAATCATCTGCAAACTGAAAAATGCTGGTATTTGAATCCTCAAGCATGTGTATGTAGTCATATATCCAGCACTCCACGATCCAATACAAGATCCCATACATTTATCATAATCTAACACTTGAGTAGAAACCAGACACACACACACGAAAAAACCCATAAATCCAAACACTTGAATTTCCAAGTTTTTGGTGACAATAACAATTCGGACCATTTAGACATAAACATAAAGCGCAAGCACAAACATCCGCTCCAATCGTCGTTCCCTTCAAAAACAAAACGCTGATGCAGCTCAAATTATCGGCATCCACTCCTATGTCATCCACTCCTAAATTATGAAATGAGAAAATAGAGAAAAGCCTTTTGATCTTGACTCCCAAAAAGTTAAACAACAGCTGTAGAACCCCACATTGAGTTTTACTTGACATCGCAATCGCGACAAATCTTATTGCTTAAGATTGTAATTCTTTAAATATAAGTTGCGAATGATAAATAAAGAAATTATATTGTTTTATCTAACCCAAACCATTGACTTCTCATTGGCGCAGCCGGTAGGATAGGTTTGTCGTTTTAAGGATAGTTCAAGATCTTAGTGCTAGTACGGCTTGTAAACATTTACAATGAAAAGACTCGTTGTATACCTATGCGCACAAGAACCCGCGTGGAAAAAAGTCAAAGTCGTCCTAGCCCACTTAAACATCCAATGTGTGGCCGCTAATCGTGACGCCCAAAATGTTTTATAATCAAAGCCCGCTTAAAACAAAAAGTGTGACCGCTAAAGATATATGAAAATAAAATTTGATTTTTAAACTCGCACTCAAAAACCCCTCACAATGAAAGCCCGCTTGAATCAAAAAGTGGGACAGCTAAAAGGTTATGGGTAAAAATCCAAGTTGATTTTAAAAATAACTAAAAATTTCAAATCAAAAAAAAAATATCACTAACAAGTGAACATTCAAAAACAAAGTCCAACATGACAGCACCAGCAGTAGCACAAGTACTACAGCTATCAGAGCAACACCTAAGCCAAGCTCTAGGACAAATTAGACAGGGTCCCTCTTTCACTGGATCATCAGAAGACATGTGTGCATTCATAAGTCGAGTCGACTTCATAGTGCAACTATACCCAACAAGAGATGTTCGACAACACAGCGTATTATTCGGTGCAATCGAAATGAAAATTTCAGGAGACGCTCAACGAGTATCCCAAATTCAGCAGGCAGCAACTGGGCAGCCTTCAAAATCGCACTCATCGACGTTTTCAAAGTCCAAACACCATTTGAAGAACTTCTAAGAGGTTTATACAATACTCAATTTGACGGAAGCATCCCTACCCTGCTTTTCTGTCAATTTGACAAATTTAGAATTAGTGTATTCTAAAATCAAAGAACAAAGTAATTATTTTAAGACCATACCACAAATACACTATTTAATGGATAAGTAAGAAAGAGAAATGAGCGGGCTAAGAATTACCAAAAGAAATAAAAGAGGATTAATATATATCGTGCGAACAACTTATAAATATCTATTCGGAACATTGGACAATAATGACAAAGAAGAAATTGAAGAGCTGTAGTGAGCCCACATACATTTCAAATACATAAGTTCTTTTATACAATTAACTACATTAAATATTCACTCAGCAACAAGTATGCATGAACATTGTTGCACATAAACAAACCAATAATCCAAACACATATATATGTAACAAGACTCCTTTGCACTCAGAGCGACTTGAAACTGCCGAGCCATCACTTTGATGCATGCATTGGACCCATGCTCATATAAACATATATACACACCCATACATAATTCTCGTAAGAATATACCAATGTACGCTTAGCATAAGCAAAACGAAAAACAGAATAAAATTAACCCACAAAGAGTGCACAAGGGTGCCTCTCCACTAAAACTGATTTTGAACTGGGAACATAGATCGCAGCAAAGGTCAAATGATGAATATCTTTATATTAAATATCCAACATTTTATGGAATACATAGAAGATATCGAGATGGCCTTGCAACTAACGAGATTAGGAATTTTTAGCTATTAGATTTATCAATGTCAAATCATCTAAAAGAATACACACGAATTTTGTACACTCAGAATAATATAACAAAGTTTGAACCATTACCTTATTTGGAAATGAAAGAAGCCATATGGCTAGATGAACAAGAAACAAGTAAGGGTGCTGCAGTCGAGTTTTCCGACCACAAAATACCCTGTTCATTTGTTTTCATTTATTTCTTTGTGACAGAATGTCATCCTAAATGTAGGCAACACTTTTGTTTCGCTTATAACTCCGGTGATTTTTGTCCGATCTGATTGTACTTTTCAGAATAGATAGATATTGGGCCTAGCTTGATGTATACTAAACCACGAGGCTTTAACTTGAAAATTGTGGATCTGACGGTTGTTTGGGTCTAGGATTTCTAGAGGAGGTCTTGGTTTTTTGGGGATAAAAGGGGGAAACAAACTGGAACAAACTTGATCTGCGTACAGCATAAATCTACCTTCGTGCAAAAATTTGTGGCTCTATCTCTTATAGTCTCTGAGATCGACGCGTTCATACAGACAGACAGACGCACGGACGGACAGACGGACGGACGGACAGACGGACGGACAGACGGACGGACGGACGGACGGACGGACAGACGGACAGACGGACAGACGGACGGACGGACGGACATGGCTATATCGACTCGGCTGTTCATGCTGATCAAGAACATATATACTTTATGGGGTCGGAAAATTTTTCTTCTCCCTGTTACATACATTCGCACAACTTGATGATCCCCCTTTCCCCCATTTTCAATGGGAACAGGGTATAAAAAAAAAGTACTATCACTTTACTAATCTTAAGGTTATTGACAATAATTACATATGTAATGTATAAATTTAAGAATAAACCAAAACAATTATTTATTAGAAATAAGAAAAAAGATACAAGTAAACCAAAGGGATTTTCAAGTAAACTATTCCAAAGACTATGAAATTGTTATAGAATCAATACCACAACTATATCCATAGTTATAAGAAGTTACAAAAAACTATCATTTACAACTAATAAGAGTGAGGACACACTTTGATCTAAGGGTAGGGCGAGTAACATATCCCGCATCCAACATATTTTTATACCACTGTACATCCACTTAATTATTCATGAAGATTGACCCACTGTAAATTTAATCGTGGGATAAGCCGTTGCATGCAGAAAGTCCGGCATAAACAAAAAACCCAGCATAAACAAAAATAAGAACAAAGAACGCAACATAGTTGCAGGCTGATGTAAACATAAGATCAATTGCGAAATTAAACTGACCAATCAGAAGATGCCAGCGAGCCAGCGACTAAACAATTTAACATTCCTTTGTCTTTGCCTTTGTCTTATAAAATTGTCACGTAGGCCAAAGCGTCTCAAACCCTTTTTACCTAGCGCATAAGTTAAAAATTGTACTTTAGTCTTAAGATCACTAACACCCACTTCACATCAAAGTCTTAATTAAGTATTAAAAACTTAAGTTTGAATTTTTATACCCTTGCAAAGGGTATTATAATTTTGCACAGAAGTTCTATGCAACGCATAGAAATATTCATTTCCGACCCCATAAACTATATATATTCTTGATCAGGGTGACGAGCTGAGTCGATTGCGCTTTGTCCGTCCGTCTGTCTGTCTGTTTCTACGCGAACTAGTCTCTAAGTTTAAAAGCTATCGAGCTGAAATTTTGCACAGAGTCTTCTTTTTGCTGCACACTACTAATATGTCGTAACCGACCGGATCGGATGACTATATCTCATAGGAACAATCGGTCGAAAACTAGTTTTAGTGAGAAAACCCTTTTTCTTTTCAATGGAAACGTCTCGAAACTTGTAATCGTAGGTTTTTACGCTTTTTTTAAATTCTACCAAGTTTTAATAAAATCGGACAGCTATATGGTATAGCTGCCATACAAAAGATAGGTCTGAAAAACAGTCTTAGTTAGAAAAACTTTTTGTTTTTAGTGGTAGCATCCTGGAATTTTGTATTTGTTTGTTTCACATGCTTTTACATAAATTTTTGGCCAAATCGGATGACTTTATCATATAGCTCCCGATCGGTCGGAAAATGAGAAAAAGAGTTTTTTGGAAAATATTTAAGCTAGCACTTACAAGGGTATAAAATTTTCGGCACAGACGAAGTTAGCTTAGCTTTCTCGTTTTTATTTCGGATCTGACTCAAATGTTGTGATTTATGTTCCTCTATGTGTATTTTAGGGTGTCTAATTTTATTTATATTAAGTGTGCGCTTCTTTTAGAATAGCAATGTTTCCGATGCAGGATCATGTGAGTGGGTCAGACACCCGAGCGAACAGCTATTCGATGATTAGAGTCTTAGGCAGCCATCTCAATAGCTTAAATATATGTCATATTAATGCTCAGAGTCTTGTTAAAAAAGTTGATGAATTTTGGCATTTGTTTGTTTTGCCAAGGAAGTTAAGTTTAGATTAGAAATAGCATATAAAAAACTAGAATAATGCTAGAACAGCATAGGGCTAAGAATAGGGAATATTATGATAAGAAAATAACTAGCTTTAACTTGAAAATAGCAGATAACGTTTTACTAAGAAATAAAACTGGCCATAAATTGTAACCAGTTTATTAAGGTCCATATTTAGTTAATGGAAGGTAAGGAAAATATCTCAATAAAAGATCAGAAAAATAAAATACAAAAACTACATAAGGATAGGCTGAAAGCATACAGCAATTAAAATGACAATGAAACAGTACAATTGAAATCAAAAAGAAGACGACCTGAGCACACCATTACAACATGATCAACCATCTACATTTAATAAATATCCAAACATAAATTTCATTGAAGAAACCCAGTTAAAAATAAACTCAAAACAATTTCAATTATACTTCATTCAAAAATATTATATTATAAACAAAATTGAGGAAAGTTAACTTTGGCTCGGCCGAAGTTGGTATACCATTGCAGCACGTTTTCCTAACTAGGTTGAAGGACATTTCCACTGAAAAAAATCATGTTTTTCTCATTAGGGGCCGTTTTCTCATGTTCCTGTTTTTGCAAGTCTAGGTGGATTTGGTGTGTTTTTACTGCTCATTTTGAGCATCAGCTATGCAAATGCGTAAAATCCACCTGGACTTGCAAAAACAGGAACATGAGAAATCGGCCCTAAGATTACTTTTCTACGACTGCTATACTATATAGATGTCAGATTTCGACCAAACTTAGTGTGGAGTCCTGGAAAAGCATAGCAAACTAAGAAATACAAAGTTTGTAGACGTTTTCTTCGAAAAAAATTAAGTTTTTCTCACTAAAACTAGTTTCTCGACCGATCATTCCTATGGCGGCTATATGATAAAGTCATCCGATTTTGACAAAAATTTGAAGAATTGTGTGAACGCTTATAATATAAATATATGCAAATTTTAAAGAGGTTTACATTAAAAACAAAAATGTTTTTCTTACTAAGACTATTTTTCTAACCCTACTTTTGTATGGCAGCTATACTTTAAAGATGTCCGATTTCGACCAAACTTTGCAGAATCGTGGAAAAGCATTATAAACATTACATTAAATACGGAGTTTGGAGACGTTTCCATTAAAAACAAAAAAGTTTTTCTCTCTAGAACTAGTTTTTCGACCGATCGTTCCTATGGCAGCTATATGTTATAGTCATCCGATCCGGCCCGTTCCGACAAATTTGCATCGTATTTGTACCAGTAACCTACCCAACTCCTAAACTTTAGCAAGAACAGGATGAGAACTATGATAGGAGTCATAACGGGGCACTGCGCCATCGTTCAAATGGCCACCAGGATGCGCGTGCCCCACCATGACTTCTGCCGTAGCTGTGGGAACGAGGAGGAAATTGAAAGCATCCATCACCTTCTATGTGACTGCCCTGCACTTCTTAGGAAACGCACCCAGCCTCTGGGCAAACCATTCTTTGAAGACCTGGGCAGTCTGGCAAATGTGCCCCTAGAAGACCTTTTTGTGGATTCCTCAAAATGGTTTAAATAGAGAGTTTGTGCAGAATCTGACCGTCAATAGCACCATACGTGCTTAGTAACCAAATATCCCCCAAATAAAAATCCAAACATCCGCCACAGAAAAGGCAATTGTAATAAGAATCCTATTTTTTTGGTGACAATAACAATTAGGGCGACTCAGCAAGCATAAGCATAAAAACCAAAATATAAACATCCATTTAATCTTCCAAAAACAACGGACCTTTTAATATTTTAATCTTCTCACATAAGAAATTCACCAATAAACGAATTATATTTTTTTATCCAAAACCAAATCGTGGATCTCCAACTGGCGCAGTCGGTAGGATAAGTTTAGTGTTTTAAAAGGATCATTAAAGGATAATCGGTACCCTAGATCCTAGTACTAATACAAGTTATGACTTATCACAAAGAAAATATTTAGTGCTAAACAATCACACTTACTTATCCGCAAAAGAACAAGCGTGAAATTAAATCAAAGTTCCGTCGTAGCTCACTTAAACCCGCAGGTGTGACCGCTAAACGTGACGTGCAACATTTTCACAATTAAGCCCTCTTTGACCAAAGAGCGACCGCTTAACCTACTCGAAAACCTAACTTGATTTAATAAAATCGCAAAAACAACACCTTGAAGCCGAGTTACAATCGCAAAACAAAATTTCAACCAAAAAACAAAAATTCAACATGACACCACCAGTGGAACCAGCCTTTCAACTATCCGAGCAGCACCTCATCCAAGCCCTGGGACAAATCAGGCAGGTGCCTACTTACAACGGCGCAACAGATGACCTAAGTACATTCATCAGACGAGTGGACTTCATCTTACACCTATATCATACTAGAGATGCCAGACAACACAGCATTTTGTTCGGAACCATCGAAATGCAAATATGCGGAGATGCCCAACGCGTCTCTCAACTAACAGCAGCCAACAGCTGGACAGAGTTAAGGAGTGCTCTCATCGACGCCTTCCCATTTGAAGAATTATTAAGACGTCTTTACAACACCCAGTTTTATGAAGCCATTCGTAAGTTCGTAGAAGAACTAGGACAGAACTCTTTTTTTCATTTCCAACAAGTTGACACTCGAAGATAACCAAATGAACACAGTGATTTATACTAATGCTATGAAAAAAACAAAAAAAAAACGTGGTTATGCGAAAACTTCCAGATTCCAGATAGATTGTATAGATAGATGTATAGACATGACATAACGTCGGTAACCAAATTAAAACAGGTAGCTCAACAAGAAGGAGTTATTGAGAATGTCTTTTTCGATCGAGCAAGAGCTCCACACCCATCAAATAGTCCTTTAACCTCTAAAGGTAACGACAACAGAAAATCAAATGACAATCGAGGTAATAAGGGAAATTATCAACAAGGTTTTAACCAACTGCTGAAAACAACCAGCAAATATATCAGGAGTTCAAACAAAAGTTAAATCAGGGTAGGCATCAAAATCCTATAAATTACCGAACAAATAAAGCCCATTCTTCTGCTCCAAGCCCTCCGGTTAAAAGGCAGCGCGAAAGTGCAAGTGGTCATCAAAAGATGGATACCACCGAAAATGTTCTTCCAGCAGCCTCAGACACAGAGACGGAAGAAGAGAAGGAAGAAACCCATAAATAAACCTAACTTTCAACAATAAACTGTTAAAGTGCATAATAGACACAGGATCGTCTATTAATATAATGATTAGAAATTATATAAATATTCCAATCAAAAACAATAATCTTGAAGTACACACCATAAATGGCGTTGTAAAACTAAATCAAAGCGTAACTCTAAAACCAAGCAAACTTTGCCCAACCCATCAGATCTCCATAATTTTTACAAAATCATGACATTTTACTTGGTCGAGAATTCTTGGAAGATTCCAAGGCAATGATTGATTATGGGACTAAATCAGTCGAATAAACAATTTTCCCTTCTCTATGAAATACAAGTATGACGAAAATGACATATATGAGGACGAGACCGCATATAAATGCCTCGATCCACCGCAAGCCGAAGTCGAGCATACAGTGTTCGCAATCAACAATGAGTTACAAGAACGTAACGAATATTGTATAGAACATCTAAACGAAGAAGAAAAGAAAAAATTCACTAAAGTTCTTTTTGAATTTAGCGACATACAGTACAAAGAAGGGGAGAATTTGACCTTTACTAGTACTATTAAACATGTCATAAAGACAAAACATGAGGAACCAATTTACAAAAAACCTTATAAATACACTCAAACCTTCTACAAAGAAGTCGAAACCTAAATCAAAGAAATGCTCGAACAAGGCATTATAAGAAAATCTAGTTCGCCATATTGCTCGCCTATTTGGATAGTTCCAAAAAAGCTAGACGCATCTGGTCGAAAAAAATTAATGTTAACGAAAACACCATAAGTGACAAGTACCCAATCCCAGTAATGGACGATATACTTGACAAACTAGGCAAATGCCAATACTTTACAACTATCGACCTTGCGAAAGGATTTCACCAAATCCAAATGGACGAAAAATCAATCCCTAAAACTGCATTCTCAACGAAAAATTGACACTACGAGTATACTCGAATGCCATTTGGCTTGAAAAACGCACCAGCTACTTTCCAACGTTGCATGAACAATCTTCTAAAAGATTTAATCTATAAAGATTGTCTTGTATACATGGATGACATAATAGTGTTTTCCACTATATATTCCAAGTAAAATCTTTCCTAGGCCTCTGCGACTTTTATCGCTAATTTATCCCAAAGTTTGCAACAATTGCAAAGCCTATGACACTCAAATTAAAAAAGGGATCAAAAATCAACATCATAGAAACAGATTACGTTTCAGCATTTGAAAAATTAAAACTACTAATCATGTCAGACCCAATACTGACATACCCCAAATTTGAAAAACCATTCTCTTTAACCACAGGCGCTAGCAACATTGCCATAGGTGCAGTATTGTCCCAAGACCATAAACCAAAATGCTTTGCCAGCAGAACTTTGAACGAACACAAGATCAATTACTCTGCAATAGAAAAGGAACTCATTACTGTTGTCTGGGCAACAAAGCAACAAATTTCAGGTCTTACCTCTACGGAAGAAAATTCGATATTCTTTTCGATCACAAACCTTTAGTCTGGCTCAACAATATTAAAGAACCAAACATGAAACTTCAAAGATGGAAAATCAAGTTAAGCGAATTTGATTATCACATAAAGTATATACGCGGCAAAGAAAACTACGTTGCAGACGCCTTATCAAGAATTAAAATCGAAGACAATTTTATGGGAGAAACCCCAAGTAGCATGGTAGCAACAATTCACAGTGCGCAAGAGGATAACCAAAGGTATATCTCGAAATCATTAGTCCAAATAATTTAACAAAAATTATGAGAACTTATAAAATACTAACCGATATTCAAGGGCGTAGCCAGCTTTCGGCGAAGGGGGGGTCAAAACAATTTTTCCAGCCCTTAAAACTCCAAAAACTTCCAAAAAGTAACCGTCAGAAAGTACCTTTCTCATGATGAAAAGTCCGCCTGGGCCATAACCCAAACTCATATATATGAAACATGACTCCTTTGCACTTAGAGCGACTCAAAACTGCCGAGCCATCACTTTGATGCATGCATTGGACTCATGCTCATATAAACATATACACACACACATACATAATTCTCATAAGAATATACCAATGTCTAAGCAAAACGAAAGTCAGAATAAAATTGACAAGTAAGGAGTGCACATGGTGCCTCTTCAAAAAAACTCAAGAATTATGAACTGGGGAAAAACACAATAGCTGGAGGTCACTACAGGGTTATCATAACAAGGGTCCGGAGACTCGATGACATCATTACACCTTCCTTTTTTATCTAAATCTGCGTCAGCAAGCACAGACGAGGAAACAACATCATCATCTCCTTCTTCATTTTCATATTCTGCGTTATTCTCACTTTCTTTCTTATTTACTCTTTTTTAATTCATCACATCATCCTTAAATATATTCTTTCTTTATATATTTTTGCTTTTATTTTTCCAGAAATATTAAAGGCTTGTGCTGGCGTCAAGCTTTTAGCATCAAAACTCCTCAGTGCTTTGGCTAGACGCACCGCCATCTTGATCCTCGCCTCGCTGTTCACTTTTATTGTCCAAAACTTACCTGACTAAAAATTATTTGTACTATTTTATGGCAAGTCCCACTGAGTGGGAGAAAAATAGCTACTCCACTGGGTAGTAACAAGTATTTACATCACTTTAAACTATTATTTTAGACTTAATGCCCAAACAGACCGAGATTTACTTTAAAGCTAAATACGACACAACCAGACCCCTCAAAGGCAAAACGACGAGTGTGGGGGCTCCCTGAGTAGTAAATGAAAATGGCCTGCCGTCGATCAGCTGTTGCAAGTGCTGTGGGCTTAGCTCTTTTTCCGCCAGGCTAAGCCGCTTCTCAGAAATGTGAAATTACTTCTCGAATGCCCAGTGGCCGATTGAATTACCCAGTGGCTGACAGTTTATTATTGTTTTGAAATAAATGTAAGTTTTATTTTCAGAGATGGTGACTTTTTATACCCTGATCTCATTGAAAATGGGAAAAGGGGGATCATGAAGTTGAGCGAATGTATGTAACAGGGAGAAGGAAACATTTCCGACCCCATAAAGTATATATATTCTTGATCAGCATGAACAGCCGAGTCGTTATAGCCATGTCCGTCTGTCCGTCCGTCCGTCCGTCCGTTCGTCCGACTGTCGGTCTGTCCGTCTGTCTGTATAAACGCGTCGATCTCAGAGACTATAAGAGACTAGCTTATACCCGCGGCTTCGCTCGCATTTGGTTGCCGCTGTTTTTTTTAAATTTTAAGATAAGAGTCTTCATTTCCACACCACCGCAGAGGCAGAGGAGTTGGCGCGTTTTTTTAACGTGGTATCTCCAATAGACCTAGTTTTCATATAGATCTTGAAAATAAGTTTGAGATTGATCGTATGAAATACTAAACAGTTTCATTCAGCAGCAGACTTTGTAAGTAGGTTTTCAAAAATTGGACAGGCATCAATTCCGTATTTATTTAAGTGTAGGTTTGAAAAGTAGTTTGGAGCTAATCTCTTGGAGCTGATTATTCGCCCATACCACCTTGACCACCCATTCCCACCCAGTTTGGTGAATTTTCCTGAAGAATGGCATGCAGTCGTTGTTGAATTTATTTATAGTTCTTTACCAATGAATTTAAACCTGTTCGGATTGACAACTATAAAGTTTCACACAACATTCTTACGATCATTTTCCGACTAATGAATTAACTTTTTTAAATATTTTAAGTTCACAAATTCCATATTTTTGTATGTGTAAATTTGAAAATTAATTTGAATTTAATCAAGAGAAAGTCAAAAACACACCAAACAAAGTGAACATAATTTTTTTTGGAATTTCCAAATAGAGCTTAGAAAATGCGCTTGAATCCGATCGAAAGAAAAACAATAATTTTTTTTTTAAAATTGAAAAGCTACATTTAGCAGTTTTCCGGCCATAATCCGACTTTAGGAATAGGTTTTCCAAAATTTGAAAGTTTCCTACTTCGTATTTATTTGCGAGTAGTTTTGAAAAAGAGTTTAGAGCTAGTCGCTGGGTACTAAACTTTCCTCCATACGTCCTTGACCACCCATTTTCCAACAAAAGAATGAATTTTCCGAAAAATGGTAAGCAGTTATTGTTGAATTTTCATTAAGATCTTAGAAATTGAGTTTGTACCTAATTGGATGAAAAACAAAAAAGTTGCATACAACAGCTTTCCGCCCATTTACCGACTTTGGGGGTAGATTTTCCAAAAGTGTAAAGTCACGTTGTTTATACTTTGTTATGTGTAATTTTAAAAATGAGTTTGGAGCTTATTGCTGGGAACTAAAATTCAACCCATACAACCCTGACCACCCAATTTCCACCCAGGGGGGTGAATTTTCCGGAAGTCTGGTATGCAGTCATTGTTGAATTGATAAAAAACAAAAAAGTTGCATACAACAGTTTTCTTTGAATTTTCCACATTTCCCGACCGAATTTTCAGAAACCCCGTCTTAGTACGCACTTTCACCACATACGGAAACTACTGTCAACCTTCTATCTCTTACCGTTTGGACTGCACGACGGTCACCAGTCAGTCAATTAGTCAGGTTGAACAGTTTTATATATATAGTATAGACTAGCTTTATTTACCAGCGGCTTCGCTCGCTTTGACATTGGTGCAGTTTATTATTATTATTATTATCCTTATTTCCTAGTGCGACAAGGGTAACCTTATATATATTATTGCACTAGTCACTACATTTGCATCAATTTGTTACTAATTTATCATGGTGGTAATATTTTATAATGTGATGCTTTCAAAACGTTCATGGAGCTAATCAAATGAAGATCAACAGAGTTGCACACAACAACCTGCCGCATATTTTTATACCCGTTACTCGTAGAGTAAAAAGGGTATACTAAAGTCGTGCAAATGTAAGTACCAGGCAGAAGGAAGCATCTCTGATATCATAAAGTATGTATATTCTTCATCAGCATCAACAGCCGAGTCGATATAGCCATGTCCGTCTGTCCGTCCGTCCGTCCGTCCGTCTGCATGAACACCTAGATCTCAGAGACCAGAAGAGCTAGAGCAACCAAATTTTAGATGTAAGCTAGTATTGTCTGCAGGCAGATCAAGTTCAAATTTTGGCCACGACCCCTCCCGCCCCCGCAATAAAAAAATGTTGAATATCTCCTACAATTTGTTAGCTATCGAGCTCAGATTGCAGTGTAGTGTATGTGGCCAATATGTACAACCTCACAAATTTTCATAAAGATCGGAAAATTTATGGCAGAGTTAAAAAACATTGCATACTTATCTGAGCCGCATGAGGTTATTAAACACTAATTTCCTTGATTAACGGGTATTTGGAAGTCGGGCAGGGCCGACTTTAACTTAGGCTCTCGTTTACCTATGTGGGTTGAATTTAAAATTATTCAAATTCACGTATTCCGTACTTTTTATACTCTGTACCGTAGGTACATAGAGTATTACAGGGTTGCTCATATTCGACGGACCCATGTTTTTTTTAAAAAAATCAAAGAAAAAAATAAAAATTTGGCGGTTGGCAATCTGAATCATTTAATTTGTTCCAAGTAGATTTGTTTACATCAATTTTTGAATATGATATCTCTCAAATGGCCGCCTCTGGCGTTGATGGCGTATTGTGCCCTTTTTGCAGCATTTTCCATCGTTTTCGCCAACATTTCGGCCGGAATAGCGGCTATTTCTTCACGAATGTTGTCCTTGAGCTCTTCTACGGTCCTTGGCTTGTTAACGTAAACCTTTGACTTCAAATATCCCCACAAGAAGAAGTCAGGCGGCGTCAAATCGGGCGAACGCGGTGGCCAGTCCAAATCACCACTTTTCGACATCAAACGGCCCGGAAACAATTTCTTCAGAAAATCGATTGTTATGCGACTTGTGTGCGGTGGAGCGCCGTCTTGTTGAAACCAGAACTGCCTCATACGCTTTCGACGAATAATTGGCATCACAAAATTGGTCATCATGTCGCGATAACGCTCCTGGTTGATGGTAACAGCACTGCCATTTTCATTTTGGAAGAAAAACGGACCAATGACCGTTTTCGCACTAATGCCGCACCAAACTGTGACTTTTTCGTCATGAAGAGGCACTTCTTGAATCTCCTGAGGATTTTCAGTGGCGTAAATACGGCAATTTTGCTTATTTACGGTTTTCTTATTCACATTTTTTAATTTTTTAAAAGCACGTTGAGTTTTCACAATTGACTTGTTCTGTTGAATGTAAATTTCAACTATTTCAGAGCGCTCGCGTGGCGTGTATTGTTCCATGGTAAAAATCTGCTTGGACTGACGCTTCAAACGCGGTATGTCATTAAGCGATCTGACATCTCTGTCAAAAGTTATGGCGTTGCCAGATGGGTCCGTCGAATATGGACAACCCTGTATAAGTTTGTGCAAAAGTATGTAACATCCAGAAGGAAGCATCTCCGACCCCATAAAGTATATATATTCTTGATCAGCATCAACAGCCGAGTCGATATAGCCATGTCCGTCTGTCCGTCTGTCTGTCCGTATGAACGCACAGATCTCAGAGATGGTAAGAGATAGAGGTTTGACATGTATGGGACATATGCTTCTTATGTCTGCAGGCAGATCAAGTTTATTTTCAATTTTGGCCACGCCCCCGCAATTTAGAAAAAACGTCATATCTCCCACAGTTTTGAAGATAGATGGATTGTTCCTTCTGGACATATTTAGTTATTAGAATAACTTATCGATCCGCCAAAGGAATGAAGAAGATCGGATGAACGGTTTTCGAGTTATGATCAAAAGACAAAATTTCTTGGTACAGAGTATGTTATAGTCGGGCTTGACCGACTTTCTTTCTTGTTTTTAATGTAGCTCATAAAATACGTTTGGAGCTAATCGCCGGAAACTAAACTTTTATACAATCTTGACCACCAATATTCTACCCATGGTTCTGAATTTGTCGAAACAACAGTCGTTGTTCAATTTTCGTTTTCGTCATTGTTCTCGTTTCCGTTACTATTACCGCTATCGTTATAATTTTCGTTATCGTTATCGCTATTTCTTATACTATCCTTACAAACTTAGTTTCATGTCAATCGGATGAAATACAGTTTATTGCATTCGGAGTTTCCGGAAGTTTTCCGACCCTATGACCAAATTTCCAAAAAACGGAAAATCACGTTACAAAGTAGTTTTACGGTCCTTACAAACCGAGTTTCAAGTCAATCGGATGAAAAACAGTTTTTCGGATGCAGAATTTTCCTAAAGTTTTCCCACCCTACTGTCGAATTTTCCGACATCGCAAACTGGTATCTCAATTTATCTTACTAACTATCCTTACAAAATGAGTTTCAAGTCAATCGGATGAAACTTCACTTACTATTCTTTCAAACCGAATTTAAATTCAATCGGGTTAATTATAGTTATTTAGCTTGCAAACTTTTCCGTGAATTTTTCGACTCTACGGTCAAATTTTCCAACATCGGAAAATAACATGTCCATTCATATCACTTACTTTCCTTACAAACCGAATTTCAAGTCAATCGGATAATATATAGTTATTTAGCATGCATAATTTTCCGGGAATTTTCCGACCTAACGGTCAAATTTTCCAACATTGGAAAATGACATCTCAAACACGTTTCCAATTATTTCGCATACTTTGCTTACAAACCGAGTTTCAATTCAATCGGATGGTAAATAAAATTTTCTCTATACAAACTTTTCCGACGCAATTGCGGGAATTTTCCGGCCCTACGGTCATTTTTCAACATCGGAAAATGACATCTCAATTTATTTCACCTACTATCCTTACAAAGCGAATTTCAAGTCTATCGGACGAAATATAGTTATTTAGCACGCAGAATTTTCCGGGAATTTTCCGACCGCACGGTCAAATTTTCCGACATCGGGAAATGACATCTCAATTTATATCACTTACTATCCTTACAAACCGAATTTCAAGTCAATCGGGTGAAAAATAGTTTTTTTCATCTCGAATTTTCCGGCAATTTTCCTTGTCGGCATATTTTCCGAAATTGGGAAAACACGTGTCCAATTATTTCGCATACTTTGCTTACAAACCGAGTTTAAAGTCAATCGGATAAAAAATAAAATTTTCCCCATACAAACTTTTCCGCATAAGACAAAACTACTACAAAAAATTCAGCTTTCTATCTCTTATGGTTTGGGCTGCACGACGGTCACCAGTCAGTCAGTCAGTCAGGTTGAACAACTTTATATATACTATATAGATAGAGCCACAAATTTTTGCATCAAGGTAGACTTATGCTGTACGCAGATCAAGTTTGTTTCAGATTTGGAAAATTCCCCCCCGTCCAACTTTTATCACCAAAAACCTAGACCTCCTCTAGAAATTCTAGACCTAACAAGAAAGAAAGTCGGTCAAGCCCGTCTATAACATACTCTGTACCAAGAAACTTATACTCTCAGCATAAATTTTGACGCTGCAGTAGCAGCGAACAGTTTTTTGATCATAACTCGAAAACCGTTCATTCGATCTTCTCCATTCCTTTGGCGGATCGATAAGTTATCCTGCTAACTAAATATGTCCAGAAGAACGTTTTTTCTAAATTGCGGGGGAGGGAGGGGGCGTGGCCAAAATTGAAAATAAACTTGATCTGCCTGCAGACATAAGAAGCATATGTGCCATACATGTCAAACCTCTAACTTACCATTTCTGAGATCTGTGCGTTCATACGGACAGACAGACGGACGGACGGACGGACGGACGGACGGACAGACGAACAGACGGACATGACGCACATGACTCGGCTGTTGATGCTGATCATGAATATATATACTTTATAGGGTCGGAGATTATTCCTTCTCGATGTTACATAATTTTGCAAAATCTTATAATACTCTGTGTACCTACGGTACAGAGTATAAAAAGCCGTCAGATCCATAATTTTCAAGTTAGAGCCTCGTGGTTTAGTGTACATCAAGCTAGGCCCAATATCTATCTATTCTGAAAAGTACAATCAGATCGGACAAAAATCACAGGAGTTATAAGCGAAACAGTTGAGCTGATAAGAGCACCCCCCCAGTTGTTGGTCAGGACTAGAAAAAAGTGTTGCCTACATTTAGAATGACATGAATAGCTGTAACATTCATCTTCAAAAATGCAAAAACATATAAATGAAAACAAATGAACAGGTTATTTTGTAGTCGGGAAACTCGACTGCAGCGCCCTTACTTGTTTGACTACTTCATTTATTAATTTGCAACAAATGTATTTTCCTCATGGTTTTTTTACTCTCTCGGAAGAACAGTAATATGAAAGCTATCCAAAATTTGAGCTTAATATCTTTAAAGCTGCGATTAGTTTTCTTAGAAACGGACGAAAAGATGAACAGACGAACCGATCAAGAATATTGGTCAGTATGTCAAGAATGTGTTTTTACACATACAAAAAAACTCACATTTATCAAATATTTTGCACAAAAATGAGCTTTCTTTAAATGGGAAAACAGAGTTTTTATTTTATTTGAATTCTTTATGGTTCTTAGAACTAGATGCAAAAAAATAGCCAAATCCATCTAGCTAAAACATTTTAAGAAATATACAATTTATATCATGTGACTGTTTTTTTTTTGTGACCTTTATACTGAGTAAGCCTGCAGTTTTTAGCCGGCTCGAGGTCATGTTATGCTTTCGCACAACTTTGAACGGAGACACAACACCACAAAGGAGGCTGGTAGATCGTACAGCTGTTAAGAGGAACCACCCTCTATCATCAGCGATCAATACCTACCGACTGAACGTTTCTCAAAAGTATCTCCATGCCTGCGGTTTGTACGCTGCCTCTTGATGTTTTTGCGAGCATTCTGCTTTGGGACTCCCAAACGGTTATGCCACCGCAGGCATGGAGAGACTTTTGAGAATCGTTCAGTCAAAATTTCAATCACTACTTTGAAATATAACTTAGAAATTTCTGGGCGTAATGTCCGGACAAAAGGCTCATGGGCGTAAAGTCAGTATCGAAATTTAAATGACATGGAAAGCTCAGGAAGACTTAACCAATTAATGCTTTCCACACTGATGGAATAGTTCTACAAGTGGATTTAGTTGGTTTTATTATACTCTATACCGTAAGTACATAGAGTATTATAAGTTTGTGCAAAAGTATGTAACATCCAGAAGGAAGCATCTCCGACCTTATAAAGTATATATATTCTTGATCAGCATCAACAGCCGAGTCATGTCCGTCTGTCTGTCCGTATGAACGCACAGATCTCAGAGATGGTAAGAGATAGAGGTTTGACATGTATGGGACATATGCTTCTTATGTCTGCAGGCAGATCAAGTTTATTTTCAATTTTGGCCACGCCCCCTCCCGCCCCCGCAATTTAGAAAAAATCTCATATCTCCCTTAGTTTTGAAGATAGATGGCTTGTTCCTTCTGGACATTTTTAGTTATCAGGATAACTTATCGATCCGCCAAAGGTATGGAGAAGATCGGATGAACGGTTTTCAAGTTATGATCAAAAGACTGTTCGCTGCTAATGCAGCATCAAAATTTATGCTGAGCGTATAATTTTCTTGGTACAGAGTATGTTATAGTCGGGCTTGACCGACTTTCTTTCTTGTTATAAAAGAATATTGAGTGTGTTTACAATTTTGCTCGTGTGATATCTTTAAATTTTTGACACTACTAATACCTGAAAAACTACAGACACAACAAATGTCAGCTGTACGGCAGACGATTTTGAGACCATCGGCCAGCACATTCTCTGTTAACCATCCGGCAGTTTAGCGTAATCATCGGCCTGGCCAGTCTGCACAGCATTACCAAAGTATGTGCATTAATCATTAAACGCACAGTGATGAATATACAACTTGACCAATTTATGCCTTCCATACTGAATAAAAAATTAGCTCTACAAGTGGATATATATATTCTTTTATTATAAAAGAATATTAACAGTTTTCAATTTTGCTCCTGCAAAATGGACAAAGAAATTCCGACCCATTTTGCTCTTGTGATTTTTGTAAGTTTTCGGCACATTTAATGCAAGTTTTTGGAGCACGCATTGAGGAACTCTCAATTTTTATACCCTTGCAGAGGGTATAATGAAATTGTGCAGATGTTTGTAACGCATAGAAGGAAGCATTCCCGACCACATAAAGCATATATATTCTTGATCAGCATGACGAGCTGAGTCGATATAACCATGTCCGTATGTCCGTCTGTTTCTATGCTATCTCCTCCGTCAGTTTTAAAGCTATCGCCACCAAACTTTGCACGAAGTCTTCTGGTTCAAATACGCTGCACATTTGTCGGAACCGGCCGGATCGGATGACTATACCGATATAGCTGCCATAAGAACGATCGGTTAAAAAACTAGTTCTAGTGAGAAAAACTTTTTTGTTTTTAATGCAATCGTCTCCAAACTCCGTATTTACTAGTTTTTAACGCTTCTTCATAATTCTGCCAAATTTAGTCGAAATCGGACATCTATATGGTATAGCTGTCATACAAAAGTAGAGCCAGAAAAGTAGTCTTATTGGGAAAAACTTGTTTGGTACCAGTGGATATGTCCTTCAAATTAGTTAAAAAACGTGCTGCACGGGTATACAAACTGCGGTCGAGCCGAAGTTAACTTTCCTCTATTTTTATACCCTGTTCCCATTGAAAATGGGAAAAGGGGGATCATGAAGTTGTGCGAATGTATGTAACAGGGAGAAGGAAAATTTTCCGACCCCATAAAGTATATATATTCTTGATCAGCATGAACAGCCGAGTCGATATAGCCATGTCCGTCTGTCCGTCCGTCCGTCCGTCCGTCTGTCCGTCTGTCCGTCTGTCCGTCTGTCTGTCTGTATGAACGCGTCGATCTCAGAGACTATAAGAGATAGAGCCACAAATTTTTGGACGAAGGTAGATTTATGCTGTACGCAGATCAAGTTTGTTTCAGATTTGAAAAATTCCACCCCGTCCCCCTTTTATCCCCAAAAAACCTAGACCTCCTCTATAAATCCAAGACCTAAAAAGCCGTCAGATCCACAATTTTCAAGTTAGAGCCTCGTTGTTTAGTATACATCAAGCTAGGCTCAATATCTATCTATTCTGAAAAGTACAATCAGATCGGACCAAAAACACCGGAGTTATAAGCGAAATTTTGATGCTTTTATTTTTGATATGGGCCTTTTTGTCCGTGGGCGTTTTGTCATGTCACCCATGGAAGTAGTAGTTGACGCCATCAAATTTAACTTCTTTTCATCCGAATAGTCAACGTGTGGCTACCCGGGATTCCAGATCATGTGCTGCGAAATTAAATCGAATTTTCTTTTGGGCCAAGATTTAGAATCTGCAGATGTGGAGCATTCCTTATCACTCTGTGATTTGTACATAAGCTCGCTTTAACTGTATTTGCTCTAATCCTTGGGGTGGAGTATTGAAAGTTCAATGCACTTCTTAAAATTGTGCGTCTATCTCTATTGCTCTGTCATTTCCTTCTTTATAATATTCTTCCCTATCCTCAAATAGTAGAAGCATCTTTTTCGGCGTCAACCATTTTTTTTTTCGATAATCTTAATATATAAAATTCTTCCGTACATGGCTTTGTAACCTCACTCCTCCCAAACGGCTGGACCGATTTCGATGAAATTTCGTGTGAGTGTAGTAGTAACAGCGTAGGTGGTTTATATCTATAGCTGATTCTGGTAGGTCACACAGGGATCGCGTAATTTGCCATCCACGGCTTTTTTGCACCATAACTTGACCTAAACTTAACCGATTTGGATGAAACTTTATAAAGACATTCGTCATGAATAGAGGAAGGCTGATAACAAATATGGTCCGAATCGGTCAACTCTTTCGGGTACCTCTCGAACACATAAATGTTGTTGAAGTTAATAAATTTTGTACTTATTTTAATAAGTTAACCCACTACTGTTATTTATTGTTAGGCGGTACGAAGTTCGCCGGGCCATCTAGTTTCATTAATAAAATTTTGCTTTCTCTTCAACAGATAAGTAAATCCTTTACTCTTTATTTTAGTTGAAAATTTATTGAGCCGCAAAATCATATTAAAAACATAAATGATAAATAATCCCACAAAAAAAGCTACAAAATCAAAAAAAAAATTAAAAAACAAAAAGTTTGCCTGAAGATGGACCCTGAATTTCGCGGCTCAGAAAGAAAAATTATATAACACAAGCACAGCTGCCATGATTTTAAGGTTATTTTCAATATCAATATCATGATGGAAAAATATTTCCCATGCAAGTGTTTAAGATCTAATTTTGAAAAAAAAGAATACATAATTCTATGGTAAAATCAAAACCATTTTAAAGAGCCATCAATGCACAACATTTTAAAATTAGTCATTGACTTATAATGCGTCAGTGTCGGTGTTTGAATTGTCGTCCGCGAAAACCACTCCAGGATTTGTTCTGCGGTTTTTAACAATTATCTTAAAGATACAAATTTCCACACAAAATCGCCCAATGCTTTGCCAACTAAAATTCGGAGTATCCTTTTTAAAGTACGAAAACATTTTGTTAGAAAAAAACGCCAACTACAAAATGCGTAATATCAAAAACTTTGGAGCCCCGTCACGTCCATTAAAACCTAACATTCTGAACTTTTGTTTTTTTCTCGTTTAATATAACCCTTAACCTTAATGACCTTAAATTTTCCATACAAAAAAGGGCACTTTAATGTACATATGCACATACCTTCTTATTTATGAAACTGTCGGGGATATGAGATTTTTGGCAAATTGCAGAGGCGGGATGGGAAACCAACAAGCGATGTTACAATTGCTCCAAATGCATTGAAAAGTTCCTAGGATTTTTTTTAAATTTAAAATTTCCGGATTGTCTGGTTCATCATCATTAACATATGGAGGCTTACGAGTCCTGCAAACGCATCCGCTTCGAATCAAAGACACAGCCGGAGCAATCATTTAGGTTTTTAATACATAGATTTATTTGTTAAATTTCTGTTTCTTACGTTTGTCTTCCAGCGGTTTATTGTATTCGTATAAAAAATATTAAACAATAATCATAAATCGTTATAACAAATTGTACTGTCCTAGATACATACGTAGTAATATGCCAAAATCAAACGAGGAAAAACAAATTGATATTAGTTTCCGTGTGCCCGGCTTTAGGCTTTAATGCAGGGAAAGTGCTTTTTGAAAAAACTCAAAATTAATCAAAGTAAGTCGATCTAGTTGAATAATTGGAAAATAACTATTTTGGGTGAAATAAACAACTCATTTTCATGGGTACGGGTACGGTTTAAGGGTATCTTCTGTTGCTCCAGACACTTAAAACTGGCTAAACTAGATGTACGTCTGCTCTGGTTTTGCAGTTTGTTAATGGTTTTTATAAACTAGCATTGAAAGTTTGTGTTGAAATGAAGTGGCTTCGGCCTGCCTACTTTTTGTCGGCGCCCGCGTTGGACTGTGTGGAGTATGAATATTGAGACCAATAATGATTGGAGGCACCGCCATCATTATTGCCAGCGGACCCCGCAGTGACACCGCCACCGGCGTTATTGGCCGCTGTTCCGCCAGCTCCTTGCTGATGTTGCTGCAATATATTTGAAATTGGCGACTTGTTGGCAAGTTAAACACAATTGTTGGCTGCGCTTACCTGCCACCAGGACATCCACTGTTGTTGTTGCTGCGCGTCGGCACCCTGCCAGGCTTGCTGGTTGCCATAACCTGCTTGGACGAAAAAACGAAGGCAATGTTTTAGTGATGCTTAAAAGCAGATCAGACATGCGTGTCATTTTAGTGGGTAGTTCATCCGGAGTTTCTCAAAAAATCTAATATTCAAAACTAAAACAAAGGCCTGTTCCCAATTCCTAGCCGCTTTAAATTTGGTATTCGCGGATCCCCTCGAGGCCGGACTCAGACGTAGAACGACTTGACTTTCGGAGCTAGCTTTGGCGAGAAATTGAATAAAAGCCAGTAATTTGGAAGCCTTCCAAACAGTTCAGTTGGCCTTAAAATGGATTTTATTTTGATGCGGGTGTGTAGTTAACATGTTTTGGAAATATTTGAGATACTTCAACTCGTGGAAAAGGGGAACACGCTCTCGTTTATATTTCTATTCCTATCGCTGCATCCATGCAGGTTCCTCAAATCTACTCTACCCACCCTGCATTTGGTTATAGCCCCAGTAGGGTTGCTGACCAGCGCTCTGTTGCTGCTGCTGTTGCTGGTATTGTTGTGGCTGTTGTTGCTGCCAGACGCCCGCCTGTTGATGCTGTTGCGTCTGCTGTTGCTGTTGATGCTGGGCATAGGTGCTCCACTTGCCGCTGAGGGAGGACTGCAATTAGGGTGGACAAATGCTTAGTTATCATCAGTATGGTCTTTGTTATCTAGAAGTGTATTCACCTTGCCACTCGATTGCTGCTTGTACTGATCATAGCCACCACTGGGGGTCGCACTATTTCCATACTTCGACTGGGACTGTGCAGCTGACCGCTCATAGCCACCGCGACTACCTTCTTTGATGTCGCGGTGGCCAGGCCGAAAATCCCGTTGGTTACCGCCACCCGAGCGATAGCTGCTCTGACTGTTACCTCGATTGCGGTCGTTACTGCCCATGCGGTTGCGATCATTGCCACGATCTCGATCGCGATAGTCCCGCGAGCTGCCGTACGCACGGTCATCGTAGCCACTGCGACGGCTGTTTTGCATCCAGTTTTGCTGACCACCACCTCCACTACCGCCACCGCCGCCGCCGCCACCGCCGCTACCGCCATAGGCGCGATTGCGGTTGTCATAGCCACGACTGCCGCTTCCACCGCTCCCGCCACCATAGCCGCGATCATCGTAGCCGCTTCGGCGATTGTTCTGCATCCAATTCTGCTGGCTGCCGCCGCCGCCGCCGCCACTACCGCTACTGCCATAGGCGCGATTGCGATTGTCATAGCGACTGCCTCCACCTCCGCCTCCGCCACCACTGTTGCTGGAGTAGCCACCGCCGCCGCGTCGGGAGTCATTCCAGCGACTATCGTGTCGCTGTCCACCATATTCGCGACGCCGGTCATCGCCATAGCGGTTGCGATTGCGATCATCGCGGCGATAGCTGTCGCGACCGCCGCGAGAGCGTTTGTCCCGCGATCGATCAGCATCGATGGCCTTCTTGCCCTTCTCATTGTACTTCTTAACCTCGGCTTTGGCCTCGTCGCCGTTCAGCTCCGTGTAGATTATGTCATCGAACCAGCCGAACTCCAGTGAAGGTAATGTGAAGTTGGCTGCAAAAAGATTGCGACAATTGCATGATTAGGATTGTCATGGTGGCCAACTCTTCGGAAAATTACATTATTACACCTTAAATAGGAGACAGATGGGCCAATGGGGAACAACTGGGCGTGTGCACGATCATCAGCAAGGGAAATGGGAGGAAACCGTTTAGTTTTCAGACAAAATCGAGAGAATCGATTTAAATATCGAATGAAAACATTTCTTTGTTACAGTGAAGTCAAACTGAAGCATAAAGTAAAATTATTAGAATATAAAATTTGCATAAAACAGTGAAAAATAGTTCAAAGGAACCTAGTATTAATCTGGGTAACTTAGTTCTCGTTTGAAAGCAAGGAAAAGGTTTGATGTTTTAGAACCGAAGGTTCCTCTATTCTTTACTTAAGCATGCCAAATCAGAATTTTATTCCATTTATTATATGCGATTTACCAAAAGAAGAACCAAGTATTTTTCTGGGGAAAGAGTTTGAAAGAGCCTTAAAAATGAGAGCACATGATGACAAACATTAACACTTTCCATAAAAAAAACAAGTGTTTCAATTTTGTTTTGTGCTAGGTGTCTGTCTCTTACGGGCTTTAATGAGATACGAAACCCTAGTGCTTTGCTTTAAGGTTGCTGGACCGTCATAAAGAAGCCCGGATGAAATTCGCCAGGAATCCCAGGGAAACTGAATGGACATAACAAGTTATTATAGAGCAATGCAAATATTAATGAATCTTTCAAAATCGTTTTCTCGGATGAAAAAAAAGTTTAATTTGACAGTCCTGATGGGTGTTCGCACTATTGGGGGGGACATAAGGAAAGAACCCTTATACTTTTCGAAAAGAAATTTTGGAAGAGCATCTTTCATGGCTTGATTCATTCTGCAAGTACTCATGAACTCCAGAGAGTGCGTGAGTATATTGGAAATGAGCTTATTGCCTTTTGTTTCAGCTCGAAAGCGAAAACTGATGATTTTTAAATAGGATAACGCATCAGTGCTCTTCAGCCGTGATAATAATGTTTGGTCCGGACATGAATCCAATGATAATCTTTCTGTAGCCGATATAAGAAGTCTCGTGGGCAGTATGCTAAATAGGGTCTACGAGTTAATTAGTGCTAAGGGAATTTAGACTCTTTATTAAGCTGAATAAAAATGTATAAATTATTAAACATATTTCTATTAGGGATGCCGGAAATAATATCGATATTGTTGTCCATAAATACGGTATACCGTTATCGAATATATTTCCAAATTTTCAAAATTTTAGTAATATTTTTCGGTGATATTTTTGATACAGCTTTTTAAATGCTCAATTTGATGATATGCTGATCTGATATCCTACATCTAAATATGTCCTTTACAAGGCCGCTGTTCTCTTTAACACTTTGTAGGCTGTCAGCCTTCAAGTATCGATTATAATCCTGTATACTTTTACATAAGCTCGGCCGTTTTCGTGGACCTCCTGACTTCAAAACAGAGTTCTCGGAAAAATGGTCGTATAACAGAAAACCGTTCGCCTTTAGATTGCAACTTAATATATTATTTCAGAAAATGTTGGCGGGAAAGTATGCGTTCAGTTCACAAGACAATACACTATTTGGAAATTTGTGTGTGGTCTTGTAGACTAGCATCCATCACTTGGTGTATGGGCTTGTACCGCAGATACCTTACAACCTTGCACACTGCTTAGTTCTAGGTGTTCTAGGATTTCGTGAACAAAGCTTTGAACCAAAACCTTAGGTTGAAGACGTAAAGCAACCGGTGTGAAAACTGAACCTTAGACATTCCAACGGGTTGGAACCCTCGAACCGAACGTTTTCTAGAATTTCAGAGGTTTGTCGAGTTTCAGAGCTTTGTTTTTAGATTTCCAACTCAGTTAAACGCGACCCAACTTTTATTAAGATTTTAATATAATCGTATAAATTACGTAAGAATTTTTCAGTATCGTCCAAAATATCGATATAAATATTTTGGAAATATCCGCCAACCCTAATTTTTTATAGCTTTTCTTAGATAAGTGCAGTGCGGCCCTAGTTATGCAGCTTGCACAAAACCAAAATGAAACATAATGGTTAATTTTTCCATAGAGAGTGATGATGTTTGTCATCGATGTGCGCTCATTTTAACGCTCTTTCAATCGGTTATCCCTAATTTCTTCTAGCTCCACTCTTTCTATGCGTAAACTGAAAAAACTAGGTGCGGTGCTAAATTTGCACCAGAATTTAGAACCGAACGATCACCAATATAATTTCCTGATCTTTATTTTGAAAGGGGTCTTCAAAATTTTATGAAATATTTGATTATCTCAACCGAATCCAAAAATGTAAGCCAAAACAGTCGGTTCGGCATGTTTTAGTGCCGAACCGCGAACCGAACTATAGGGTTCTCGATGGGTTCTATGGAAGTTTAAAGGTTTGAAGGGCTGTATGCTGTCGAGTCTTAACATACAGGCGGCTATTAATGCTGTTTCATTAAGGCCCCTTCCCAGTCGGACTTGACTACATGACAAAAGCACATGACACTTGCATTCAACTTTCCACCAAGGAATAGTTGCAAGAACTTTCAATGTTTCATTCGCTTTTGTACAGGTACGAAGCGCAGTAGGGCCGGTGCTAGTAGAAGGAACACTTACAGTTGTTGTTGTTGTAGGTTCAACGTTGGTAAAAAGGCGCTTGCCAATAGGACCGATGGCACGTTATGACAATTTACTGCCTTGCATTATATGGCAAAAAAAAAAACTTTTGGGAAAATTGAATCATCGTCAGTCCGCACGCATTCTTGTCATTAGAGGGGACGTTTGCATGTTGTGCAAAATTCTTCACTTCTAACATACCGGAAAAAGAAACGTGCATTGGTTTTGGAATTGTCATGATGTGGCTAATACGATACTGTGGCTATACTGGACTGTATAAACTTCTATAAACTCAGACAGACAGTCGGACAATTAGACGAAGTCGTGCACACATTCCTGTTCGTTCCAATTTGAAGGGGGGGTGGTATACGAAATAGTTTCAAAATGGCACAATGAAAATCATAAATAATCGAAATCATAATGAGTTATCATTAGTTAATGCTTACAATTAGATTAGACATACAATAATGCAGCTGCTTACAAGCTAATCGTATTACATAACAAATCGTATTGCATAGTTTATCCTCGTTACTTCTTATTCTTTACATATTTATGCTCCTCAAATTGTCTAAATATAGTTTTTGTTTTCGGATTTTTTCAGATAGTTCATTGCGTGGTGGACAATATTTACCTCGTAAGTTATTAATTGTTGATTCTTTAACTGTAAAAGCATTTCCCTTTTCCTCTTTATCGGCGATGCGACGTTTCAATTCATCTTCGTTGGGAATGCAAACAACCGCAATGCGCTTGAAGTCGTTGAAACCCTTCATTTTACGCCGCTGGGCCGAGGCATAGGCATTGGTCTACAATTGGAATACAGTTGATCGGTTGGTTGAGGTTGTTGTTGAGTTGGTTGGAAGATTGGTTGGTTGGGATGTTGTTGTTGTAGTCGGTGGAGAAACACGTTGATGACTCTGGGTAGTCTCAGCCCAGATTGGGTTGTCGTTTCCCCAGATTGGACGCTTACGATCTAACACATACCTGATAAACTCTGATTCACACACCCAACCCCGCCGGGGAGTACATACATTTGAATACCTAGGCCCATAACAACAGTTGACTTAATGATATAGCATATAGTAAGAGAATTATTTGTGTTGTGGTTGCTGCTGGTGGTAGGTTGAAGCATCGCAAAGCTCTCTGTAGATACAGTATATATCAGATAGTTGGCATATTCAGAGAGAGATAGAGAGATAGTAGATACTAAGATATACGAATTCGTTGATTGGATTTGTGTGTGTTTACTTACAGTGGCTTCCTTGCCGCACGCTCCCATCACTCCATTCATCCTCCTTCTCCATCTCTCTTACACAGCCTCTCAACAGTCAACTGTTGCACCTAAAACTTAAGCTTACATATGCATACTTACAGGATCGCACTTAGGCAAACTAATTATCGGATTGACTTAGGGGCTACCACATACCTGAGCAGTGCTGTAGTTGGCGCTCTTTGAAGAGCGCTTGGGTTGCTTTCACAACGAGCAAAATTTTGGAGACATATTTAAAGGAACAAAAACAAAAAAAAAATGAAAAGCGAAGAACGTGGGGCTTCGTCAAAGCCCTTCGTTGGTCGCCAATTCATCATCAACGCATAATTCTCGATTGTTTCAGTTTCGTTCGTTCTTTTTGTTGTGGTTTTTTTGTGGGTGTTGTGTGTATGAATGTTTCTGGTGTGGTTCATTTGTTTATGTTTTACCTGATCAAGTATGAAATTGCGACGCCGTTTCATGGCGATATCTTCCAGGGCGCCCAGACTGTTCAAGCATATCTCGTACACCTTGTCCCAGCGGCCCTTATGCACTGTTTTGCGCGAAGCACCATCAATCTAAGCGAAACAAAGGGCAAACAACTAAGACAATCCGTTCGAATTCAAGTGAAAGCTTCGAGCATATGCAAGGGGAACTCGACTGAAGATCAAGAATCTTCTGCTTTAGCATATGCCCTGTTAGGATCAATATTAATATGTATCTTCACTTACCGTCATCTTGGCTATGATGGAATCTGGCCCAATGACCTCGTAACGTTTCTCAGCATTCTCCTCCACATACTTGCGAGTCCAGTGGGTTTTGCCAGAGCCGGGGAGACCCACCAATAGGATGACCTCGCACTCTTTGCGCGATTCGACGCGTAGTGGCCCAGCAATTCGCTCCTGAACTGGCACCAGGCCAATCAGCACATAGTCAGCCAGCAAAGCGGCGGTCTCTCTGGGTAAGGGTACAACGTCCTCGTATTCTTCTTCCACAGGCTGTTCCTCCGACTTTTCTGGTTTACTTTCGCTTATGTTTTCCTCGGCGTCTGCCTCAGTTTTGGGACGTTTATTGGGTGATGGGCCATCATCTTCTTCATCAGCCTGCTCCTCATTGACGTCGGCAGTTGTAGGCTGCTCCTCAACTTGTTTCGACTCCTCCTCCACTTTCTCAGTGGACTTAGCCACCTCGGCATTGCCATTGGCCACGGCTGCTGGCTCATCAGAAGCCACAGCTTCAGCAGCTGCCTCAGCTGTGAGGGAAAAATTGTTTGACAATAGAAACGACATTGAGAAACGTTTGATATCTCATACTAACCAGTTTCGTCCACTTTGGCCTGACCCTCAGCAGATTCGGTGGTTTCCGCGACATTGGATTGTGGGTCCTCTTCAATTTTAGCAGCTTCGTCTTTTCCATCTCCTGCTCCGGATGCTTCGCTTTTCTCAACATCCTCTTCCGGCTGCTGTGGCTTCTCCTCCTCGTCAGTGGCTGCCTTGGCATCTTCCTCTTTTTTGTCTACCATGTCATCATCATCAGCAGTGGCCTCATCCAGTACCTTCCATTTTTCGCCTCCATCATCGTCCTCTTTTTCCTCTTCCTTGCGCTGCTTGCGGCGCTTACGTGTTGGTCGCTCGGCATTTACCAGCAACTGCTCGCCATCCGCAAAGTTCACAGAGTACTCGTATCCCTTGGTCACAATGTGAGGAAACAGAGCGCCCTCTTCGCCTAAAATGCTTTTCTCGAACTCAAAAGCCACGCCAAGATCTTCTCCATTGAGGGTATACTTGATCTGACATGGTTCGCTCTCCAAGTCCAGGTAGCATCCAATTACATCGTCCAGCTGATACGGCTTACCGTAGTCGGTAAACTCGCTATGATTGGCCTTGCGTCCGCTCTCGCAATAGCCAAAGGAATGTTCAGCCTCGCCCAAAAGCAGCGTTGAATTCGGCATGGAGAAACCCACACGGAAGCCACGCACATGAGGCTCATCGCGAAAATGATGGGAATTCTCCGGCACCGACTCTTCGGCCAGACGAACCTCATAGCACACTT
Source organism: Lordiphosa fenestrarum (assembly GCA_035044985.1). Taxonomy (NCBI): domain Eukaryota; kingdom Metazoa; phylum Arthropoda; class Insecta; order Diptera; family Drosophilidae; genus Lordiphosa; species Lordiphosa fenestrarum. Next base: position 226,435 of record JAWNNO010004529.1, read on the forward strand.
TCCCCTCACGCACGCCGTAATTGGCTCTTGCTCCCGACCATATTAGCGAATAGATCTCCGATTGCAGTGGTTTGGCCGAGGTGAAGGTGGTTGAATCAATGCGTAGGTGCAAGTCCGAATCAACTAGAAGGAAATAGTTTGAAAATGTCGAAATAAATAAGAAAGTATTGGCAGAGCATTGCTGCTAGGCAAAGATTAACTATTGTTTACGGGTTCGAACCAGATTTTACTTATGGTTAACGTTCAAAAACTTAAGGTTCAAGGTATCTAAGTGATGGATTTGGTTCTGCTCATGTTTTTAACAAATTTATGCCAATTACTTTCTAAAATACATTAAATAATATTCCGAATCGCTTCAGGGGGTATTGCTGGTTGGCAAAAAATTGTTTTCCATTTTTGCATATTTTTATGGCTTGGATATTTGAGAATATTGTCCAAAAAGGGTTTTTTGAAATTTGAAATACTTTAGGAGATATGGCGTTTTTTGTCCAGCAATGTTTTCGCCAAAATGCGATTTGCTTAATTTGGCTACTTTTTGAATGCAACGGTTTGAAGCAACCACCGAATTTCGTTCAAAGCGTTCTTTTCAGATTCGCGTTTGCTGGCATTGCAGACTGATATATGTAAGTATTTCACAAAAATAAATGTTTTATTGCCTAAAATTTTCTTTGAGTTTCTTTAAAATCACTTTTTTTAACTTCGAAGTCACTTTTCTCCGGTTCTACTGAACCGATTTTGATGAAACCAAGTGCAATCGACGGAGAATTGTCGAATTTTTAAAACTGCATACTATTTTTCATTTCAATTTTTTTTGATGCAAAAAAAACAACTTTAAACGCGTTTATCTCGAAACCACGTTTTTCGAGCTGGCGGCAGTGATTGCGCCCGTAGTTCTAAACCGATTTTGATGAAACAAAGTGCAATCGACGCAGAATTGTCAGCATTCTGGCCCCTACCTCAATCATAATTTTAAAAAAAAATTTCGACGTCCAACTTTGAAGGCCAATAACTTTCTGAACTGAATTAAATTTTTTTTTAGAAAGGCCCAAAAACAGCCTTCCAACCAGCAATACCCCCTTCATTTTTGGATTAGTCTTTCCAACTTAGAATGAGTGGATGGGCATTTAAAAGATTCGAAGACAGATGAAAGCTTATTTAGAAAACATATTTTAGAATCATTGAATAAACTTTGGACCAATTGTTTAATTTACCTTGGAAGGTTTGAGACTCTCTTGAAGAGACCATATAACAAAGTAATCACCGGGAAATTGCTTAGATTTTTAATTGTGTAATTATTGTTGAACCGGCCGGAAATCTTGATTTTGGATCAGGTTCAGACTCAATTATTTTTACACACTTGCTTCGGTTCGCAGTGAAAATTAGAGCTGGGCGCGTGACCGCATTTTTGGACATGGTCACAAACTATTCAGGAAAGAAAAATTCCGTACGCACGATTCACGCATGTAATTTTTTAAGAGTTGTGCGTCACTCCGGAATCATGCACGATTCACGAATACGTTACGAATGCACGATAATGATATTAATAACTATTAAAAATGCATACCCGTGCCAATTGGTTTAACAAAATGCAAAATATGCTATTTATTTCTTCTTATTTTCTGTCACACATTGCTGCAGTTAGAACTACGCAACACTTTCGAGATTCTTGGAATTCTGATTTCGTTACAGTTTAGTGTGCCCGTAACATTTTGTCAGATTAATACCATAAAAAAAGTCTAAATAAATCGGAGTTTTATTTTGGCAATATGCGTAACTTCTTAATTCTTAATACCTCTTAATTAGCCCCAAAAGGTTGATTTTTGACAATTTTTCGGAGATTATTGCAAAAAAGCAAGGCGTTCGCACGGGACAAATATAAAAATGGTTTGATTTATACTTTTTTCAAAATTGAATTTTAAGCACGTTCGCACGGGACACATTTGTGTACTCTGTACCGTAGGTACATAGAGTATTATAAGTTTGTGCAAAAGTATGTAACAGCCAGAAGGAAGCATCTCCGACCACATAAAGTATATATATTCTTGAGCAGCATCAACAGCCGAGTCGATATAGCCATGTCCCTCTATCTGTCTTTCCGTCTGTCAGTCTGTCTGTTCGTATGAACGCACAGATCTCAGAGATGGTAAGAGATAGAGGTTTGACATGTATGGGACATATGCTTCTTATGTCTGCAGGGAGATCAAGTTAATTTTCTATATTGGCCACGCCTCATGCCGCCCCCGCAATTTGGAAAAAACGTCATATATCCCACAGTTTTAAAGATAGATGGTTCGTTCCTCCTTGACATATTTAGTAGTAAATAGGGCTTGACCTACTTTCTTTCTTGTTTAAAAAAAACGTGCAAATCAATGATAACCTTGCAGCACGATTTTTAACTAATTTGAAGGACACGTCCACTGAAAACAAACAAGTTTTTCACAATCAGCTCTGTTCCGAATTCCGAATCGGTTTTCGTGTAAACGTTTCATTGTAGAGCTTAAACATAGAAATATTATAAGGAAGGCGACAAGCATTTCAAGGGGTACTTGATCAGGTTTGAGAAAAATCGGAATTGCTTCAGCAGTTGAAACCGACAGCTCAATGCCAAGTGGATTCAATTCGACTAAAATAGACGACCTCATCTAGTAGGCACAGACATTTTCCTTACTTTTCATAGAAAACTGTGAGATTTTAAGTACAAAAACTAACGTTTACACGAAAACCGACTCGGAATTGGGAACAGGGCCGAATAAGACTACTTTTCTGACTCTACTTTTGTATGACAGGTATACTATATAGATATAGATGTAATTTTGATTTAATATTCCGCCTACTAAGAGAACTTCATGAAGTTTGCTTCACCGTGTAAATGCAGTCTTACATTCTGGCCGAGTTTCGATGTAATCGTTAAATTTTTAGATGTGGCTAAATATATCTAAACTTAATATACTGCACAAATTTAATACACTCTGTGTACTTTTGGTACAGAGTGTATATCAAGGATGATCCGAACCGGTTTCCTTTCAGAAATGTTGAACCAAACACCACTAAGAACGAGAGCGTAAGTTAAAGTCGGCCCTGCCCGACTTCGAAATACCCGTTACTCAGCTCAGCTCGGATAAGTATGCAACATTTTTTTAACTCGGCCATTTATTATCCGATCCTTTTGAAAATTTGTGAGATTGTAGATATTGGCCACATAGACTACACTGCAAAATCTGAGCACTATATCTTAAAAATTGTGGGAGTTATTCAATATTTTTTATTGCGGGGGCGGGAGGGGGCGTGGCCAAAATTTGAAACAAACTTGATCTGCCTACAGACAATACTAGCTTACGTATAAAATTTGGTTGCTCTAGCTCTTCTAGTCTCTGAGATCTAGGTGTTCATACAGACGGACGGACGGACGGACGGACGGACAGACGGACATGGCTATATCGACTCGGCTGTTGATGCTGATGAAGAATATATATACTTTATGATATCGGAGATGCTTCCTTCTGCCTGTTACATACATTTGCACGACTTTAGTATACCCTTTTTACTCTACGAGTAACGGGTATAAAAACGGTTCGGTTCGGAACAGTTCTTTGACGAGTTTCCTCTAGACAATGATACTTATTAATTTGTGAATTTGAATCGTTTCCCTTAGATAATTTTCATGCATTTCGTTCGACCCTCCACATTCTTAGCGATGCCGGATCGATAAAACATTTAAGGATGACTTGACAATCATTTAATCCTGTATATCTTCTGCAATCTGCATTCTTTTCTTGAAAGTTGATTATTGATTTGTCGCCCTCTAGTGGACAATATTATTAATTTCTTTAGCACTTCTTTACATCAATTCAATCTTAGCCAGAAGAGTTTTTCTCATGTAATATTAGAAGTAGAGTGTGAAAGATGCATGCCATGCTAACCGACATTCTGATTTTAAAGGGCAATCCTCTAGGAACTTATAAGAGAGTCCTTGACATATGAAACTATAAATTTTGGAAATTCATGTAAGATTTAAAGATATTCAAATGGTTTAAAGGAATTAAATTTCAGAACTGTTCGAAAAGTTACATTACGACAGAAATCATAATACTTCATAATGTGCCTTTAGGATCCACTGAACCGAACAGAAACCACCGTTCAGTTAGCTCTAAAAACCATGTACCGGCGGTTCAGAAACTGTGTAAACCACTGAACCGAACTAGTAGTTTTCGAGTGGTTTGCATCCGTGGTATAAATAGAGGAGAGTTAACTTCGCCTGCCCCGTAGTTTATACATAGATTAGTTCTTATAATCTTTCTAAATATACGTTTAAAGTGAGTATTATTGAAAAAAGTTCCTTTTCGTTTGGAGGTATGGTAGTTGAGTGATTTCTCAAGCTGATAAATTGATCATTTGGCTCGCCAGCAGGGCTGCTATTTCATTTTGAAAAGATTAAAGAAACAAAAATTTGAAACAAAGTTTTTTCCCACTAAGAGTAAGTTTTTGGACATGACAGCTAAATGCTATGGTCATCTGATTTTTACAGAACTTTATAGAACTGTCTGAAAGCTTATGCAATAAAGAAATGTAGCAGCTGAAGGCGCTACCATCAAAAACAAAAAAGTTTTCCCTACTAAGAATCTGACCTATCTCTTCTATGGCAGTTTACTATAGCTGCTGTCCAATTTCGACCAAACTTAGTAGAATCATGGAAAAGCAGAGTTGGAAACGTTTCGATTGACAAAAAAACCGAATCAAACAGAAATAAATTTTTACACATAGAGCATTTTCGATAACTCATTAGTGTTCAGCTCATGAAAATCTTATAGAATGACCACCAACACTTCAATATACTGGACTTTGGTGCCTAGTGTAATCCATCTTTAATATATATAATCTAACAACAAATTTGGGGGAGATATGTAAGTTTATATTGCGGCGGAGGCAGTTGCAAAATTGAAAACAAACGTCATCTATCTGCAAGTATAGCCAGTATTCGAGCCATGTACTACAATTCACGTATTCTAGCTCTAGGTTCTCCTTCTGCTAGGTGCTTCCTTCTGGCTATTACATTCCTTTTAATCCTATATAAGCATTGTACATTCAGTACAGCTTAATAATCTGTACTCCTTAAGGGCCGATTTCACATCTTCTACTTAGCTGTATGTGTCAGATATACTAAGGTTTTGCTCTGTTATTTGTAGGTTTAAGTGACAGATAGCTCTATGTAGTAGATTAGATTTTGAAGACAGGTTTGGGATCGTCAATGGTCACCTTATGAAGCAGCCGAGCATTTTTGGTCACTTCACAAATGCAAGCAGTTTTAGTCCGGAATTCAAACAACTAAAACCTCTCGAGTTTATTTATAAATATCGAAAGATTTTCAGAGCAGTTATAATGAAAACTTAACTAGAAACAGAACTAGTTTTGTTATATTAAAAAAAAGAATTTAAACAAAAGGCCTGGGCAGTCAAATTGATTCAAATTGAACGCCTGTGTGATATACGTAGCTTCAAACCGTATTTTATAAAACATACTACCGGCGGACGGATTGCAGTCCATGCCGTACCTGGATACCATATTAATTTGAAATAAATACACCTACCTATTTATCTACCAGATTGAATTTAAAACCGGGTTCAGTGAAATTCCAAATTTTTAAGCACAAGTTAATAATTTGATTTGACGACGAGACTGTACTTCAATACTTTTTGCAATAAAAATTTACTTACGCCAGCTGAGACCCACTTTGTTTTCCTCCATGCTGGGCTCATCCTCGGGAACTGTTCGCTCTTCGACTGCGGGTTTGGGTTCGCGCTTGTCTCCGCTGCGACGTTTGGGAGACCGTGAGGTACTACGAGAACGTGAGCGACTGTGGGAGCGCTTGCGTCTCTCCTGGTGCTCTTCCTCCGACTTCTCCTTGCCCTGTTGCTCAGCGCCCTCGCTCTGCTTGTCTTTATCGTCCGGCTCGATTTCGTTGGTGCCAACTTCCTCGTCGACTTCCATTTTCTGGCCATCACCATTGGTAGCTTGGTGTTCCAGCTTTTCCTCTGTGCTCTCAGCCTGCTCCTGTTCTGGCATGGGTTGATCTTCATCGGGCTCAGCTGCCTGGTCTGTCTCTGTCTTTTCCTCCAATTTATCTTCATTTTCGTCTTTATCGGGGGACTGCTCCTCTGCAGTTTCCTTTTCTTGCTCTTGGGATGGAACTGCCTCTTCGATATCCGATGCTGATTCTTGTTCCGCCACTTTCGACTGCTCATTCGGTTGTTTTGCCGCTGGCGGATGTTCCTCCTCCTCCAGTGTCTCTAGCTCTGGTTCAGCGGCCACAGAAGCTGCTGCCACGGGCGAAGGGGACCGGGACATGGAACGCGTTCGACGTTGGCGACGACTTGGTGTGACTGGAGCGCCATCTGGCGGTAGGACAAATACATGTAATATAGGAGGATTATATAAGGAAAACTTCGCAAACAAATATTACACGCTGAGCCGCACACCCACACACACAAAGCAGAATATTACGCGGCAAGACACACAGACCCAAGCCACCACGATGCGATGCATACATACACAAACCGCTTACCTTCACCACCGGCTCCACTGCCGCCGCCTTCCACATGCGCCCGCAGACGCTCAATGAGCACCGCCTTGACGCCTTTGGTGTCCAGACCACGCGCTTGCAGTTCGTTGCGCAAGTCGACCACCTTCATCTTGTCCAGCTTAGCCACATCCATTTTTCCGCTTCAGTTTTGGATTGGCGTACTCACACACGCTGACACCACACACACACACACACAACGAGAGGCTGATGATGCGAAAAAAAAATGTCGACGGAGAAAAATGCTGGAAAATGGAAATGCCGAATGTGATAAATCAAACACAGGCGGACAGTACGCGCTGCAAGTGTCTGCCAACTGAATAAAAAGGTCGCGTTTGGAAATGCACAATTTTTAGTTCACTTTTGCATTCGCATGCTGAGCAACGAATAATTTCACTGATTTCTTAACAGAGAAATATGTAGATATGTCGATATATGTAGACATGTGCCTATCGGTATCGGCATACGAGAACGAGCGTTGGTAACGAGAACGAGAAACGACTACCGTACTTTCGTTCTCGGTCTCGTTACGCACATGTCTACATATATCGATAGCGATAGTTGTCCGCGGCGTCAATTGACGCTGAATTTAGGGTGGTCGCCGGCGACAATTGACGCCGATTTTAGGGGTTGTCACGAGTCAGTCAAGGCGGGCGGCTCAGACTAGAAAAGAATGGACCCAGCGTTTGCTCAGTCCAGCACAATCTTCTGCGTCTCCTATTTTCAGAGCGTTGGAGCGGAAAAGGAAAAATGATACAATCTGTGGTAGTATATAATAAACCAGCCTTGAAATTCATATTAAAACAATTAACTACAACTGGAGCTTAATTTCAGCCCACTTTGTTACAACATATCTCCCTTTCAATCACTTCCAGGCAATTTACCATTCTATGCGCTGTTACGTGCAGGTTTAAAATAAGGCCGCCAAGCACGGATCTACCGATAAATACAGGGCTGTCAAGTGTGAGTCGGCGGAACTGGTAGTTCAGGCACTGGTTCCGAAAACTGTTTCCGATGGATCGTAAGAGCGAGCGAAATAGTAATGGTATTCCTGAAAGTGATTTAGACTATTGTTAAGCAAATCTAAATCAGTTGAGGGAACGACGCCTTTTGCGCAATGATTTGATTTAGATATCGTGAAACGCTGACATTGTGACCACACTACAGATTGACCAATGGCGCCAAATCAAACCCATGCGCGAAAGCAAAACAAGCGGAAAGAAAGTGTGAAAACTATTTTCCAAGCATTTCAAATAATAGCATATTGGCAGAATATGTAGTTTTAGTATTTTGAATAGAAGTTACGTATGCTCTTTGGCAGAACTCAAGTTTAAGAGGCAGGATAAAATTGTGGACGAATTTGAGAGGTACAACATTTTACGAGAACTGTGCAGATATGGCTTCACGAACATCTTTGCCCCAGTCAAGCACAAGCTCTAATAACTAAGAGCTCTTTTGATTTAGTCAACTTTAGGCCACTGGTCTTTCACCCTTTAATGAGTCTCGTATGCACTCTAAAACGGATTTAGTATTTCAAATTTCTATGGCTTAGTAAATTAGCGGAGTTGAAAATTAAAGCAGAAGCAGAAATTCAACGGAGGTTCAGCGTGGAATCGAGATTGGCCACTTACCTCCGGGTGGCCGTGTATGTGGTCTGGGGGACCAAAAGTCCGCTGGGTGGTTTTAAGGTTGGCTAAACCAACACCCTCTAGCCACCCAAATCCAGCTAACTTTAGATTAAATATTCATATAATTATAAACTATTATGCGTTAACTTCTTTTGTCTTATATTTTCATATATACAAATATTATTGTTTAGATTTAGTGCGTTTCAATGGTGCAGTCCGATAACACGCCATTCCATTCGTGTTAAGGGCGAGAGGTCCAGAGTTCGATCCCAAGAGTCAAGCAGAGGATTAAGTAAATAAAATAATAAAAGACATTTATTTGTGTTTTCTGATTCTCTAAAATTCTTAATAATACACATAAAAATATAAATTGCCTTAAGCCCCAGAAAATATCCTTAAATTCATGGTAATTTGGACTTAAAATGTGGAGCCAAAGACATCTTTAACCTTACATTATCGTCGTTTATGACCTTAACTTTTTAGGTAATGTCTTTTTTTTTTTGGAATTTTCTTCCTAAATGTAAGGTCAAAAATTTAAAAATTTGGATCCCCCACAAAGGATTTGGTGTTGTACAGACCCCACCCCATACCTTGGACCTTTTTTGGCACCATTTGCAGGCAAGGTACCATTTTAAGGCACCATTGACATGAAAAACACATTTTTGGTTCCGAATCGCATGAAAAACAAGCTTTTTGGGAACGAATCACATGAAAAGTCCTTTTTTTGGCACCATTTGCAGGCAAGGTACCATTTACTACTACTACTACTATTACTACTACTACATACTTATTTGCAAAATATAATCCTAAATAAATCTGCTGTTTCTGAAGAAACCAATCTTCGTCATAAGCGATCTTTGCTTTGCCGATTGGCAAGAAGCTGGTAAGATCTTGCAGCTTTTAGAATTTCTAAAGCAATTTCATTGGCATTAGAACGCTGCACTACTTACTATATGTGTGCATTTTGATACGTATAAAGCATCTGTAAGACTCTGCACTAATGTGTGCATTTTTCAATGGCAAACTCATCAAAACAAATGAAAAGGCAAACTGCCAACATTTTTTGTCTGGTGTATTCTACGGATCGTTTTTTTTTTGTTCAGAATGTGCCTGAACGTTTTTTATAAAATCTTTCAAAGTTTGATTTGAAACATCTATAAAAGACATTTCGGAACAATTGTTCAATTCAACTTGTCTGTTGAAATGACGTTCCACCACGTCAAACATTTCCCCTAATTTCTAAAATTATCTGCATCTTCCTCTGTTTTGACGGAAATGCACTCTTTAGCCATTCTTTTAAAAAAACCTTTATAATTTTCTTTTGTAAATACTTCCCGTTGAAAGGCACGTAAGTTATATACAACTATTGTGTTTTTTTTGGCATGAACTATAAGATGTTCAATATCCTTTACAAATAGTTTAAGATCAAATGATAATTTACAATTCCTATAATTTGCGATTTCCGCGAACATCTAAAATATATGACGTTTAAGGCGTCAATAGCTTCTTCTAATTCTTCCCTTGAATTCCATTGCCTAGCTTTCGGCCCTACATGTACTTTTCTGGTCAGAATGGTCAGAATTTTTAATCCTGAATCTGACGGTACAGTTCTCAAGTTTAGCTATTATTAAAAAGCGGGAGCTTACCCTTGAAATTAGACCTGCAGTTTTTAGCCGGCTCGAGGTCATGTTATGCTTTCGCACAACTTTAAATGGAGACACATATGCCTACAGTGGGACTCAAAACTCCTACATCTGAGCCACGCAGCTTATTTCCAGCTGAAAGCTTAAGCTTACACTGATTCAACATTCTCTTCAAAGGCGACCATTTCCTCAAAAAAAAAAATGGCAGAAAATTTGTCTTTTATGTCAAAATCTGGCCGTTTAGGTAAAAAAAAATACCTTGAAAGTTGAATGAAATGCAATTTTTCTTTTTAGGAACTGCTTAACCTTAATTCTAGGCTGTTTTTTTTTTTGAGTGTAGTAAGTACTTAGCCACTAAAAGCACAGTGAAGTTCTATATTCAATATATTTTTTATATATGGTATCATAATGACATTATAAAATATCAATATAATCTTATAATATTGATTTTATATTTTCGAAAATATCCGATTGACATTTATCATATCGGTCTTAATGATATGAAAAACCATACTATTGAGCCCCAGATCGTGTAATTTTTTTCTGTGCAGTATAAATGGGACCTATATAATTGATGGTGTATCAGTCGACATTATTTTAAAGTATAAATATGCTCCGCTGACATCCTGCGATGTTGGGAGAAGTTTTTCGACCCTTAAGATGATATTTTAGATAAGCGCCATGGATTAGTCGAAGAAAATCTTGAAAAGATCATGGTAAACTATTGTAAACAAAATTACAAATAGCTTTGAAATTAATAATTATTATATTAATTTAATTAATTAAATATTGCAAACTTTTTGGGTCAAGTAACCCACAGTGTGACGCTAGCTTAAACTTACGTTATTGCCTACCGAAGTGTGACGTAAGTGTAACTAAACAGCTAAGGTTAATAACATGAACACCAGATGGCGTTTGGTACAGTTATTTTAAACATTGGGCCATCGAAGCATATATGACTCCGTGGCGCAACGGTAGCGCGTCTGACTCCAGATCAGAAGGTTGCGTGTTCAAATCACGTCGGGGTCAATAAACACGTTTTTTTTTTAACTTTTATTAATGTTATATTTAGAATTCTACAAAGCAAAATAAGAAATTCTCACCTTTATTGGCGAGAACAAACAATAAAACCACAAAAAAATGCTCGAATTATATTTTTTCCAGCTTTGTTTGACCCCGACGTGATTTGAACACGCAACCTTCTGATCTGGAGTCAGACGCGCTACCGTTGCGCCACGGAGTCATATTTAACGATCCTGTTTTAACGACTAAGTGTAAAATTAACGTATAAATAAGGCAAAACAGCATCTATTATTAAAATAGTTATCGCAAGTTATCATCGGTTAGCTAATTCTAATGCATGAACAGCCCATGATCCATTCCACCATGTGGCTATATTTTCCTTATTAAGTATCTCTTTGTTCCTGAAACTCTTTTACAGAAAAATACACCTGCTAGAGGAATAGTGTTTGGAACTGATCTTTGGAACAAAGTTCCTGGCCTTTATTCTCCATTTATAGTTCCCGGATATAGTTTCGGTCAAATGGAATTAGCAACATTTTGAAAAGTAATGAAATTTCAACTTCAGCTCAATAGCTTCCAAACTGAGAGACTAGTTGGCGTTAAAGAAGCCAGTCGGACTTCATGCTGACCAAGTATATATATTAGGCATATGACTAAATTTTAGAGATGATAGTTGGCGACCTTTCCAACTTCGGGCTAGCTAAACCAGCATTCTATATAGGAGATGATTCCGTTCCTGCCATGCGTTGTGAACTTATGGGCAACGATGAATTCTGTCGTGTTCGATTAATACCCAGCACTTGGAATTCTGGTTTTTCATGAGACTCCGTGGCGCAACGGTAGCGCGTCTGACTCCAGATCAGAAGGTTGCGTGTTCAAATCACGTCGGGGTCAATTGTTCTGTTTTTTTTTTTTAATTTGGTTTTCAATATTTATTTTCAACAATATTTAAATACATAATTTATTGTACAATTTATAAGCAGCTATTCGCAACAACATTTACACAATGAGTGTTCAATTTTCAGCATTTCTAGATCGCCAACTTGGCTTACACACATAAATACAGATATGAGTATATAAGTACTTACATATAGTTGATTAGTTTTACGAGTTGTCTCTAAATTGTAAATTCCCTAAACAGTTTGCCTTTGATGCTTGTTCGTCATCATCAGTTGTTCCCTTACATTACATACAAGTTGTCAAAAAATATAATGATTCAAGTGCCATAAAAATAAGACTACCCAACACCAAACTGAAATTCTCAACAATTTTTAACACAAGATTTGCACCAACTAAGGACAAAACAAACCTAAAAAAAAAGTAATCTATTGGACCCTGTTTTCGTCGCGGCGTTCATTCTGTGTCTTTCCAATTTCCGATTTCGCATGCCATTGCCATCCTATTTGCTAGTGACTAAGTTGAGGAATTCCTCGCGGGTCTTCGGATCGTCACGGAACACGCCCAGCATGGTCGAGGTGACGGTTTTGCTGTTGATCTTCTGAACGCCGCGCATCACCATGCACATGTGCCTGAAAGGGAAATCGACAAAATTAGGCCTTGGCCCTCACTTGAGCTTCCTCAAAATGGTACTTACACTCCCTCGACCACCACAGCCACACCAGCGGGCTGCACAGCCTGAGTAACAGCGACGGCGATCTGTTTGGTCAGACGCTCCTGCACTTGCAAGCGCCTCGAGAATATTTCCACAATGCTGAAAGAGGCACAAGAGGGAAATTGAGAATTTAAAATGACATTAATTTTAGCCTAATTCAATGCAACCTAAAATTAAGATGTTGGAGGGTTCCGACTAGAGATGGGCCCGGGAAAGAAATTGTGATCCCCTCCCGTCCCGATCACAACCTGAAATTTTTACTTAGGAATTAAAACTGAAGACAGTTTTTTATACAAAATTTTAGAAAAATATTTCAGTGTATTTATGAAGAAACGAACAGTTCAAAATAATGTCTACATATATATATATTCAAATTCTTAATGAAATATAACAAAAACTTTTCAAAATTTCATTTACAAGTGTGCACGTTTTTAAATTCTTCGTGGGTGTGCCCAGTTTTGCATTCGGATGTGAGTCTGACTATTCGGTTATTTCGATTAAGAACTGTTCGGAACTAGTAGGGACCCTGAAAAATTTCGGGATTTTGCATTAATCCCGTCCCGTTCCGATCCCGACGTAAAATTTCAATTTCAATAGCATCCCGATCAAGACCCCAAAATCCTGAGTCCCGTGCCCATCTCTAGTTCCATCTCATGTGATGAATGCCCTTTGAAATTGTTAAAAAAGTTGATGACAGCTTAAATTGGGATGTCTTGACAGAAAAATTTAAATTCCGAATCCTTTTCTAATCACAGATTTTCTGTACTGAAAAAAGCATATATATTCCAAGAATTAACTACTCCAACAAAATCACATATTTACGAAAGTTGCTTGAGCCGTAAAATGTGCTTTGAGGATCTTTCTGGAACAATTAAAAACAATTATTCAGAAGCTTTAATGGAAGGAAAACTCGAGAAAAAACTAGATCTTTATAAATTGTGTAGACTTCGGAAATCCAACTAATTTGGCAGTCCATGCTCATTTGATCGTACTTTGAAAATAAGTTTTAAGATCACATTAAGATTGTTTCTTAATTCGACTAGGTATAAAGGAAAGAATATCGGCTCCACCGAAGTTTATATACCTTTAAAAAGTTACAGCTGAGTTATTTCCCAAGCTGACCAACAGATGGCGTCTTTACTATGATCATTTGGCTGGTCAGATGAAATTAACCAAAATTTTGCCTAAGCAGAATGCAACAATCGTTCCTATTGCAGCCATATATGGTACAGTCACTTAACTTTCTGATCATGCAGATCCGGTTTCAATAGTTTTGCCTTGGAGTCAGTGGAATAAAAAGTAAATGGCAAGTTTCTTGGCAACGGTAAACCTTTTTATCTTTTAGGAACTTTAATTTGTATTCCAATATCTCAAATATTGTGAAAATTTGTATTTAAGCTCCTGATTCGAAATGACATACAAATTTACATCGTCACAGTACCTCATTCAAATAAGAATGCTGTTATTAAAATATCAATGTTTCATATCCTTTGGATGATTTTTAGCTCCGTTTAACATTCAAATTAAATATAAGTGCAACTTGGAGCTGTGGGATGTTAAGTCAATAAATAATAATAATACTGATATTTAAAAATCCAAAAAACAATATTAAAAAGTATCCATTCCAAACGGATACAGAAATCTTTCAATGAATATTTTATAATATTTACTTTAATTTTGATGGCCCGAGTACACAAAATCATGGATCTAGCTAACTGCTATGTGTCAGATAAACTGAGAATTAACTCTGTTACTGTAAGGACCGGTTTCACAACTTCAAAATAGACGAAAAGCAGAGTAAATTCAGGATTTATCTGTCACATAGCAGCTAGCTGCCTAGAATGTAATATTTGCTTAGCCCATTCAAACTTACCGTGCCAGCTTGCTGAGTCCCAGAATCTTATTGCAGGGCAAATAACCGATTGATACCTTTCCATAGAAGGGCACCAAGTGATGCTCGCACATGGAGAACATCTCAATGTCCTTGACCACCACCATTTCGTCGTGATCCTCATCGAAAACGGCGCCATTTAAAACGTCTGGAAAATATTAATTAAAAAAAAAGATTTTACCATGTTATGTTTTCGTTGACCCCGACGTGATTTGAACACGCAACCTTCTGATCTGGAGTCAGACGCGCTACCGTTGCGCCACGGAGTCGTTGCGGGTTCAGTCGCCCAATGCCTCATAAGACACAGCACCCCCTCAGGTTACTCACACAAATGAAATGCGACGGTGGTGATTGTGATGTGATTTATGGCGCCAGCTTTGCTATTTGCTGCATAACTGAATTTTAATGTTGAAGTTCAAGTGTTCCTGCGTGTGTGGGCGCCACTTGCCACTTGCCACTTGTTGTTGGCCATTCTCGCTGCGGCCGAAGCTTTCACTTAATGTGATTTTTTGCACATTTCGAGGGGCGACCTCATGTCTTTCCCCTTGGCATAAAGCTCAAGACGAAAATTCCGCCAGTCATCTTGAGTTGGGAGTTAGAAACTGATTTAGTTTACATATCGCTATCGAAAGGCTACACACTTTCGTTTATTTGCTGTCCAACGCTGAGTTTGGTCAATTTACATATAGAACCTGCTTTTGGAACCGAAGAACCGGTCCAGCGAATAAATATTTGCAAAAACTGTTTTTCAACAAATCGACTCAAGATTGCAATTGAAATGGTTTTAGAATGACAGAGATCAGCTCCAACGACATAGCGACACCTTTGACCGTCTCCGAGACTTGAACCCGTGCCAATAACGGTAGCCAACACACACACAAGTACAGAATATAAGCTTGTCCGGCAATTAGAGTAATAGTAATGCACAAGGCGAGATAAGGGTAAGTGTAAGTACTCTCTGCTGATGAGCAGTCGGCGTCGCACAGTGGGGAGTTTCGAGTGTTTTGGTCGTCGAAATCAAAGCATCTCAACGAGATGCGAAATAGTCGGAGGAAAATATTATG
This sequence comes from Lordiphosa fenestrarum, assembly GCA_035044985.1. Lineage (NCBI taxonomy): Eukaryota > Metazoa > Arthropoda > Insecta > Diptera > Drosophilidae > Lordiphosa > Lordiphosa fenestrarum. The sequence continues at coordinate 241,870 of JAWNNO010004529.1, forward strand.
AAAACATTTTTATATCGTGCTCAGTGCGTAAGTTCATCTTTCAACCGCAAGTGTGCGCGCGCCCTTGGACCAGAGGAGCCCAGAGCCAGCATACGGCGGCTAAGATGAATGCCGAAAATAATTCTCAATATATTGTCTTTATGTATACAGTTGGGTGGTTTTTCAAACGAAATCATTCGTCGCCAGCAATTAAGCCGCTAGCCACATACAAAACTGTTATTGTTCGAGCATAGCCACTAGCACAAGGGCACCCCTGGCTTAATCGATTCGCTATTCAGACCTTATCGGGAGCATTTAACAAATCCAGGAAACGAATCGAAAACAGTAACAGACCTGTGTAGTTTCTAGTGGTTTTCTGTTTAAATCTGTCTTTGTGCATTTAGAAATGATACAAACTATGCATTAAGTGCGTTCTTAATGTTGAAAGACTGAACTTTATTTCCAATCTACTTAAATGTGGGAAGAAAAGCCCTTGTCAACCGACGATTTACTGGTGTACAATATATAATATATTAAATTGGAAGCAAATTTAAAGCAAAAACTCTAAACGAAACTTGCACACATGGTTAAATCAAATGAAATTTAGCTTTAAGTTAAAATGTATATTTAACCGGTTGGAAACAGCTAACCACAACGATTTTTTGTTTTTAGATGATGACATTAGTCGTAAACGTTTAATGCTATTCAATCCCTAGGAAACGGGTCGTCGACCTCAACGGACAACGGACAAAGAAGAATTTTGTACTTAAAATGGCCAGAAATTGTTCTCAATTTGGTTTAACAAGCGTGGTAGTAAGAAACTGATCGGTAGGAAAGAGAAAACCACGCTGAAGATCATAAAAAGCATTTGAAACAGAGAACGGCTTTGGGTGGGTGCAAAACGTTCATAAATAATCAACACCCGAATCAACATGTCTTTGCGTTCAAACGTTCATCTTGCTCAATCACCAATATTCTCTATTCAGTTTTGTTCATTCAAAAACATCAACCTTAGTTGGCACAGTGATTACCATCATGGTCATCTTCACTCCGCTCGATTCGATTGTTGGTTCGTTTGACTCAACAACGAATGTGCGTTCATTACCTCGTATGAGTCTTTACATACGCTAATACAGATGGATGAGAGAGAGAGCGAGTGTGCTTTGTCATTTTTAGCTGGGAATTATGATACAAAAAGAGAGGTAAGGTCAGGGTCAGTGTGAGTTCTCTGCAAAGTACTTTTTTAGCGTAAGCTTTTGGCAAAAGTACGCATCACACTGACACCGCCCCACCTGTATTGTTGCATCATGCTGAGAACCCTAAATGGAGAGAACAGAAATTGGTGATCAAGAAAGCTGATTTATGTGCAAACATTAATCAGCTCAAATTCGCTCAACCCCACGAAGCTGTTGCCGAAATTATGTGTATTTTGATCAAGGTTAAATTTGGATGCTGCAGTAGCAGCTGAAAGCAGCGGTGCTACATCTGTCCTACATCGGGACCTCGGGAATAGTTCAACATCATGTGTGGCATCTTGGCGCATTCGACTATCTCAAGCATTCGAGTGAGACACAAATGCTCGGCACTTGGCAAGACTAATATCTTACTTGAGAATTACATACGGTGTCATTTTTATATTATTCTATATTTTAGGACAATTTTCTAGATTCATTTTTTTACTATATTTTAGGGCGAATTTCTTAATTTTTATTAATTCAATGGTACTTGCCCTATTTTGAGTTTCTTGGAATTTCTTTTCTTATTTCAAGGCTAAGTCTGCCCTAAATGTTATGAAAAAACTATCTAAAATCGTCATATTTTCTTTAACTTAACAAAATAAATATAATTTAAGACTGGTTAATCCTAAGTTTTTCAGAAATTGTTGACCCTTGATTTCAGCAAACGCGCCACTGTGCGGAGGTGTCAACTTACGAGTACAAGTAGAATTGTGGGTCTATGTGAATCACTGCATAGGAAACTAGTTTTAAATCACACCTCTTGGGGTCCCCCAACGCACCGATGACGCATGGGCCAGGGCACAGGATTGATAATGAATATGAATGGCCGGCTAAGATCACTGTACGCATGCTAATTACTGGCGGGTGCTAATTGCATGCGCTCCCGCATTTTCGTAAACTTACCCTCCAGACACTGGTCGTAACCCTTGGTGAAGTACAGCATGGCCTTTGCCGCACGCTCCGGAGTCTTGATTAGTCCCTGACGATCGGGATTCTCGCCCAGACCGCCCAGCAACAGGCGGTAAGATCGCGCCATGTCGGGCAGCAGAGCCTCTCGTGTGGGTGGCTTATGGTCCAGCTCCAGATCGTGGTGGAAAGTGCACTTCTCGTGGCCTGGAAGAAGAGCAACAAGAAACATTCGTACATGAGCTTTCGATCGGCGATAAGGCGGGCAGGGAGTGTTGGGGCAAATCGTAATCGAGTCACTTATTGAACCGCTGACCCAAACAAAGCTTATCGCCCCCCAAAGAGTTAGTTCTGGTGTTTGTTGCCTAGGCCAGGTCCCTAGCTCTGCGTTCAGCCTCCCTACTCCTGCGCCCACTACCTGGGGTTGTCGATGTTCGAGGTGTTGGTGTTTTCGGTTGTGTACCGTCGTTTTCCGGGATGCTGCCGTTGGTTTTCAGTATCAGGCGTGGGCGAGTGCTCGCGACCAGCTCTTCGGTAGGCGTGCCCACTGCAGTCACAGCGGCCTCCGCATCGGCCTGGTCGGACCGAGCTCGGTCCGCCAGCGACGAGGTGCCCGAGGTGCTACTTGTTGAGCAGACGCTGTTGTTGCGGCCGCGTGACAGGATGTGAGCCTGTGGAAAGTTGGTGTCGTCGATAGCATCGTTGAGCTCGCTGGCGCTCATCTCGGACAGTTGGCGTGTGAAGCTCATTTCGTACAGAAAACTCTCAAATTGTTGATACACAAGAATGTGATTCGTAGCTGATTCGTAGGGGAAGCGAGTGGCTGTATCTGCTGTGGTGCGAGTGCTTCGGATTGTTTTGCTCTACTGACTGACTTTTCAGTTCCGCTGTGGCCATAAGAACTTCAAGCAGAGCTTTGAGCATGAAAAGCGCCCCCCCCCCAAACGCAAAGCGCAAGCTTCTCGCTCAGCTCTGCGCAGGCCCGCGGTTTGACAGCCACTGTGCCTTTCGAACTTGTTGCTTGTGGGCCGAGCTGGCGCCAAGGTTATCTTTGTTTGTCTTTGCACCACCACAACTCTGGCTTTTACCCCCCCGTCATTGTTTAGTTAAAACTTGAAAAGTCAATCCCACACTTACACACGACGAAATTCGAAATTGCCCACCGTTCCACCCAAATGGCGCATCGTGTCCAGCAGCGCAGCGATGACTTTGATGTCATTGGAGCTGTGCCCCGGGATTTGTCCATTATCAAGAACTTCCTAAGACGCGACTGTGCAGTGAAACGGCTCATAGACATCGAAGAGGACTTTATACAACAATGTGTGCAGCAGGGTGAGGACCCCCTGAAACCAGCACAAAATAAAAACAGGAATGGTAAAGGGAATGGAACTGACAGTGGGCAGGCCCGCAGATCTAGCGCACAGGAAAACGACGATCCCTGTGCCAGTAAATCGCCGGAGGACACCAATGCACCGAACTATTGCGATCCCTGTGGTCGTCTAAGGACTTCCGTGGTGCTGGAAGAGGTACGTTGGAAGCGGGCGTTACAACAGCATTTCCGTTAAGTTCTGTGAGCTCAATTTCAGTTGAATAGTTTTCCCATTTTCAATTTCTTGCATAATTTTAATGTGGGATCTCTGGGTTTTGTTCTTAAATATAGGGAATGCAGCTTTTATGAAGTGAAATTCACTTAAGAGGGAAACGGTATAAGAACCAAAAGAAATAATTAAAAGTTTGCATGAAAACATTTCTGATCACCTAAAGAAGAATCAACTTAATCTTTAACGACACACCTCTCTTTTTTTTGACCATTTTGACCTTCTGTCCAGCGACTTCATCTGTTGGTTGGTTTTGAGCGACTGAGTCCTAAAATGGACAGGAAAGTGTAACAAATAACCTAGAATAACATTTAGTACTACCTATAAAAATCCCAACTCAAAATGGTCTAGGTTCTACAAGATCCTCGACTCCACAGCTTTTTCAACTTTAGTAACTTTATGAATGCATTTCTTCTTTTTTAATGTTCGAGGTTCGAAACAAGACCTACGCCCAAAAACCTCGAACCTTATCCATTGCTAAATTTTTGTTCGAACCAGCGAACCGGAGATCCCTGGTTAAAACTAAATTCCTGTTATGTTACTTAACTAACAGATCATTCATCACTTCTTCCCCTGAGTGGCGGGAATATCTTTAACTTAACCAACTAACTTTGACTTACGCTCTTTCGAGAGTAACAGTTACCAAGAAAAATCTGTATCTGTCAATACACAAAATAGCTTGGATCTTACAAGCCCGCTTTAATTCGCATGGGAAACACCCATAATCGATCAGAACAAGTAACCGATGACATTTCCATTTCTGTCTGCATTTCTGATATGCAGCTTCTCGCTAGAGAAGACGCCATCATCTTGCTAAAGGACAGAACAGTCAACTTTCGGAAGAACCCGTTCTCAATTCCACTTCCACATAAAAGTTAAATGAACGAGTTCTGCGGTTTCAACCGTATTGCCTTGTGGTTGGTGAAATGAAAAGTAAACTGCAATTTTGGCACTTAGAAATATAACCTACCCACAAAACGGAAATAAAGGATCATTCTTTGGACAATTTAGGATATTTTGGTAACTTGAAACGTTCGTCTGTAATGTTAATTTATTTGTTAATAATTAATTTTACAAACCCCTTCGATTTCTTTGAGGCTAGCGAAAACGAAAAGTAAAACGTGAAGAATTCGTGTTCTGAATTCCGCATCTCGAAAGATTCGACTAGTTCGCTAAGCAAAAAGTCTTCTATCGATAGTCGGTCGAAGAAATAATTCTAAAGAAAAACTTTTTTGTTATACCAGTTACTCGTAGAGTAAAAAGGGTATATTAAAGTCGTGCAAATGTATGTAACAGGCAGAGGGAAGCATCTCCGATATCATAAAGTGTATATATTTTTCATCAGCATCAACAGCCGAGTCGATATAGCCATGTCCGTCTGTCCGTCCGTCTGTATGAACACCTAGATCTCAGAGACTAGAAGAGCTAGAGCAACCAAATTTTAGATGTAAGCTAGTATTGTCTGCAGGCAGATCAAGTTTGTTTCAAATTTTGGCCACGCCCCCTACCGCCCCCGCAATAAAAAATGTTGAATATCTACAATTTACCTACAATTTGCAAGCTATCGAGCTCAGATTTTGCAATATGGTGCATGTGGCCAATATGTACAATCTCACAAATTTTCATAAAGATCGGATAATAAATGGCAGAGTTAAAAAAACGTAGCATACTTATCTGAGCCGCATGAGGTTATTAAACACTAATTGCCTTGAGTAACTGGTATTTCGAAGTCGGGCAGGGCCGACTTTAACTTACGCTCTCGTTTTTTAAGGTGTGGGAATCAAGTTGCGTCTGCCTGCAGACAATGGATTTGGTTGCTCCAGCTTTTCATGTCTCTGAGATCAAGGTGTTTCATCATCATACAGACTCGGTTGTTGACACTGATCATTTGCCATATGATGTCAGAGATGCTTGCTTTTGCCTGTTGCGTACTTCAAAAGTAACGGGTTTAATTACATAAATGGATAAATTCCTCGTTAACAAAGTCTTCATTTGCAATTAATTGATTATTTTAATTGTTGAGGGTGATCGTTTCTATCGGACTTGGACATTTTATATTGAATCAGAAGAACTAAAAGTAAAGCTGTAAGTACTTTCATTTGTCGAGGTTTCATATGAGATGGGTGAAAAATATTTTCCTTGAGTTTCTCATATGTTTTTGTGCTTCTTAGATTGACTATTACACTGACAAGACTCCATGTATTGGGAACACGTACTACACCATTGATTTTATTATCTTGGGACCTATCAGCTTGAAATTGTAATCAGTTGCCTGAATCTTTCGCATAATCGCGAATTACGGACTGCCTAGTAATATAAATCCATAACCTACCATTGAAATAGGTCAACTTTGGTTCAAACAATATAAAAACGAGAAAGCTAAGCTAACTTCGTCGGTGCCGAAGTTTTTATACCCTTGCAACAGTTCGCTTTAATATTTTCAAATAATACTCTTTTCCCATTTTCCGACCGTTAGTTCGTATGGGAGCTTTATGATATAGTCATCCGATTTGGCCAAAAATTTGTAAAATTATGTGAAAGCATGGGAAACAAACAAGTACAAAATTGCAGGATGCTACCATTAAAAGGAAAAAAGTTTTTCTAACTAAGACTGTTTTTCAGACCTATCTTTTGTATGGCAGCTAAACCACATAGTTGTTCGATTTTAATAAAACTTGGTAGAATTATAAAAAAACATAGAAAACATACCATTTCAAAAATTGGAGACGTTTCCATTGAAAAGAAAAAAGTTTTTCATACTAAAACTAGTTTTCCGACCGATTGTTCCTATGGGAGCTATGAGATATAGTCATCCGATCCGGTCGGTTCCGACATGTTAGTAGTGTGCAGCAAAAAGAAGACTCTGTGCAAAATTTCAGCTCGATAGCTTAAAAACTGAGAGACTAGTTCGCGTAGAAACAGACAGACAGAAGGACGGACGGATAAAGCTCAATCGACTCAGCTCGTCACCCTGATCAAGAATATATATAGTTTATGGGGTCGGAAATGAATATTTCTATGCGTTGCAAACTTCTGGGCTAAATTATAATACCCTTTGCAAGGGTATAACAAGTAAGATTCGTATCTGCTGCTTCTCAACTGCGCGACAGCGAAATTTCTTTTGCGCATAGCTTGACCATCGCTCAGCCAATCGTTACCACTACTTTGGGGGATCGGAAAGTCCCGGTAGCTATCTATTAAATATAAGTATATGGGTTTAAGCGACCTGTTTTTAAAAATGATTGGTCAAAGTGGCTGTCAGCCGGCTCAAGGTCAGGGATTGATGAAGCCATTCTCCAAATTCCCTATTGCTATTGTGTTTGAAAGCTTACCAATGGAACTAAAACTGTGTTGTTAAATGGCGCACTTTTTATTACCCAATTTATATGCAAAAAAAAATCATGATAAATGCTCCTTAGAGTATGCCAGCTTTATTACCTTAAGTAATTAGCAATTTAAATGAATAATTGAGAGTCAGTTTTGCCAGCGTCATACATATACATAGATCACACTCTACATTCATTCAGATCGACGGACTAAGCATTAGGTATTCAAAAGGAAGATAACTGTTTTCCTGAATTAGTAATAATGATAGGCATAGCCTACTCTAAAGCGCATTTATCATGATAGTCTTCAACATGGTATATTACTGGGAACATCGCCACAGTGTAAGTTTAATAGGGCCAAGATTCAATCCCTGACCTTAAGCTGGCCAACAGCCACATTGACTAAATATTAAATATTTAGAAGGTACGAACTGTCTATCTATAAAACTATGGCAGATATAATTTGACGTTCGTAGTCTACGATTGAAATTGTAATTTTGCAAACTGCTTGGAAATTAGGACTGGCGTAGCTAAGATAGTTTTATGTAGAAATAACTGTATTAGTTTTTGAAAGCCATTTGCGCGCATCTGAAAATGGTAGTTTAATTGATAAAATATGATTAAAAAATATAAATGAATTTGACAGCCCACCACTTCACATATATCCTTTAAATAATGGAAAATCATATATTCGTTTTAAGTATATTTAAGATATACCCCAGTAAATGTTATTTGTAACGACTCTGAAGTTCGTTCCTATTTGACTAAAATAAGTACAATCATAAAAAATTACTTTAGACTGAGCTGTTTTCGTCTTTTTTTTAATCACAATTGGGTTAGGTATTAAACCATATCGGAATTGAATCAATAATTTTTCGTTCTTGAATCAAGTACGTTCCAAAATTCAAATAAGCCAGAAAATTCTTGATTTAAGTACGAAATTCTTAATTCAAGAACAAATTGAGATATATTTGAGAGTAAATCGGGGTTGATTTAAGGATAAATCGGGGTTTATCTGATTAAATTAAGTATGGTTCGTTCTTATTTTAATATCAAAGTTCTTAATCCAAGCATAATTCGTTCTTAAACTGAGAACCTTAAGCACTTTATTTAATTTCGATCATGGTTATTTTGAGCCCTACAAGTTCTTGAAAAAATCGCGACTCGCGCTTAACATATCCTAAACGTTCTTAAAATCAAGAATTTAGGGATTTTAAAAAACGCGCTTGAATCAAGAATTTCGTACTTAAATCAAGAATTTCCTGGCTTATTGAACTTTTAAGACTGAAAATTCTTGATTTAAGTACGCAAATGCTTGATTTTTCTCTCAGCTATACTATATAGATGTCCGATTTCGACCTAACTCAACTCGGCCAATCAAGTTTTGATACCCTGTATGTAACAGGGAGAAGGAAACATTTCCGACCCCATAAAGTATATATATTCTTGATCAGCATGAACAGCCGAGTCGATATAGCCAGGTACGTCCGTCTGTTCGTCTGTCTGTCTGTATGAACGCGTCGATCTCAGAGACTCTAATAGATAGAGCCTTTTGTATGAAGGTAGACTTATGCTGTACGCAGATCAAGTTTGTTTCAGATTTGGAAAATTCCTCCCCGTCCCCCTTTTATCCCCAAAAAACCTAGACCTCCTCTAGAAATCCTAGACCTAAAAAAACACAATTTCCACAATTTTCAAGTTAGAGCCTCGTGGTTTAGTATACATCAACCTAGGCCCTATATCTATCTATTCTGAAAAGTACAATCCGATCGGACAAAAAACATCGGAGTGATAAGCGAAACACTTGAGCTGATAAGAGCACCCCCCCAGTTGTTGGTCAGGACTAAAAAAAAGTGTTGCCTACATTTAGGAAAAAAATTTACCGGTTACATTCATCTTCAAAAATTTAGAGCCAAATAAATGAAAACAAATGAACAGGCTATTTTGTGGTCGGGAAACTCGACTGCAGCGCCCTTACTTGTTCCAACTGCTCTGTTCAAAACGACAGCAAAAAGTATCTAAATACATTTAAAAATGGTACAAAAATAATTGGAGTTTTAAAAAGAAATAAATAAAAAAGTAAACTACCGTTTAAAACAATATTCTTTTCATAATAATACCAAAGAGATAAAGATTGGTGGTAAAGTTTTTACAACAATGCAAATATCTCCGCAGTCTACGAGTGGTATCTTTTGTGGGGGTCGAACAGAAAGTTGAATTAAACTAAGTTGAGGGCTAAAATCTAAAAATGCACAAGTATCCCAAAACTAGTTGTTGGTCTGAAATGATCCGAACACTTTTGTTTTCGAAAGGTTAGAAAGGTAGCCGGTTCTTGGATCTGTTTACGAGCTGAAATTAGAGGCTCGGCTTGGGTCAGTAGCGGTTTGCCTCGGCATTTGGAAAAAGCTTAACTAAAACAAAGCAAATAAAAAATGTAACTTCAAGTTCATTTGGACGAAAATGTTGCTAAAATGCTCTATCAGAAGAAGTTAACAGAATTTTAGTTTCTGCAGATGGTTGTAACCTGCAGAAGGAAGCATCTTCCAATGATAAATGATTCTAAATACTAAGGCAGTGCCCGAATTCTATGTAGCCAGGAAGAGATGCAGTTTATGTAAATCAATTAACAGTGAGATAAGCTAACAAGGATGCTGAAAAAACTGCTGTTGTATGGCAGCCACTTTGACGAGAGCCCTCTTTAAATTTTTGCGACAAGCTGGAATTTGTTTTTCAAAAGAAGTGCCAAAAGCGAGAATTGACATTGACTTAAAGTTTAAATAACCATATAAATAAATACATAAGTCATTATTATTAAGCCAATATATACACCATCAAGTGGCTATTCTCTAGAGTTGAATCTAGCTATAGCTAAACGCATAGGTATAAGCAACAGAAGGCTAATCTATTCATTTTCGTTACAGCTCACCAAACCAGCCACCACCAATCCAGCATTCAAATCAAATTCATCCGCTTACTTTGATGAGGAAACCGTCCTGGGCAATGCATTGCCCGTGAAATATCGTTTTCGCCGTGGCTCCAACAACTCTGATACCGAAAAGACCTCGAATCTGATGTGCACCTCTACCCAGAACACCAATGTGGTTGTCCTAACGAATTGCTGTGACCTGATGGTGTGGCCCAGTCAGCGCGTGGCGCAAATGAATCGCGTCCCCGTGACCATGATATCGGGAGCGGGAGATCTCACCGAGTACATGCTGGAGGAGGAGACCGTGATGTGAATTAAGTGCGGAGTGGAGCGCTGGGCATGGGCTTTCAAGTTGGCTAATAAAATCGGTGGCAACTGCTACAGAAAGTCTGTGTTGTGTGTTTTGGCGAAGCCTTCCAAGAAATCCTAAGAACTTGTGGGATTTCTCGCATACGAAACGGTTGACGCCGAGTCTGACTCAATTTATGCCAGACCATGCAAATCTCTTGAGTTTCGTACGTACAGCTTTGTAGCTCAATCTGCTGTTCCAACCCGGGGGTAGGTAGTTTTACATAAGGCCCAGCTGCAGATGACATCTAGCGCTGCTACAGTGTTCCTTCAGTGGAAGGGAAGTACTTTCCATAAACGAGGCGGGGCAACTCGTCTCTCGGGTCGAGTTACACAGCCAACCTGTTGCCAAGAATTGTAAGCATGCAATGCCATGCCAATTAAGTCCATCCATTAACATTTTTCATAGGGCAGGTGTGTCTAGGCATTATTTTCGTCATAGTTAACAATTACGCATTACGGAATCGAAGGGGTTCTGAACTTTTAGAATTCGCTAAGTGCCTCCACCGCGCACCGCGAAGTATCCACCAGTCGGAGTCGGAGTCGAGTCTCTTGCCGTTTCCATTTATTATTGACCGCAATCGCTCAAATGTGAAGTACTCGGCGGCCTATTACTCATACCAACCAAAGACCAAAGCCACGAGTCGAAACTACAGCGCTTTGTTTTAACCTTCACACAAGTAGTTCAGGTCTGACTGACTTGGCCAAATACCGGATTAAGACAACGAGGAGTTTAGTGCCCAATGTACTCGCGGCGCACTCATTGAATCTGCGTGCCTGCCGCTGCCCGCCAGTGAAGTGCCCCAAAGCAAAAGCCAAGCCAAACTTTCAATGTCAATGTCAATAAGTCCATTACGATTATTATTGGCAGTAGTAGTCCGAGTCTCTCTGCGCCCCTCTGCGGCGCTGTGGTTAGGGAATGGTTGCAACCCGAGTCGGAATTTGGGTTCTGCGGCTTATGTGCTCGAGATCTATGCGCCAGCATCGCCGGAAATCGGAGATATGCGGATGGGGTCATTGAGCGCCTCGGGAACGTATTGCCTTTCAACTGATCAAGGAAATCTATGCGCGCATATTGTGTGATGAAATGTGTGAGCCAAATTGCAATTGTGGAACCTTGAAGCGGTTTTGTATTACTTGGAACGATTTGAGTTTAGATGATAGAAAACGGAGGCACGTGTAGATCAGGAGATTAAGTCAGTTATCCCGGAACCATTTTTAGGAATGCTACTTGAATATGGTGACACAGTTAAACAAATTCTTTATGGGCGAAGTCTGCATTGAATATTATAGGATTATCAAATAGGAGTGCGGCTCCACAAAGATTCGACAACACTTTCAAATTTGTTCCATTTTTCTTATATTTACAATCCAAACGTTTAACACGAGCTCTCTGCCTCTCCTGAGCTGTGCCACTCATTTCAGAGCAAGAAACAGAGCTCATGGCTCTCGACCTGCGGCTCTCAGCTCAGAGCCAAAAGCCGAGTGCTTTGAGCGGAGAGCAAGAGCTGGCTCTTTGACCAAAACCTTTAACCAAATATCTTGCATCTCGGAACTTCGCAAAGGTTTCAAAGGTTGAGAAGAGCTGAAATTATTGAGAGAGGGACCGAAAATCATTTTATTCATGTCCATTACTGGAAAAATATTCGTCCAATAAATTGAGTGGGACAAGATCGAATGAAAGGTAAAACAGTTCCTTACTACTATAAATAGTTAATTTTTGGCGGATCGGTAAGTTATTCAGATTACTAAATATGTCTAGAAGGACCGATCCATCTATCTTTAAAACTGTGGGAGACGTTTAAATTGCAGGGGCGGGAGATGTCGAGGCCAAAATTGAAAATAAGCTTGATCAGCTTGATCTCTGTCTCTTACCATCTCTGAGATCTGTGCGTTCATACGGACAGACTGACGGACAGACGGACAGAAGGACAGACGGACATAGCTCGTCTGTTGATGCTGATCAAGAATATATATACTTTATAGGGTCGGAGATGCTTTCTTCTGGCTGTTACATACTTTTGCATAAACTTATAATACTCTATGTACCTACGGTACAGAGTATGAAAAATAGAGGAAAGTTAACTTCGGCTCGTCCGAAGTTTGTATACCCTTGGAGCACGTTTTTCTAACAAATTTGAAGGACATTTCAATTGAAAACAAACAAGTTTTTCTCACTAAGATTTCTTTTTTTATTCTACTTTTCTATGACAGCTATACTTTATAGATGTCCGATTTCGACCAAACTCAACTCGGCCAATCATGTTTTTATACCCTGTTCCAAATAAAAATGGGAAAAGGGGGATCATGAAGTTGAGCGAATGTATGTAACAGGGAGAAGGAAACATTTCCGACACCATTAAGTATATATATTCTTGATCAGCATGAACAGCCGAGTCGATATAGCCATGTCCGTCTGTCTGTATAAACGCGTCGATCTCAGAGACTATAAGAGCCACAACTTTGTGCATGAAGGTAGATGTATGCTGTACGCAGATCAAGTTCGATTCAGATTTGGAAAATGCTCCCCCTTCCCCCTCTTATCCTCAAAAAAGATCAGATCCTTGACCTAAAAAACCGTCAGATCCACAATTTTCAAGTTAGAGCCTCGTGTCAAACGACTCGCTGCATTAAAAGCAAAACAAAGAACAGCAAACCACTTTGGATTTTCTTCCATCGATTGGACATTCTAAGACTATTCAAAAGACCAAGTGGCCTTGTTCACATTCCATAAATGAATCACTTTAGTTTTTAAATTGGCTGCTTTTTGTAAATTAATTAGTTCTAATTTCAGTAATTTATTTAGTTTAATTCCTAACAGATATTTGAAGGCTTACATGCGAAGCTGTAACAATTTATAACAGTGGCGAATGCAGGACTTTTTTCTTAGGGGTTTTTTATACCCGTTACTCGAAGAGTATGTAACAGGCAGAAGGAAGCATCTCCGACCCCATAAAGTATATATATTCTTAATCAGTATCAATTGAATATCTCCTACAATTTTTAAGATGCCAAGCTCATATTTTGCGGTGTAGTGTATTTGGCCAGTATTTACAATCTCACAGATTTTCATAAAGATAGGATAATAAATGGCAGAGTTAAAAAAACGTTGCATACTTATCTGAGCCGCATGAGGTTATTAAACAGTAATTGCCCTGAGTTACGGGTATTTCAAAGTAGGGTAGGGCCGGCTTTAACGTATGCTCTCGTTTTTTATACTTTTCTTTAGTCGCTTCGTACTTAGCATGTCGCATGTCAATATATATCTAGCCCATAGCTCGTCCAATCCAAGAAATTGTTGATATCACAAATTCTTAGAGCTTTGGAAACTTTAAGCAGGAATTTGATTGTTGAACATGGATAAAAGGATTTGTTTGCGATCAACCTAACTAATCTTCATGGCTTTCATTTTCTTTAATGTCCTATCCAACCTATCCAAAAAGTACAGACTGATTTGAAAAAATTTGCAAGTGTTTTGTCCAATTAGTTTTGGCAAGTGATAAGGTCAAATATATATGTTTCAAAAAGGAGTATCCCACAAATGGACATCTGGCGAAACGACTTTTACCTGGGATACTAAAACATCGATTTTTATCATAACATCCGAATTTTTTTTTAAGCAACGGAAACATCGATGGTTGCGAACATATAGGTAGGTTTTTTTTCAGCTCTAGCTTCAAATGCCATTGTACTAGACTCCGAAAATTTTTCAGCTTTACCTTTTGTCACTTATCGAAAAGGTTCAGAGCCGGACTGCAGCCGTACTTTATGCTCTCACAAGAACTAAAACAAGTATAATACATTTTAATGACAAACTCCAAATAAAAACAAGAAAGAAAGTCGGCCAAGCCCGACTACAACATACTCTGTACCTCACATAGATTGTATTTATCACACAAAGTGTTACAGTGCTGCCCATTGCTGCTTCAGCCGATGCTGCCCAGCATAAATGTTGGATTTCACAATAACTCGACTACCGTTCATTCGATCATTACCATTCCTTTGGCAAATCAATAAATAGTTTGGATTATTAAATCTAAATCTCTGTATTTGTTATCGTCAATATAAGTGCATATTGTTTATAAATAATAATTTTTCTTTTTATTTGTAACTTAATGTTGTGACTAGTGCATTAAATATATGTATATACTTGTAGCACTGGGATAGAGCCAAATAAATGAACGAAAATGGGTTCATTACGATAACCCTAAGCGAAAAATGCATAGAGGCCACCCGGCCATAAGTCAAGGTCGACGCCAAAGCCGAACATTCAAGGTGGTCATGTATGTATTTGGTGGGATCAATTGGGCGTGGTGTACTAAGAGACCGGACTGCAACAAACTCTTCCGAACTCGCTTCAGGCGATTAAGCCGAGCATTGGAGCAGACACGACTAGAATACTAGCAAAAGCACTACAGATAATTTTTTCAACATGACAACTCTCGGCCACATGTCGAACGGCAGTGCAAGACTCTTGGGTAATCGAAGGAAAACAGGAAGTAACTTTTTCCCAGAAAGTTTCCTAACAGACAAATACGCTAGCAACCACCTCACCTTCTAGTGCTTAGACAGGACCAGTACACTAATAATCATACCCAAAACACTTGTCACACTTACATTAAATAAGTTAAAATGAAATGAATAAGATCACTTAATCAAAGTTAAGTTTCTAATTTGAAGCTAACGGAAAGTCTAAAAAGTTAAAAAAAATAATTTAAAAAAATCCAAAAGTTAGTACTTCAACAATGATGCAACAATAAAGGTGGGGCGGCGTCAGTGTGATGCGTATTTTGAAAGCTTACGCTTCTAGCTAGCGCAGCACTGAACGTGAAGGTACTTTGCAGAGAACGCCGCCTTACCTTTATTGTTATATGAAAATGTTTCATTCAAGATTCAAATTCTGGTACAAGAAAGTTTTTTATACCCGTTACTCGTAGAGTAAAAAGGGTATACTAAAGTCGTGCAAATGTATGTAACAGGCAGAAGGAAGCATCTCCGATATCATAAAGTATATATATTCTTGATCAGCATCAACAGCCGAGTCGATATAGCCATGTCCGTCTGTCCGTCCGTCCGTCCGTCCGTCCGTCTGTCTGTATGAACACCTAGATCTCAGAGACTAGAAGAGCTAGAGCAACCCCCTCCCACCCCCGCAATAAAAAATGTTGAATAGCTCCCACAATTTTTAAAATATCGAGCTCAGATTTTGCAGTTTAGTCTATGTGGCCAATATCTACAATCTCACAAATTTTCAAAAGGATCGGATAATAAATGGCCGACTTAAATAAATGTTGCATACTTATCCGAGCCGCATGAGGTTATTAAAAACTAATTGAACTGAGTAACGGGTATTTCGAAGTCGGGCAGGGCCGACTTTAACTTACGCTCTCGTTTAATTCTGAAATCAAATATCTGGAAAGAACAAATAGCCATGAATAAACGAAAGACCAAGATAATACTAATGGCCAGGAATCTACTACCATAAGAAAAGTCCTAAGACCAGTTGAGAATTTTAAGAGCAGGTTCGTTTAAAATTAATTCACGTTTCCATTGCACACTGACTTTGACGCCGACTTTGATAGAATGAAACTTTCAAGCATTTAAAATATAAATGTAGGAATTGGGATTGAACTCGAAAATGTGACAACATTTTTCTAAGCACATATTTAATGTGCGAAGAAAAGTTTCTAGAAATTAATTCTAGAAATTAAGACATTAATGCTGTGATTAGAATAACTTATTTTCATTTATTACTTTGTATCTCTCAATGCTAAGTGATTTCGATTTAAGGATTATATCTATTTAAACTTTGTAACTATATATTTTTGTGACTACACTCAAAAAATTTATTTTCTAGTTTTTAGAAATGCAACCTAAATAATATTTCTTTCTTGTTTTTAGACAGTTTTTTCTTAAACTTAGAAAAAACAGCCCTAAAAAAGAATTTTTAGAAAATAATTTCTTAAATTAAGAAATTCGATTTATTTTTTCTTAACTTTAGGGTAGTTTTTCTAGATTTTTTCCCAAATACTTTCTTGAATTAAGGGTGAATTCGCCCTTGAATTGCACGGTGTCTTAAAACAGGGCGAATTTAGAAAAACGGGCTAAATTTTAGAAAGCACATTTCTTAAATTTGGACAAGCCATTTAGAAATTCGCCCTAAAACATAGACAAAAAAGTCTAGAAAATCGCCCTAAAGAATATAAAAATATTAAAAAGACAGTCTGTAATTCTCAAGTACGAATTCCGTGCATTCGGAATATAGAAGGGGCAACTAATATTTGGCATGCTGAAAAAATCGCCCTAAAATATAGAAAAATAATCTAGGAAACCGCCCTAAAATTTAGAAAAATAGAAAACGACACCGCATGTATTTCTCAAGTTCGAATTCCCTGCTTTCGGAATATAAAAGAGGCAGCTGAGTGCTTAGCATTTGACTGCGTTATTTACTATCCTCACGCGCCAGCTTGGTAGTCGAGTGCGGTAAGATGCCTTTCGTGTTGATGTTTCCCCGAGGTCCCGAGTTCGAGTCCCAGGCAATGTAAAGTTAAAAAGTAAAATAATGATTACTTAGTAGTCAACCAACAGAAAGAAAGTATCCAATAAAAATAATATATAAAAGGGGTTATAGGCTTCTCAGTGTTGCAGTCTCCTTCCTCTTCTCTCTCCAGTCCCCCTCCCCCCCTCACTCCCTTTCCTGTCTATAATAATAGTTAAAAATGTTTTTTTTTCTAAAATCTAGAAAGGTTTTTCTAAAATCTAGAAAGGTTCTTAAATTAAGAAAATGCTTTTCTACAATTAGGAAAATATTTTCTAGCTTATAGTAAACATTTCCTTAATTTCAGAAAGTCTCTGTCTTATTTTTAGAAATAATTTTTCTAAAATATATTGCGAATCGCCTTTGATCCCTTTTTTAGGGCGAATTTCTAAATTTTAGGGCGATTTTGCCTGTTTTTTGTTTTGAGTGTAGTGCCCTTATCATAACTTGTAGCACTAGGAAGTAGCGACCTGCACGAGTATATAAATGAGTAATTAAGTAATCGAGTAGTACTCGCCGAGTATGATTACAAATGAGTACGATTACCTAGCTGTCAATTCGGCACCGTAGCACCGTGGCATCGTAGGAACCGCACCGTTTTAATAATTTTACTCATTGTGATATGAAAAAAATTGTATTCTCAATTTACTTCTACATCGAAAAGTTTCTTTACAATATCTAAAAAAAAAATGGGCATATCCAGAAAGATAGACAAATATTACAAATTAAAAATATATTATATTATGTATGCCTGCATCTAGCTCTTCTAATCAAATGTGCATGAGTAAGGCTAATCGAGTTTTGAAAGAAAGGTGCACCAATCTTAAGGCCGAGAACATAAATGCTATTTTATTTTTACACTCTCAAATGTAACATTTTTTGTACAAGTCCACTCTAAAGTTTTAATAAAGAACATGCAAAAAATGTTTGCACTGATTTTTTTTATGGATCGATTTCAAATATGGGCAAATATGAATAATTCTCAAAAGGTTTTTATACTCTGTACCGTAGGTTGTGCAAAAGTATGTAACAGCCAGAAGGAAGCATCTCCGACCCCATAAAGTATATATATTCTTGATCAGCATCAACAGCCATGTCCGTCTGTCAGACAGATCTCAGAGATGGTAAGAGATAGAGGTTTGACATGTATGGGACATATGCTTCTAGCGTCTGCAGGCAGATCAAGTTTATTTTCAATTTTGGCCACGCCCCCTCCCGCCCCCGCAATATGGAAAAAACGTCATATCTCCCACAGCTTTAAAGATAGATGGTTCGTTTCTTCTAGACATATTTACTTATCACGAAACGTTGGGCAATATTTTGATGAAAATAAAAAATGAGGAGAACACATGGAACATTTGTTGCGATCTAAAAGTCATCAACATAGTGCAAGGTACTGGATGCATTGCTTGTTGGTGGAGCCACAAGGTATGCCAGTAAGAGGATGAAAGCGTCGAAAACCCAGAAGACACAGGATGTAGTGAACACACAGAAAGATATATGCCTTGGGATCATCTTTCTAGTTCTGGAAGTAAAGAGTCAGACCATGAACCATCATCAAAGATATTAAAACAATAACCATCGGTTAAAATTACGTTTTTGCCTTTTGTTACCTTTAATATACTGAGTACCAAAATGGTATAAAGGGGAGTTCGTATGAAGCTGGCATGTGCTAGAGACTTGTTTATTTTGTTGTTTGAGATAATTTCGCAGAAGAATTTGGCCAAATTCCCAGTAGTTTAGCCGTTTCTTGCAAAAAACATGAAAAAATTGAAATTTTCCAGAATTTCTGCACTTTTGAAGCACTAGAAGCCAATTTTTTGGGTCAGTCTGTCCATGACTTGGTTTCCTCTAGTTTATATCCATAACTTTGCCAAAGATATAAAAACAAAAATCCAAACGGTTTATGATAAATTTGAACATTTGTCAAAATTTCAGTTTCTGGTGAAAATATATTGGGTATCAAAAAAGGACCTTTACGATGTGATAGGGCCAAGTCCTTTGGGGATTTTTTGAGTTTGGTTATGCTCTTTAAAAATATCGGAGTCCGAAGGCGTAACCAATTTATGAGTTGCACTGTGTAATTAGAAGGTAGCGTAACCGCCTATCGAACCCCAGTGCTCAAAATACACAATAAAATCCGGGGCTACACTGAAAGAAGCTGGAAGTTTGGCGCTGAACCATGAAGTCAAAAGCGAACCACTGTCAGCTCGATATAACGGACTTCAACCTTGTATCATCGAACCAAGGCTGAAACTGAGAGTTGAGTACTGTAACATCGAAATGCTGGAACAAGTTGGTACGCCGATTTCCATGCTGTTCTTTTCAAACAGGAAAGCGTCGACGATTTAGTGCAATTATGGGAAAATGTTCAGGAATAATAGGTTCAAAAGTGGAGCAAAAGTGAGTGCATAATGTAAGTACCTTCTTCAAAACAGAAGGAGAAGGTGCGTTTCCACTTTGGCCCCAGCTAAGGGTATGAAAGAATGAGAGACATACAAACGAGAGCGTAAGTTAAAGTCGGCCCTGCCCGACTTCGATATACCCGTTACTCAGGGGAATTAGTTTTTAGTCTTGATCTACGTTCAGACATTACTAGTCTTAGTTTAAAATTTGGTGGCTCTAGCTGTTCTAGGCTCTGAGATCTAGGTGTTCATACAGACTGACAGAATGACGGACAGACAGACAAGTCCATATCAACTCGGCTTCCTTCTGTCTGTTACATACATTTGCACGACTCTAGTATACCCTTTTTACTCTACGAGTAACGGGTATAAAAATTGAATCAACTGAAGCCAATTTTGCAGGGGACGGCAAACATTTCAACCGAAAAGGTAAAGAAACGTTGATGACACTTTGAATTCAATGTGCCGGCGACTTTAATTGGACCAGTCTGCTTAAAGAATTTTACTATCGTCCAAGCTATAAATTAGAACATCTATCCAACACTTTCCCCCGATTTTTTGTAGAAGACTATTATTTAAATTTGACAGATTTCTTTGTTTGTGCTTCACTTCCTGTTTGCTGTTTCACTGTTACGAAATATGGAAATGTATCTCAGTTTTGTGTCCATTCACCCATTCATTTATAGTTTCTTGAATTCAATCAACTTGGGCACCTCATATTTGAACATACATATCGAATGTGCGAGTTTGTTTTCAATGAGCAAAATTTTCCCTCCAACCGAAGTGAATGACGTCGATGACTCACAGGAAGATATGCACTCTCCCAGTCTCTTCCTCCTTTGGCCAGCCACTCACCGTTATTTCCGTTGCCCATAGTGAGCATTTCCAGTTTTAACTGTTGACTATTTTTGGCAGGAACTACGGCTACATCGGCGCCACTGGCTGCAGCAGCCGGAGTGATGATCGTAGCAGCAGCATCGATGGCAACGGAAGCTCCTTCGGTGGCCACATCGCCATTTTGAGTGTTTTGTTCATTGACTTGGGGTTTCATTTTGTTTGCCTAGGGATTTCTATTTAGAACTAGCTATTAAATATTTAGTGCGTTCGATTAACTGTAGCTGTTTGTTGGATTTGGTGTGCTAGCGTAGTATCGCGATGGATTGGTTTGGTTTGCTCGCTCCGATTTGATTTGATTTGCTTCACTTTCCTAAGCATCTACCCGACTAAACGGCCAGAGATTTAGTTGTAACCTTTTTATTATGAAAATCGAAAGTTCTTTTTTCTTTGTTGTTTTTGTTTTGGTTCGGAGCGCGAGATACAAATACAACTCGTGTATCCAACGAGATACAACTCGCTTTTTTGCGGTTCGGGTTGCCGCCGTTAATTGTGCTTGATACTTTTTGCGCTCTCTGAGCAGTGGCCGTGGCCGTTAGTTTCGGTTTCGTTTGGCAAAGCTCTGGAAAGCTCGGTCGTGCACTGCAACGCACACCCGCACGAGGATTTCAGGAAACTTTTGTTAATTTAACGCAAACAAATGCATTAAGCAAGCGTTGCCTTAAATCAAGTCAAAATAAGTTCATAAAAACACTTAATGTGATAACCTGACTTCGATTGCAGCTCCGGCGCCGGCGGCAGTGCCAGCGGCTGTGGCTCATTAACAAGTCAATGGCAATTATGAGGCTGATAGCGTTAAATTTGAGTTCGCAAATCATTTCGAAAATTCCAGGTTAAATAATTCATGAAAACATTTGTTCGGTCGCCACGGTTCAGAATTTTGTGGTGCTGATTGCGAGCCCCCGAAAGTGAATTATGTGGGATATGTGCCAAAAGTCAAGATGGGGACACAAATGCCATCAGAAGTCATTCGAATCAACGTTAATAGGTTTTTCAAGTAAGACGCAATAATCACCCAACGATGCCCAATTTTCTTCTGTAAAACCTAGAACAGGGTTTTGTATGACACGCAACTTTTGGCTGGCTTTAACTTGGCCGTTTATCAACAGAGTTTAACAATCTCAATTGCTTTACGTCAAATCCAATGGCTCTCAAACTGTTTTCCCCTAGAGATTGTGCGAATTTAAAGGGAAAGGGAGCCACAGTTTAACCCCGAGTCCGAAGCGTTTTCATGGTCAAGCCAGACTATAACATGCTCTGTATCTGCCAAAGCTTGTGCTAAGGTTTACTAAGCGCCGCCCATCGATGTTTCTGCTGGTGCTGGGCCAGTTAATTTCCCTAAAACTCAACTATTGTTTATCCTTCCTTCGGCGGGTCGATAAACTATACTGATTACTAAATATGTACATTAAGTTCGAACAAATCAAGAACTTTGTTCTTGAATTATGTACAAACGGTGTCAATAGTACGGTAAGTACGAAAATACATGATTCAAGTACAAAATTCGTATATCAAGTTAGATTTTTTTAATTCCGAAATACATTATTTTTAACTGTTTTGCAATATATTAAGTATATTTTGAAATATTTGAGAATCTTTTCGATCATACTTTTGGGTTATAATGGTCTCAAGTCAAGCCCGATTATCTCGCAAAATAAGTACAAAACGTTATTTCTTGAAGTCCAGTAATTATTCTCTGTACCGTAGGTACATAGAGTATATTAAGTTTGTGCAAAAGTATGTAACATCCAGAAGGAAGCATCTCCGACCCTATAAAGTATATATATTCTTGATCAGCATCAACAGCCGAGTCATGTCCGTATGAATGCACAGATCTCAGAGATGGTAAGAAATAGAGGTTTGACATGTACAGGGTTGCCCATATTCGACGGACCCATGTTTTTTTTTAAAAAATCAAAGAAAAAAATACAAATTTGGCGGTTGGCAATCTTAATCATTTAATTTGTTCCAAGTAGATTTGTTTACATCAATTTTTGAATATGATATCTCTCAAATGGCCGCCTCTGGCGTTGATGGCGTATTGTGCCCTTTTTGCAGAATTTTCCATCGTTTTCGCCAACATTTCGGCCGGAATAGCGGCATTCTTCACGAATGTTGTCCTTGAGCTCTTCTACGGTCCTTGGCTTGTTAACGTAAACCTTTGACTTCAAATATCCCCACAAGAAGAAGTCAGGCGGCGTCAAATCGGGCGAACGCGGTGGCCAGTCCAAATCACCACTTTTCGACATCAAACGGCCCGGAAACAATTTCTTCAGAAAATCGATTGTTATGCGACTTGTGTGCGGTGGAGCGCCGTCTTGTTGAAACCAGAACTGCCTCATACGCTTTCGACGAATAATTGGCATCACAAAATTGGTCATCATGTCGCGATAACGCTCCTGGTTGATGGTAACAGCATGGCCATTTTCATTTTGGAAGAAAAACGGCCCAATGACCGTTTTCGCACTAACGCCGCACCAAACTGTGACTTTTTCGTCATGAAGAGGCACTTCTTGAATCTCCTGAGGATTTTCAGTGGCGTAAATACGGCAATTTTGCTTATTTACGGTCCCATTCAATGTGAAATTTTATTTTTTTAAAAGCACGTTGAGTTTTCACAACTGACTTGTTCTGTTGAATGTAAATTTCAACTATTTCAGAGCGCTCGCGTGGCGTGTATTGTTCCATGGTAAAAATCTGCTTGGACTGACGCTTCAAACGCGGTATGTCATTAAGCGATCTGACATCTCCGTCAAAAGTTATGGCGTTGCCAGATGGGTCCGTCGAATATGGACAACCCTGTATGCTTCTTATGCCTGCAGGCAGATCAAGTTTATTTTCAATTTTGGCCACGCCCCCTCCCGCAATTTAGAAAAAACGTCATATCTCCCACAGTTTTGAAGATAGCTGGTTGGCTTGTTCCTTCTAGACATATTTAGTTATCAGGATAACTTATCGATCCTCCAAAGGAATGGAGAAGATCGGATGAACGGTTATCGAGTTATGATCAAAAGACTGCTTTCAGCTGCTTCTCCAGCATCAAATTTATGCTGAGTGTATAATTTCGATGGTACAGAGTATGTTATAGTCGGGCTTGGCCGACTTTCTTTCTTGTTCATCAAATGTTCAAAAGATCAAAATGTTCTTGTACACATTTGAATAATATTTACAGTTATATTTCGGGTTTAGAATGTTGCGTACTCAATTTAAGTACACCCGAAAACAAATCATACTTTTAATTTTAAGTACAAATACAAATTAAATTCTATCCCGCTTGGGCTAGGGCGCCGGTAGTCCTTTTTTTCCGAGTGAACCTTCAATCTATTAAATTGTGGGATATATGACGATTTTTCCAAATTGCGCGGGCCGAAGGAGGCATATCTTAAACAAATTGTAAACTATAATAGCTAAATATGAGAAATACCCATATTTCTGGCTGTATGTCATAAAAATATCGTGAAGTAACGGCTTTATTTGATGGACCATCCTATGTTGTAGACTGAAAGGGATTGTGGCTTATTTACTATCCGAATTTTTCAATGTTGTGCCAGGTTCAGATCATGAGCTTTTGGAGCAAAATCGAATTATACTAAATTCCATGTTTATCTGAAACATAGAAGAAATTTAGAAGATGAGATGGTCGAGAAATCAGCCCCTAGACAGTTTAAGTCGGAATGAATTCAAAACTAGGCCTCAAAAAACCTTAACATTAAGGGTTTCAAGCTCGTTTTAATCCTCTACTTAGACTTTCTCATAAGGAAGGTAATGCTGGAAATTCAATTTGAAATAGGGAAGCGTAATTTTATATTCTTGTGTATCCAAGGGTCGCAAATCCAACATTTATTAATGTCCGTAAAAGAGCTTAGGTCCAAAAACTTCAACTATTTAAGAATTCATAAAATTTGCAACGAAACATTGTCACTTAAGACCTTCAGAGTTTACTTTCAAGACTGGGAAATTACCTATCTACTATAGAAAGTTTTCGGTGCCTAGTAGAGCGTTGCACGCTGGTTCCCAGTTGTAGCTGTCAAACCTGGAAAGCTCTGGTTTTCTGTCTTGCTGTTCGAAATTGTTGTTATTTCTCTATTTATGGTTCGGCTCAGACCTGAATCATAGCTGAATCAGCCCTGAATTGGAAGCACTGGTACTGAACTCATGGCATTTTTTATATGAGCTGATTTCTGGCATGGAGAACTAAAACATGCCTGAATTCGGGCATGAAATTCAGTTATTCCAACTGCTAGTTAATACAAGCTTAAACAAGTAAGACAGTCGGTAAATTCCGACTGTACCAACAAAGGTGAATGCTCAGTATGAATTTTAGTGCTGCAGCAAACATTCTTTTGCTCATAACTTGGCTACCGCTTATCTGACCTTTACCGGCCTTATATCTAGAATACTTTTCTTACTCTGTACCAGAGGAATGAAGTATATATTTTTGATCAGCATCAACAGCCGAGTCGATATAGCCATGTCCGTCTGTTCGTATGAACGATGGTAAGAGATAGAGGTCCCGCCCCCGCAATTTGAAAAAAAACGTCATATACCCCACAGTTTTAGAGATAGGCGTCCCAAAAATTTAAATTAAACTTGAACTGAGTGCAAGTATAATAAGCAAAGAGGTACAGGGTATAAAAATTAACTATAACCAAACATCCATATCTGGACGCGACATCTAATGCTGGGGTCCCCAGTTTTGCATCAATACACTTGAGCACACGTGGCGACGCATAAAGATGACGGCCCGATAAGGTACTAAGAGCTACACATTCTGGGAATGAGCGCATTAACTCTGTTTGTCTATCCCACCGCATTACGAAAAATCAACACGAAATTCCAATTTGTTTTGTTTTATAAGGCATAAGGCGACAGCATTTTAACGGAATTTGTATATGCTGATCACGAGAATATATATATATATTCTTTACAAGGTTTTGGATTGGGTCAAATTGATCAAAAGTGTACTAGAAATATAAACTTTCTTTAACCAGATTTCGGTTAAGAGTGAACCACTTTATATAGCAAAGAAATGTAACATATATGTATTACCCAAAATGAAAAGCCATTTTACAATTGAAAACTCGATTCATGTTTTAATTCATTTATTGCTTTATGTTCGCATTTCGCACAAGTGAAATCACCTACAGCTTAAATTCTGAATCGCAACGGCATTGTTGGAGTAAGAAAAAACTTTTTCATTTGATTCTAAGACCTCAATCTTCGCGTTTTTTGTGGAGCGTGTTCAGGGGTTGGAAACCCGAGTTCAGGTAAATTTTGTTTGCTTATATAGAATGCATAAAAAAGGAGAGTCAGATAAACTTTTTCGAACATTTTAAGAAATAAAACCAAACTTTAGGTTTAGCACCTGATAACAAAGTAATACTTAGAGATGGCAGAGAGAACACTGAAATTTGTTCTAAACAAAGAACTGGGCTATTCATTTTTCCCATTTTAACCATTTTTCTTCTTCTCTCGAAAGGTTGTGGTTTTTTGACAAGTAATTTTGTCCATGTCTCAGATTTATGAACTACTAGTTGGTATTGGATCTTACTTACCATTGAATACAATCATTAAATGCGTTTAAGATCCGATTTTATACGATGAAATTAGCTTTAGAAAGATTTTTCAGTAGACGATGGCATCGACCTTGAGTTTTTTCCCACGAAGAACAATTTGTATTGAGCAAACTAAGAGCTCAGTGTTATTTGAATACCTGATTAGCTAAGGCAGCAGTTTGTGTGATAAAAACGAATCCACAAAAACCAGAGTGAATTCTGGTTGCGCTTGCGCCCTTTCGCCTTCACCGCCTTGAGCAGCCACTTAGTCATGTCGGCTCAGAAATTATAAATAATATTAATTAACCGTTAATTAGACATTTAACTTTTGAATTGGCTGCGGTTTGTGCTCCGCTGCCAGCTGGGCTTTTTTTATTGTTTCCGGAAGGAAGTAACTTAAGCCATGACACAACTTTGCCTCTCCCCACCTTCCCCGTTACAACTCCTGAACTTCCCCGCCCACGCCCTCTTTTCCCTGTGCTTGTCGTTCCAGTTTTTCTTGCTCCATGTTCTCCAGCTGGGCGAGGGTCAACAATGATATACCCAACTGATCCTCTCGCGTGAATGGCTGGGCCATGCGCCTTAGCCAGCGTCGGGCCAACTGAACCGCCTCCTCGGTGCTCAGATTGCAGAAGCTATCCACCAAATGTTCTTGTATCCACTTGGGCAAGCGCGAACGCTTGTCCTGCCGCG
Organism: Lordiphosa fenestrarum; assembly: GCA_035044985.1. Taxonomy (NCBI): domain Eukaryota; kingdom Metazoa; phylum Arthropoda; class Insecta; order Diptera; family Drosophilidae; genus Lordiphosa; species Lordiphosa fenestrarum. The sequence continues at coordinate 268,276 of JAWNNO010004529.1, forward strand.
AGAAGCGCTTGTCCGCAAAGATCATAATGCCATAGTCCGTTTTGCCACGCAACGCCCTGCCCACACACTGGGCTGCATGGCGCATGGCATCAAAGGTGAGAAAGTCGTTCTCGCGTATCTGAAACTGATCGCGCAGATAATCGAGACGCGCCTTGAGAATGCGCGACTGCGTGTAAACATACGGGATTCCGAACATGAGCACCGCGCGACCATAATGATGATCGAAATCAACACCCTCGGAGACCTTGCCACGCGCCACAGCCAGTAGCACAGCGCCGCGACCACAATCGCAGGCCTACAAAAGCGAGAGACCGAGAATGTGTCAAGTACAAGTGGAGGAGAAGCCATATGAGTGGAGTCTCACCTTAACATAGTTCATAAGAGCATAGCTGGTCTCGGCATTGTCCTGGGTCTCGATGAAGAGCAGCTTGTAGCGCAGCAAAGTGTCGACAATGCCCTGGTCATACCACGAGGCCACCACCGACTCCAGGTACAGGTACGAAGTGAAGAAGCAGACAATGCCATCCGGCACAGTCTTCGCCACCTCCACCAGCAGTTGGCCATAGTTTCTAATGACAGCAGTATCCTCTCGGGTCTCGAATTTGGAGGAAATGGTTACCTGGTCATTGCCCTTGGACACAATCTGGACAGGTATAAGGTGTTAGATATTAACTTCAAAGGGTTAAGCATGCTAGAGCTCACCATCGGCAAGAGACAAGGACGTGCCAGTGTCATGGTAAAGCTACTCATTACCACAGGATCAAAGTCCAAGATTTTGGGATACATATCCATGGGAGACAAAGTACCCGACGTGATGACCACTGTCTGAAAACGTCCGAAAACGGGAGCCATAGCTATGGAGGAGTCCAGACAACTGAAATGCATGATGGGATTGGAGACGGTGGGGGTTTTATCATCAAAGGGCTCGATGATAATGGTGAATCCCTTGGTATAGGTGGACACCAATGTGGCAAAATGGGTGATCTGAGGAAAGATTGCAAATGAAATCAACTGTAAGGGTCTATCGGTTCCATTACCTACCAGTGTTAACGCACCATACTCCGTCATATCACTAATCTCAAGGGTTCTCAATAAACTGGACAATCTTTCGGAACAGAAACGCAATGGCTTCCGCTCTATGCAGATTTTCGAGGAGATGTCCTTGAGAAATCCTGCTGGAGACTCCTGCACCACATGATGGACGCGCAGACGTGTCTTGATGTACTCAATGAATCGACGCAAAAAGCTAAGAAAGTGATCTGCGTTCCGTATATTGCCAGGAACCACTTCCGTCAACACATCATTGGGCAGGACGGGATTGGCCAATATCATGTCCGTTTCCCTTTGTACGCTGGCATCTTTAAGACCCTGCACCATACGCTGATACTCTTCATTCAATCGATTCGTGTCCTCTTCTCGAATGCTAGAAAAGAAGATGGATAAATTATAGCCATAGACGAGAAATATACCAGATCATGTGTTTCAAAAGATAAAATATACATGTTAAGACTTTCGGCCTTTATTAGGCCTTAGACTTAATCTTAGTACGGTACCAAATTAAATAATAAATTACACGAATCTTAGGTTATTTGCGCAAAAAAAACGTTCCGCTGGAATCAAAGCAAAGTCTGAATTTTAAAGAAAGAACTTGCAATTTGTAGGCAAGTTTGCTTGTTAAAATTGACACAGAGGGAGTTCACACTGGTATAATCCACAATAAAGCAAAAAAGTCCAAATACAAAAAAAGTAAGTGGAACATATAAACATTTCAATCCAGCGTGAACAAAAATGATTCTTTTTCCCATTTGCCGATCGAGCGTTCGTATGGGAGCTATATGATATAGTCATCCGATTTGGCCAAAAATTTGTAAAATTATGTGAAAGCACGTGAAACAAACAAATACAAAATTGTCGGATGCTACCATTAAAATACAAAAAAAAATTTCAGACCTATCTTTTGTATGGCAGCTATACCATATAGTTTTCCGATTTTAATAAAACTTGGTAGAATTATAAAAAAAACATAGAAAACCCACAATTACAAAGTTTGGAGACGTTTCCATTGAAAAGAAAAAAGTTTTTCATACTAAAATTAGTTTTCCGACCGATTGTTCCTATGGGAGCTATGAGATAAAGTCATCCGATCCGGCCGGCTCCGACATATAAGTAGTGTGCAGCAAAACTAAGACTCTGTGCAAGATTTCAGCTCGATAGTTTTAAAACTGAGAGACTAGAAACAGACAGACAGACGGACGGACAAAGCTCAATCGACTCAGCTCGTCACCCTGATCAAGAATATATATAGTTTATGGGGTCGGAAATGAATATTTCTATGCGTTGCAAACTTTTGGGCAAAATTAAAATACCCTTTGCAAGGGTATAAAAATAAGAGTTAGCAAACCTTAAAAGATGGGAAATGGTGGTTTCTAAATGTGTCAGAGGAAGACCAGGATCTTCAAGGGAAAGTAATTGGTGGGATCGGCTTAAATGAAACCATTGCAGCCCAGCTATTCCTACAGTTGGTGCGATTGAGCCATGGCATCAAGCAAAAACGACCACTGGCCAACTACTCGATGTCCAAGACCAATCTAAATCTCTTAATCTTGTTAATATTCTCCAGATGATATTGCGCATTAATAATATCCATGGTTTCAATCGATGGCACATGACCTGCCTTCCGGCTCTTCCATTAATTTATAGAAGTAGACGGTTTCGTCGTCTAGTGGATCTCCTCAAAAGATGTGCTATATTAAAGCAGTGGCAGTTTCTTTATATGATCCACCTTTTTTGTTAATAAAACTAGAATCTTCGAAAATGCACCTAGTATGTGCTTACTTCAAACTGTTTTGTGGATACTAATGGTCATAGTAGTACATAAATGTTAGGTAGTGTTACCCCTACCGCCATATGAATATTTTAGAACTTTTCTTTTTTGTTCAATTGGTGCGGTCTTAAATACCTGCTATATTATGGTTAAAAATCAGTCATTTTACTTGAGGTCTACTGGCAGAAAGATATTCGCTCTAAATGTTTTCGTAAAACCGGCGTTTATTGTCGTCCAATTGAATTTTTTATTAGCCGTTTAATTTGATCAAAGAAGATTTATCCGCGTTGAGTTTTCGCGATTTTTATTTACATAAGATGTTATTTCACTCTATGGCTACTATATTAGGTGTATTTGTTGTAAAAAAAATGCAATTGTTAATAGGGCCTTATTGTCCATGGGCTTTATGTTCGGACATAAGGCGCTGAAAAGTTCCGAGTTATATTTCAAGGTAGTCATCAAAATTTTTCTTATGGGCTTTATGTCCGTGGGCTTTATGTCATGTCACCCTTTGAAGAATAGTGTGAAAGCTTATAAAATAAATATATGCCAATTTTAAAGAGGTTAACTTTAAAAGAAACAAGTTTTTCTTACTAAGACTATATTTCTAACCTTACTTTTCTATGGCAGCTATACTAAATAGATGTCCCATTTCGACCAAACTTAGTGGAATCATGGGAAAGCATAGCAAACCAAAAAATACGGAGTTTGGAGACGATTGCATTGAAAACAAAAAAGTTTTTCTCACTCGCACTAGTTTTTCGACCGATCGTTCCTATGGCAGCTATATGTTATAGCCATCCGATCCGGCCGGTTCAGACAATTGTGCAGTGTATTTGTACCAGAAGACTTCGTGCAAGGTTTGATCGCTATAGCTTTAAAACTGATAGAGGAGATAGCATAGAAACAGACGGACAGATGGACGGGCAGACGGACATGGCTATATTAACTCAGCACGTCAAGCTGATCAAAAATATATATACTTTATGTGGCCGGAAATGCTTCCTTCTACCCTCTGCAAGGGATTAAAATCGATATTTTCCGTTTTGTTTAGTTCAAATTTTCAGTATATATTAGATATCTTACGAATATGATATTTATCTGAATTAAAAGGAAATGAAAAAGTTTTAAGTATTGCTAAGCGCTAAATACAGACACTACTGTTTTGCCTAACAGTCCACTTCACAACCTAATTGCTTAAATATTTTAAAGGGTGGCATGACAAAACGCCCACTGACAATAGGCCCCTATGAAAAATTTCAATCACTGCTTTGAAATATAACTCAAAGTTCGTTTTCGAATTTAAATGACATTGAAAGATCAGGAAGACTTAACCAATTAATGCTTTCCATACTTATGGAATAGTTCTACAAGTCGATTAATTTGGTTTTATTATAAAAGAATATTAAGTGTGTTAACAATTTTGCTCGTGTGATATCTTCAAATTTTTGGCACTACTAATGCATGAAAACTACGGACTCAATGCCCAGTAGACAGAAATCAGCCTGTACCATCTCCTTTGGCACAACAAATGTCGGCTGTACTTCAGTCGATTTTGAGACCATCGGCCAGCACATTCTCTTTTAACCATTTCGGCACATTTAATGCAAGTTTTTGGCTGCATGCAGGGTTGAAACACAACAGGACTTAATAATTTGTGTACAAATCTCGCAAAAAACGGTCGGTTCTATATGAAAAGGTTTATCATCTTCATGTCATGATATATTGCAGATGCCTGGCAACCATATTCATAGCACACGTATCTCTCAAACATCGCCCCATTCTTCATGTAAGAAGTCTTGAACTTATAAAGTTGCTAATCTTCCTTGGTATGTAAGAGGCAGCTATTTCGTTTTACACCCTGCAGAAACTCAAATTCCAGCGAACTCTCAATTTTTCTTTTTATTTATTTATAATATGTTCGAGGTCAATGTAAAATTAAGAGCGAACCGTGTTAAAAGCTATAGCTACAAGGCCTTAAGCTTCTTCATAATTTGTATGTTTCTAAATTAATCTGGGCGAAAGGTCCGACGAGATGTGGGCCTTATGTCCGAATTTAACGTGGGCATAAGGCCCATAACATTTTTCAGTTTTATTTCGATGCTTACTACGATTATTTATGATATGGGCCTTTTGTCATGTCACCATTTTAAACATTAAGTATGTATCCTATTATTCAATTATTATTCCATCCACTTTAAGTTTTTGGATTAGCCCATATGAAACTGCCGAATTTCGTGATTTCGTAGTGTCTTTAAATTTTGAAAAAGAGGTTTAGTGTTGTTTTACTTTATGTAAGTGCGAAGAAACAAATTTTATTCTTCAAGAGCGCGTTTTTCTTAAAACAACTTTTTTGAAGTCGGTTATCTGTTTGAAATTTTACACATTTCAGATTCAGATATGCAAAATTTTACCTTAACCGACCGTAAACAAAATGAAAAGGGGAATCTTGGCTGGGTGTTATACCTCCAAACCAGGGCTGCAAACCTAACAACTTTTTCGGATCTCCGGCTCGCTGGTTCGAACCATAATTTACCAAAGGTTAAGGTTCGAAAATTTCACGTTCGAGGTTTTTGGGCGAAGGTTTTGCTTCGAACCGTGGTTCAGCCCATGCTTGACACAAAATTAGTATTAAAAGGGATTTCTTTATTTAGTTTCTAAATATATCTTAGTTGTAGTAGCTAATTTAATCCTATGTGTTCTTAAAATCGCTTTCGACCTAAGAACTACTAAATTGGTATGGGAACCGGCTTGATTTTGGGTAGAAAACAGTTTGTGGATCACATTAAAAATACAATTTCCTAATGCTAAGCACTTGCTTTTGTGAATAATTGAGTCGAGGATATTAAAAATCAGAAGCTATTAAGGGTGGGATTTTACAAGTAGTTCTTAATTCTATTCAAGTTATTCTATTCTTAATTCTTTCCTGCCCATTTTCGGTGAACCGAACCGAAATTTAAGATTCGAAACAGGTTCGGGTTTAGCTTTTATTTCTAAAGAGGTTCGGTTCGCAGTAAAATAAAAGTCGGAATTTCGGTTTCGAACCGGTTTGGTTCAATGACACAGCCTACCTGATTTCTTGACATTTGTTCTTCCAAATTTAACTGAACAGGGTGCTAATGAAAGTAGTTGTTAAATGTGTTTATTTTTGCCTGTTATACTATAACCGCGCTTTAACCTGTGTTGGTTAATTAAGAATTACCAGGAATGAATTTTGAGTACAGTGTGTGTGGTGTTTTACTAAGAGAATAAATGTCTTGAATAATGTTTACTCCACGTTCTGCACAGATATTTTACCCAAAGTTTTTGAAAGCAGCCATTGGAAAAGGTATTAAATACTGTAGCGAGGTTGCAAAACCGTTTTGATGGCAGCAGAGTTTTAAGAGACAAATGCCGCACCAGGCACCACAATTAAATTTAAAATTTTCTAAAAGTTTATTGCGACATTTCACACCATCTTATTTATGGACAGCCGGTTAAAAACCTACACAGTGCTACAGTGGGAAGACAACCTGGGAAATGATCTAGCGTACTTTGTAGAGCACTTCCTCATGCTTGGTTTACCTCGGGAGCTCCCACTCTTGCTGGAAAAAACTCGCGAATGGACCATCTGATTTTAAATAAACTTATTCCGATAGCGACGAGCAGACTCTAGTATATTATTATCATTGGTTTCAAAGATGTACCGCGGTGTCGGATAAATGTGAGTTACAGATCTGGCATTTTGAACTTTTTAGGGAAATTTTTACTTAAGCCACCACTGGTTTAACAATGTTACGTAATCTCTGCAATGCGACCTGTTCCCAACAAGAGCGGCATGAAGTGTTCAATGACTACAACACTGCGGCATGTGGACTATGCAGACGACAATGGCTCCTGGCAATTAGGTTAAGCGATCTGGCAAATGCACCAGCTGACCTGAACACCTCAGCTAAATCAACAGACTTAAAAATTAACGCAATGAGAACTCCATGGATGATTACTGGTGAACAATATTTAACTAAACCTATTAAAAATGCAAGGAAACTACCATCAGGTCCACAACTTCCACTTGCTAATCCAATGCCAATCCATTAGAGCAGGGGTCGGCAGCAGAATTTGACGCGAGGGCACTAATGCTACAACAACAACACATTTTTTTCGTCTTCTGCTTTGAATATCGGTGCGCTGTTGGTGTAAACTGCGGTCGAGCCGAGACAAGCAACGGTAACCGAATTTCGTTGTGTGCTGAGTGAAATAACGGTGCGCGCTGAAAGGGGCAATCGGGCTGGGCGGTGCCGATGCCTGCATTAGAGCATAACCTAGCCCTACTATATAAATTTGGATCCAGAAATCGAGATACATGTTCGAAAATATACATTAGTTTTTTATCATTTGTAAAATATAACGAGAGCGTAAGTTAAAGTCTGCCCTGCCCGACTTCGATATACCCGTTACTCAGGGGAATTAGTGTTAAATAACCTCTCTCTATGTTAATTAGCAGAGCATTAACATTAATTTGAATATTTCAACATAATGTAAGCAAACAGCGCATGTGGCTCAGATAAGTACGGAACCTTTTTTTTATAACCTGTATTGTAGATATTGGCCACATACACTACACTGCAAAATATGAGCTAGATATCTAAAAATTTGTGGGAGATATTCAACCTTTTTTTATTGCGGGGACGGGAGGGGCGTGGCCCAAATTAGAAACAAACTTGATCTGCGTACAGACAATACATTTAGAATTTGCTTGCTCCAGCTCTTCTAGTCTCTGAGATCTAGGTGTTCATACAGACAGACGGACATTGCTATATCGACTCGGCTGTTGATGCTGATCAAGAATATATATAGTTTATGGGGTCGGAGATGCTTCCTTCTGCCTGGTACATACATTTGCGCGACTTTAGTATACCCTTTTTACACTACAAGTAACGGGTATAATTAGGGTATTAACAACGTTCCGCAACTTTTAAAATTCTGAAAAAAACCGACTCAAACTGTATCTAGCAATGATAATTGGACATGTAAAAAACGAAAGTGGAACCTCGACTAAAAGTGGAAAATAAATGGTGTTAAAAATTTCATGGACTTTTATAGGTAAAGGCTTGCACTTTGAAAATTGTCCGGAAAATTGTTGTGGAGGAGTGTCGACATGCCGTCAGCTTTGGCCATCAAATTTTGGAATTTTTTGAATGGCTAGTTGGCCCAAAAAAGGCTTGTGATGGCAATGATAAAAACCATTGTTAAAAATTCAGGGCTGGTACCAGAAGTTTAACAAAAATCGCTAAACTACTGTCGGTGTATGACCTTCCTTGAAATAAATATAGAAGCGGGGGCCGACATGCTGGCAGGATGTCGGAACTGGGCCTATGTGTTCTTTGGTTTAATATAACACTATAAATGATCAAATACTTACTCCTGCACCAATTTGGTAAGTTGATTCAATGCATTTGTACTTCTCTCCACCGTGCGTCTGTTGATCTTCACGCTCATGGAATCAATGCACACATTGTCTATGTTGTGAGCTTCGTCGAACACCACACAGGATTCACGGGACATCTCCTTAGACACCACCTGGGCTATTTTGGGATCCAGAAGATAATGATAGCTGTAGACCACTATGTGGGCGTGGGCAATCTGGGAATTATACGGTTATTGTAGTCTCTTTCATACACATAAGCTTCCATTCTCACCGCGTAGCGTGCCACAAAATAGGGACACCAGTTGCGTGATCTGCCATACTCCTTGAGATCATCAATACTATAGACACCCACTGGCAGGGCTGCCTCTTTGCCCTCCAAGCTGAACCCCTCAAAGTACTGGCCTGCAAAACCAACCGTAAATTATAAGACCTTAAAATCGTCTTCTTTCCCGCTCACATATGGGCGTCTCACTATCCATTTCATGCCTGTCCCGTATGTAACTAGCCGTCAATCCATAACATTTGCCGTCCACTGCCTTACCCTCGCGCTCCTTGCTCACCTCGGGATGTATGCACATGTTTTTGCGAGAACTAAGCACCAGGCCCGTCATGGCGGGCGGCGTGGGCGAATGCCGCTCGTAGTACACCATTAGGTTCTGCAACTCGGCTATGACCTTCTCAATTTCCGGCACTGTGCGCGAGCAGTAGATCAACTTTCGCACAGTCTCCGGATGCTCAATCATATAAGCAACTATCAACGAGAGCAAAGTGGCTGTTTTGCCCGTGCCCGAAGGCATTTCCAGCAAACAATGTCCTTTGGCGTCCAGGCTTCTCTTAAGCTCGAGCATGTAGGCATATTGTTCGGGGTAAATATACTCGTATGGAAAATAGACGAGCAGGCCGTCTACACTGAGCCTATCGAGAGAGAGTTGTTAGTTGGTCGTGCTGGAAGAGTAAATTAGCAAATGCTTCAATTTACTTCATTGTAATGTTGTTTCGTAAAAATTCGAAATCGCTGGGTTTGCTTTGCCGGCTAAATGTAAACAAGCTGTGTCTGCAGTGTGACCGCATGTGACATGCAGAAAAAACCTAAAACTTCTGACTAGCGATGTGCCCGGGCCTTGATTGTCCAGCGCGTGCACGCACTCACGCTCGCTCGATAACAGAACAGCAACAGAATTGGGTAATTTTAAATTGATCTTAGGGTAGGGGATTCTCAGTCCACAGGTACTGTTATAAAAAGGTCAAAGTGGAGTACCTGAAACCATATCAAAAACAGTTGACTGATCTGCCCTGACTTAATTTTGGTTTGCTTTCGTTTGGTGCAAATATCCAATTACTGAATGACTTAAATTAGCTACAGTATTGAAATACGTGTAAAAAGTGGTTTGCTGTGCAAGAGGTCGAAGGTTCGATCCCACCTCAGGGTAACTTATGAAAAAGTTTTTTGTTAAAAAATGTACTCACCCGTTCAGAATTGAGCGAATTGAGAAAGCTAACACAACTCTGTCAAGTCTTGCACATCTCTATTGCAGTAGCATAGCTCGTTAAAATTTGTGCATTCTGTTAAAGTTACAGAACTCGTAGAGTGTAGTTATCGTTATCGTGTCGGCGTGTAAACAACAACAATTTTCATTATTAATTATTTTAATAACACAAGTCCTTCATTCCAACCTACCTACCCATGGACGATCTCAATCCTCTGGCTGGCACAGCTCACCTCCTGGAAGAAGTGGACAGTAGGTACGTGCACTCTTGTGACCACCCATTTCATCCAGGCTCTTCCTCTTGTGCAGAGAAGCTAATGGTGCTATTGCGGGATGGCAGGACGCTTATTGGATACCTTCGATCTGTGGATCAGTTTGCTAATTTGGTGCTCCAACGCACTATTGAGCGAATACATGTGGGCAATGAATACGGCGATATCCCACGTGGAGTGTTCATAATTCGAGGCGAGAATGTGGTGCTTCTTGGAGAGATTGTGAGTAAGCTGTAACGTCGCGGAAGCGGCACTGTAATGCTTGATTCCTCAATTCTCGACAGGATCGCGAAAAGGAACAGAAACTGCCGCTGAAGGAGATCTCGGTGGATGAAATCCTCGACGCCCAGCGGCGCGAGCAGGAGCAGAGGCAGGAGAAACATCGTCTGGTGTCCAAGGCCTTAAAAGAGCGCGGCCTGGCCGTCAATGCGGATATAATCAATGAGGATTTCTGCTAGCTAGGGAGAACTGCGATTTCGTTTCTCGTTTCTCGTCACTTTGTATATTTGTACTGCATTAAAAAACTAATTTAAAAACTATGTACTCCCCCCCGGATGACCCGAACCCGGTTTCGTCTCTTCGAGTAGTATGTACTTCTCAAGAATCTGATACATTTCCACCTTGGCCTTGATCTTGTGTACCCGGGAAAGCTGCCGCAGATACGCGGCGACCGATTTGCAAAAGAAATCATCTTCCGTTTCGATGGTGGCGGAGGACACCGACAGATTTGACTCCGCATGCGGATGAGTGGGCTGTTGAGCAGCTAAGGCTAGCTTTTGTTCCGGCTGTATGCAAACCACATAATCTATATCCGAGCCCTGGCCCTGCTGACTCACTGCCGTGCCTGTGGACGCGGCAGATTTGTTGGCAGGAGCTTCCCCGGGATCCAGGGTGATGACATTGTGGGCTGGCTGCATCACTTTCGCCTCCTCCTCTACCACCCCATCGTTATCGTTCATGTATTCCTCATAGGCATCATCCGGCTCCTCTAACTCCTCGTGGCCGTCGTCCGCCTCCACTAGAACTGAGTAGGTTTCCGATTGCGATGTCTGCACCTCGAGCTTTGCATCGTAATTGTGATCTTCGCTTTCCTCAAAGGCCATATGTGAATCCTGTTCCTCAATGAGCGAATCCATTTCGGGCTTGGCTTTCAGCATCCGAGCTCGACCACGCATGGGAACCTTCATCCACCCGGAGGGAGTCTGGTTGCGTTCCCGACGATGGCGCTCCTTGCGTTTTCTAACGAATTCCCGCAGGAAATCCATTTGCCTAAAGAAATCATTGCGGCCAAACTCGCTCGAGGGATGCAAACGCATCTGTTTGAGTTCCCGAGAATAGCGATCCCTGAGACAAGTCCATCTTCGGCGGGCGTCTGCAGGGGTGATGCTTAAGACATCCGCCACTTTCATCCAATCCTCTTCCTTTCGATGCGACTGCCGAAATGTCGGCAGCTGGGGGTCATAGAGAGATGGAGTTTCTCGGATGGTGCGTATCAAATGCACATCCGACTCATCCAGTGGCCGATGGTGGGCACTCATTTTGATATGCTTCCTTCGCCTCTCTCGATTTATGGTTAAAAATGTATATTGCAGTTGATTGTGTTGTCAGCGTCGTTTTACCAGTGATGGAAAACAAGCGATGCATTGTCGATACTATCGATACTCGATCAAATATGTTAACAGTGACAGTGATGTCATTTTAGCTTTTACCTTTACACTAGCACAGCAGGTAAAAATGGATTATTATGCAAATGCAAGACCGCAAGTCAAGTATGATTTGCACGAAATAAGTGGGGTTTGCACCAAATAAGTTTGATTTGCATGACAAAAGTTAAACAAAAGAAAGTTAATGGTTAATTCATTTGTATTTTTTTTTGTCGATTTTGCTATAATTAATTCAACTTAATTTGGCATTTGATTTTCATTTCTGGCTGCGCGGGATAGAAATCCACTCAGAACATTCAAATCCCGTCCTAAATTTTGAAACTTTTCGAACGAGTTAGAAAAGAGATGGGCGGGACTCCCTAGGACCAGAAAAACAGCTAGATATGGTCGAATCGAGGTTGAATTTAACAATTTCTTAAGTGAGGCAGTGTCTAATAGAAACATGCTACAAATATGACAGTCGGCCTGCGCCTTTTAGCTTTCTGAATATCGGTTTTTAGTGTTATCGCAAAGTGACGTCACCGTTTTAAAACTGTCTTACAACCGTGAAAAGCCACTAATAAAACGTTTATTAATGCTTAGACGCAACAATATCAAAAACAATACCGAACAAATTCTAACATCTTGCGCACTCTCGTAATATTTCATACGAAAGGGATATTTCTAACGTTCTACAAACAAACTCGAACATCTCGCTCCCCTCGGTACATTTCTTACGTTAGGGATATTTCTTACGTTCTACGTCGCTACGGGCAATTTGTGCCAATGCGTTAGGGTATTATTGCTTATGTTTGAGTTTAATTATTAATAGAAACAATTTTATTCTAAATAGAAGCGCTTTCATATTCCACACCCCACAAGCAAGTAAATCACTAATTTTACTTCGTTTGCTTGGCAAACGGCCATGCGCCTTAGATAGCTGTTTTGGTAGTCACCGAGCACAAGCCCATGTGGCGTAATGGAAACGCATCGGCCTCCTAAGCCGAGGATTGTGGGTTCGAGTCCCATCATGGGTAAAGCAGTTGTATATTTTTTTTTTTAATTTATTAAAATGTAATTGTACGGAAAAAAATCATTTTTGCCCCAATTGCGTACAGCAAAGGTAGATCGACCTGCCGAAAATAGTTTTTTGTTTCTACTTTGCCTTGAATAAAGCCGTCATAAAGACGTCATCCATCACAACTGCCCATATGTATGTATGTTGCTCTGGTAATTACCAGTCGTAAGATTCACCCACCCATTTGCTATAGCAATTGCCACTATCAATTTCATTGCATGTCCTAAATTCTAGTCCTAAATTGCTAAGCTGTTATTGTACGCAAAATTACCTAATATATTAGTTAATTTTGGGCCATTCTAGGCCCTATTCTTTTCTGAGTGTGATCAGCAGGACTCCCAAAATGGCGATGCCAACTGCTCGCAGATTTGACCGTATCGTTTAGCCTTCCTGAACACTGAAAAATATTTAACTCATTTTTGATTTGTAATCTTCGTTGTTTCTTTACATTGTGATTGCATTTAATTTGGCTTAAATCAATTAGATTAAAATCGTCTTGAAATCATATTGATCAAGAATATCCACAGATTCACTTTCGCTCGAATTTCAATTCGCCCTGCCACAGACGCTGTTTACGAGTGATTTCAAAATCGGACAATACTGAGTCAGCGAATTGCTTAAATAAGCCCCTAAAATGCATTAACATAGAGATAAACATGATTGATGCAAAAAGAATGTTCAATAAGCGGGGTCGATTTGTATGAGTGGAAAAAGACCAACTAACCGTATAGCAAAATCGTAAACTAGGGAAAATTCTAAGAAACAATGGGTCAATAATGAATTCTTAGTCCGCGCAGATCGACTTCAAATATATAAGTAAATTTTGAAAAAAAACTTAGTAAGAAAGTCCGTCAAGCTCGACAGTTATAGACTCTGTACCCCCCAAAATTTGTATATATCTGATCATTTAAATTCAGAAGCCATACAAAGTGGCGAAAAAGCCATAGAGTGTCTGAGACTGAGACTGTCGAGCATATATATATGTTATCTTTATAACTCGACTATCCCTCATCCGTTCTTTATGACTCCTTTGGCTGATAGATACATAATGCTGATTACAAAAGATGCGAAAAGGTACGAACCATCTTTCTACAAGACCTTGGGAGATATGACGTTTTTTCCAAATTGTGGTGGCGGAAGGGGTAGGGGACGTGGCAAACTTGATCTGCCTGCAAATATATTAAGTATATGTCCAATACATGTCAAACCATATTTGAGATCTGCCATTTTTGTACAAATATAGCTAATCTATAGTTTGCCGAAATATTGAAGACTTGAAGAAATCTAATATCATATAGATGTTTATTTAGCAGTATTTTTAGTTTTCTCGAGACACTCTTTTGATTGATTAATGAAACTATTAGTTTATTTCAAATTTCGCACAATTTCTTTGTCCCTTGCGGAGAAAGAACTCGGTATTTTCGCAACCTCGGCCACTAACATATGGGCTAATCCAGCGTTGCGGACGTTACATTTGTACGTTTTGATTTGATTGTTTAAATTGACACAGCTGGCGTTCCCTTTGGTATATTTTAATGAAATTTTTTTCTAAAATGCAGTTCTTTGGGGGTTCTTTAAAACCTATTTTAAAATAAAAGGTTAACTGATTTTGAAAAAAAAGTTATGCTTGCTTAAAGTTCCGTTGCGGACGTTACAAAAAATGGAAGTCGACCTTGAGGCTTATGTGCATTTGCACATTTTTTAGCGAATGTTGCATAATAAACCAAAAAAGTCCAAATACAAAAAATTAAGAGGAGTATATGACCATTTCAATCTACACTTAAAATGAATGATAAGTAGTCCCGTTAAAAAATCTTAATTTTTGTCTGTTGCGGACGTTACACTTTTTCCATTAAGCCAAATTGTGTAATTAAAAAATATTCATGCGTCTAAAAATCCTTTTAACCTTGTAATTATTATTTGATGTATATATATAAAAATCTCGTGTCACATGTTAAAAAACTCCTCCGAAACGGCTTGACCGATCTTAATGAAATTTTGTTTGTATTAATTTGGCAGGTGTAGAATAGGTTTTTAACTATATTTCGTAACGCTAGATAATTTGCGTGTCCCTCTGCAGAACATTTATTTGAATTGACGACGCAGCAGGCTGCTCATAAGTGTCACTTTGTGCATTATTATTGAGAAAATTTGGTAAATTACTAAAATATCGGAATATCGTTTTTGAACAATCGTTTCAATTTGGCCTTTCTGTGTGTCATCGAATTTTGCATATTGCTGCCCTATGGTCCCAAAGTCGATTTTTTTGACGTAAATTCAAAAAACTCAAATCGCGATTTATGCAAAAAAATACATTATTCCTAATAGAGTATACTCCATTCATCTCAGAAATACAAATATTTTGCATATATTCGAACCGTGGCAGTTTTGCCAGGCCCTGAAAGTTCACTCTTGATTTCCTGCGCACGTAGCTTAGATAAACAGAAAGTTGTTCGCATTTTTATTTGCTTTAAAATATTAAAACCATTAGCCAAATAACTAAAACAAAATAACACTGCTCGACAGCATTTTTCCCCAATTCACCAAACCAACTTTTCTAAGTATTTTGGCCCGCTGAGCACGAAAATCGACATGAAAAGAAAATCTGTCGAATCGTTATCGAGATATTATCGATAAACTGTTTTTTCGATTTTTTCAAAAGTTGACTCCACTTAAACTCTCATAACTTTTTTGTTTCGACACCTATTGAAAAGTTTTAAGGCAATTAAGAAAGAAGAAACCTGACGGTTTCTTGAGTTTCGTTTTCAAGACAAAAATGTGATAGGATGACGGCTTTCAGAGCTATAGGCCCAAATGTAGTAAAAAAAACATTAATTTTTTCAAAATTTAAAAAATTATCGAAATAAAAGTGCTTAAAAATGCAAAACTGATAAACAAAATTAATGTTTTTTTTTTTTAAATTCGAAAATAAAGTATTTTATTAACTTTAAGAAAAGCCTTCATACACAAAAATCGGTGAAAAGGGGCAGACTCACAAGTTTCATCACTAACTCAGCATTTTCACAAACCAAGTGGAATTCATTTAGATCTTTAGTTTAAATCTCACATAAAACTTATTACGGCTCTTTACACTTATGCGTGACTTAATTTGACGTTCACATGAAGATGTGACTCAGAAATGTAACGCACCGTGACTCAGTGTAAAACCAGCTTGTGTGACGCAGAATTGTGACGCACATTGACTCAGTGTAAAACCAGTTTTCGATATCGATAAGTTATCGATGGTGAAGCTTAAGAAAGTTAAGTAAATAAAGTCCAGAGAAAAATGCCCAAATTTATATGCAACAAGAGTGCTAACTTGTTTTGCTATGTTTGCGGGCTGTATGTTGGCTCTAGTGGAGGAGATCGCATTACGGAGTCGCTTAAAAAAACGTATTTTAATTACTTCGGACTGGCAATAAAAAACGAATCGCTGGTTTGGTTACAGAAGAAGCATCTGCATATTCAACACAATGCTTTTTCCCACGGATTTTTGTTCCAGAAATCTTGGTAAGGCAAACGTAACAATCCTTCTCGTGGTCCACTGGTTCCCTCCAAATCATTGGAGTTTCAAATGAAACGTTTTCAATTTTTCCTGAAGACCACTTTTGCAAAATTCTACGGCATCTTGAGCATAATGCTTGTGGAACCCAATGAGCACCTTCATTTTTTATTGCCAGTCCGAAGTACCATTTCATGTCCGATTTTTATGTATGAAGCCTTTTCTTAAAGTTAATAAAATACTTTATTTTCGAATTTAAAAAAAACATTAATTTTGATTATCAGTTTGCATTTTTAAACACTTTAATTTCGATTATTTTTTAAACTTTGAAAAAATGAAGGTTTTTTTTCTACATTTGGGCCTATAGCTCTGAAAGCCGTCATACTATCACATTTTTGTCTGAAAACGAAACTTTCCGTCAGGGTTTTTCCTTTTTTAATTGCCTTAAAACTTTTCAATAGGTGTAGAAACAAAAAAGTTATGAGAGTTTAAGTGGAGTCAACTTTTGAAAAAATCGAAAAAACAGTTTATCGATAATATCTCGATAACGAGTTTCGACAGATTTTTTTCATGTCGATTTTCGTGCTCAGCGGTCCAAAATACTTTAGAAAAATTTGGTTTGGTGAATTGGGGGAAGATCGACTTTCATTTTGTCGAGCAGTGTAAGGACAATATAGCCCAAGGTTTGTTTTATTTGATTGTCATTGCGATTTTTGTGTAGCTGTGTTTTGTCTTTTTGCGCTGTGTTGTTTTAGGCAAACATAACCTCAAGCTTATTTTGTTTCGTGGATTGTCGTGGACTGTCGTAACTATTAATGAAGTCTTGTTTGTCAAAGAGTCTTCTTTAAAAAACACTAATTCGTTTTTACACAAATTCACACGTTTCCACAAAATCACGAATTTCGCCAGGCAACTTTGAGTTCGAGCACGATGAACTGCTAGATGAAGTTATAGAAAGATTTCATATAAACACTGAATTAAAGTTAATAGTTACCTATGGTTTTGACGGCTCAACAGGGCCAACTATTTATAAACAAAATTTCCAAAATAATGATCCGGATACCGTAGACCAAGGCATATTTGTCACAACACTAATACCATTAAAGCTCATTAACGAATTCAATCAAATTTTATGGATCAAACGCACACCGCAATCAATCAGATTTTGCAAACCTGTACAAATTGAGTGCACAAAGGAAACCACTGGCCATATTTTGAAAGAAAAAGAAGATTTATATAAACAAATTCTAAACTTGGTATAATTTTCATAAGTATAATCTCTATATGACCTTGATTGATGGTAAGGCTTTAAATATATTAACAGGTAATAAATCGACACAAATATGCCCGATATGTGGAGCAAAGCCTTAACAATTGATGAAAATATCGGAAATGAATTCTGAAACTTTTAATCCTAGGCCAGACTCTCTTCAATATGGTGTGAGTCCCCTACATGCATGGATTCGTTTCTTAGAGTTCGTACTTAATTTGTCGTACAGAATTGAGCTAATGAAATGGTAAATTAGAGGCTCTCATGATAAAGGTATTAGTTAAAGGTAGTGCTGATACGCAAGAGGGAAATTCAACGCAAAATTTGGACGGATCTGGGATTACACGTCGACAAGCCAAAACCAAATGGAAGTGCAAATTCAAACGACGGCAATACAGCGAGAAGAACCTTTTGCAGACACTAAAATACTGTCGTCAATATTAAATTTAGATGCCGATCTTCTTCATAGAATCTACACTATTTTGATAGCTATTTCCAGCGAATATTCGATCAACACTGAAAAGTTTGAAGACTATACTAAAAAAACAGCTAGCATATTAGTGGAGAAGTATCCTTGGTACTCCATGTCACCCACAGTCCATAAAATATTAATTCACGGACATGAAATTATTGCCGCCTCCGCTCTTCCTGTGGGCTGCTTTGGGACAAATGCATCTGAGGCTCGTAGCAAGCTGCATAAGCTGACAGAAGAATGCACGCTAGAAAAAACGAGAGCGTAAGTTAAAGTCGGCCCTGCCCGACTTCGAAATACCCGTTACTCAGCTCAGCTCGGATAAGTATGCAACATTTTTTTAACTCGGCCATTTATTATCCGATCCTTTTGAAAATTTGTGAGATTGTAGATGTTGGCCACATAGACTACACTGCAAAATCTGAGCTCGATATCTTAAAAATTGTGGGAGTTATTCAATATTTTTTATTGCGGGGGCGGGAGGGGGCGTGGCCAAAATTTGAAACAAACTTGATCTGCCTACAGACAATACTAGCTTACGTATAAAATTTGGTTGCTCTAGCTTTTCTAGTCTCTGAGATCTAGGTGTTCATACAGACGGACGGACGGACAGACGGACATGGCTATATCGACTCGGCTGTTGATGCTGATCAAGAATATATATACTTTATGATATCGGAGATGCTTCCTTCTGCCTGTTACATACATTTGCACGACTTTAGTATACCCTTTTTACTCTACGAGTAACGGGTATAAAAACGACAAAATAACATGCACGACGTTTTCCACAGAGCTATGGTCACTAGCGATCCATTGATTTCAAGCTTATGCGTGACAAACAGAAAAAATAAAATCAAGAAAAAACCTTTTTCCGAAGATGTTCTGGCACTTTTAAAAGCTCCAATTCTAGCACCCAGTTGTACAGATGATAAAGATGGATCTGACTTGGATGAATCTGACGAGTACAACGAGTACTCAGTTGACATTGATGTAGATGTGTTGGATTAAAAATATATAAAATAATAAAAATGAAAAAATTAAGGTTTTGGCTTTAAAATCTATTTACTTTTGCAACTCCGATTCGAGCTCTATGTTATAGATACTTGATTTTAGTTAGTAAGGGATAATAGTCTAATAACCAAAAATTTGATAGAGATAGCTCTCAAAACAAAAAATTTGCATATAACAGTATAAGGGAATCGGGCGGTGGCACGCCCACTTTTCCCAGTCCAAGTTTCTTTTGATATTATATAATCGAATGCAAAAAACTAGACTAAAAAGTCTTGTCTAGTTCTTGAGTTATTAATTTATGTAAAAAAAATCGACTTTGTGACCACAGTGGGCTGGGGGGAGGAGAGGGGTTGTTTGGTAACTAATTACTAATTCTTAAGCGGTTACATGGGTTTCGCGGCTTCAAAAAATTGTTTTTTTTTGTCTTATTAAATTCTACAACATCTCTAGAATATTGTCCTAAAATTTCTAATCGATCCGAGTAATAGTTTTGGAGATACTCTCTGAAGAAGTTGCGCTCGCCAGGGTGATGAGTTGAAATCAGGGACTGTAATACTTGAGTTCTGTAATAAAAATCGAATTGTAATGATAATTTGTGATTTTCATTCCATAATTTAAAAAAAAATAATGATAAATTTATTTAAAAAAAAAGATAAACAATTAATCATACTGAATATTACATAATCGCCAATAACGTGTTGCGCAAAAGAAATTGTGGCAAGTTTGATGCATATCCTTAGTAAGTGACTTAACTCGAACCAATGAAAATATTTCTATGTTCGGAAACATACGAATATGCCAGAGAAGTTGACGAAAACAGTATCTGCGCCGCCGAGATAAAATCTTCAAGTGAGACTCGTAAAGCTAGGATTCTTCATAGACAGGAACAAAAGGATGCTCTGGACATTGCAGCTGCAGCAGGTTCTTTAAAAGATTTCTCGAGAACTTCTCAACCGATTTTGATGAAACTTTACACAGGTCTTCGAGATACTATTTGCCATGACTTGGACGAAGGATTTTTTTTGTTCAAATACAACTATTTCCAAAAGGAAAAAATACCGCGAAATTTTAGTGAATTTTTCCATTTTTTCGTTAAAACCTCTGCAAAATCTCAAATTTTTACTTTATTGTTTTTTCCTTCAGAGGATCCTCCTAGAAGTTATGCTGTCAACGCGGATGCACCTTTTTCCCGAAGGCTCGCCGGAAATGACGTCACAATGGCAGAGCTTTTAATATTTTGCTACAAAAATTTCAGTGATTCCTCATTAAATGTGTATCCTTAAGACAATAAAAAGTTTGAACCAAATAATTCAGTTTTTATACCCCTTAATTTTCAGGAACTATTTTGGTTTTTGAGAAGAATTTCAAGTTCATCTCAAAATAAGTTGCGCTCGTCTGACCCCTCTTAGGGTACGGCCTTGTTCACTTGCAGTATGTTCATGAAAGCTCAAAGCTGATATTTCTTATAGTAGATGCAGCTTTAAAACGGTTAATTACATGAGCAAGTAAAGGTGAACCCAGCATTGCATATTGGGGGATTGCAGGTTAAGTATTTTGTTTGAGGCTAAGTTTTTCGAATTCTCGGCAACATAGAGCATTTTAAGGCCCAGATTTAGATTCAGCAAGCAAAAATCCATTATAAACAACTACTTCCACCTCATAATATAAAAATGGAATTTTTGAGTATTTCATGCCGTTGCGGACGTTACACACTTTGCCATTAATATTTTTCAAAAAAAAAGCGTAATCAAGGTAATTTTTTTTCATTAGATTAAAGTGTATAAGAAACTCTGTTTATAAAGCTAGTTTGGAAAACAAAATTATTAAAATTCATTCTATTAAATTTAAAAAACCCTATTTTCCGTTGCGGACGTTACACACAATGTACCCATTTTTAATTCAAATTTATAATGGATATTAGATATCTTACAAATATGATGTTTATCTTAAATGAAAGAAAAAGAACCAAATTTTAAGTTTTGCTGAGCGCTAAATACTGAAACGACTGTTTTGCCCACTTTTTTGACCAATAAAAAAACCCTTTTTATACTCTGTACCGTAGGTACATAGAGTATTATAAGTTTGTGCAAAAGTATGTAACATCCAGAAGGAAGCATCTCCGACCCCATAAAGTATATATATTCTTGATCAGCATCAACAGCCGAGTCGATATAGCCATGTCCGTCTGTCCGTCCGTCCGTTCTGTCCGTCTGTCTGTCCGTATGAACGCACAGATCTCAGAGATGGTAAGAGATAGAGGTTTGACATGTATAGGACATATGCTTCTTATGTCTGCAGGCAGATCAAGTTTATTTTCAATTTTGGCCACGCCCCCTCCCGGCCCCGCAATATGGAAAAAACGTCATATCTCCCACAGTTGTGAAGATAGATGGCTTGTTCCTTCTGGACATATTTAGTTATTAGGATAACTTATCGATCCGCCAAAGGAATGAAGAAGATCGGATGAACGGTTTTCGAGTTATGATCAAAAGACAAATTTTCTTGGTACAGAGTATGTTATAGTCGGGCTTGACCGACTTTCTTTCTTGTTTTCTTGGTACAGAGTATGTTATAGTCGGGCTTGACCGACTTTCTTTCTTGTTTTACAAGAATAAATGCAAGCATGAGGTAGGTGTAGGTAAAACTCTATCAAGAGCAAACCATCCACCGTAAAACCATATTGCTTATATATTTTGCAGCTTGAATATGTATCCTATTATTCCATTAACAAACATTTGGGATTCGGTCAACTTTAAATTTCAGCCCTTGGTTTAAAAATTTTCGGATTATGTCTGCCAGCTTTAAAGATAGATCGTTCGTTCCTTCTGGACATATTTAGTAATCGGGATAACTTATCGATCCGCCAAAGGAATGGTAAAGATGGGATAACCGGTTGTCGAGTTATGATCAAAAGACTGTTCGCTTCTGCGGCGCAATAGCAGCGCTGCTTTCAGCTGCTACTGCAGCATCAAAATTTGTGCTGAGCGTATAATTTCGTTGGTACAGAGCATGATGCAACAAGAGAGGTGAGGTGAGGTGAGGTACTTTTGAAGCTTCTCACTCATAACGCCCCACCTTGTATCGTTGCATCATGGTACAGAGTATGTAATAGTCGGGCTTGACCGACTTTCTTTCTTGTTGGTTGTTCAAGCTGTTCTGGTTTTCACTTCTTTAACAAGCGGCGGTAAAATTTTCATAAGATGCCGTTAAAATAAAACGTTTAACATCTATATTGCATCACTATAAACCTTTTTCATAGTTCTAATTTTGTTTGTTTTGCTAATCCAACTGATTAAGTTAAAAGAGCTATCAAAGCGAATCAATTTGAAAGTGAAGCATTCGAATTGCAAGTCGAAAAGTAGGTGAAAGCCGGAAAAGGCCTGATAGAGATTATGGAGAGGTAAGAAAGAAATTAAGAAACTACAGATTTACAAATACAGAGAGAAACGAGAGCGTAAGTTAAAGTCGGCCCTGCCCGACTTCGAAATACCCGTTACTCAGCTCAGCTCGGATAAGTATGCAAAATTTTTTTAACTCGGCCATTTATTATCCGATCCTTTTGAAAATTTGTGAGATTGTAGATATTGGCCACATAGACTACACTGCAAAATCTGAGCTCGATATCTTAAAAATTGTGGGAGTTATTCATTATTTTTTATTGCGGGGGCGGGTGGGGGCGTGGCCAAAATTTGAAACAAACTTGATCTGCCTAGAAACAATACTAGCTTACGTATAAAATTTGGTTGCTCTAGCTCTTCTAGTCTCTGAGATCTAGGTGTTCATACAGACGGACGGACGGACGGACGGACGGACAGACGGACATGGCTATATCGACTCGGCTGTTGATGCTGATGAAGAATATATATACTTTATGATATCGGAGATGTTTCCTTCTGCCTGTTACATACATTTGCACGACTTTAGTATACCCTTTTTACTCTACGAGTAACGGGTATAAAAAAGATAACTTATCTAATTTACATGTGCGTAATATGTTTATGGTACGTAAAGCAGCCTACTTTAGTAGAATCTATTTGGTCCGAAAGTAGGCAATTGGGAAAAACTAGCTGGAGTTTTTCCATTTTCTGAAAACCTCTGTGATCGACGAGTTAGTCGCAGTTTTTCGTTAACAGACGAAGATCGCTGTTGAGTATACTTCTCAGAAGATTCAAAAGCATTGTGCGGCGAATTCAACCACCAACGATTTTCCCCCATAAAAAATAAATAGTGACTATCACATCAAAACTTTTGCCTAATAATCTAATATACCGCTCACCTAATAAAAGGATTTTTCGCTCGATTTGTCCGCTTAAAGAAAAATTTAAAAAATGACAATTTCGATAAAAACTACATTAGTTCGACTTAAACCTTTTAATGTTACATATGCATGCTAGCGAATGACTGGAGAATGCTTGGAGAGAGAGAACAGAGAGAGAGAGAGAGAGACAGAGAACGCTCTGCCCGACAGTTTGATTTAGTTGGCAGAACATCTCATTGTTCGTGTTCAACAAATGCCGCATGCACGATTCCTGCGAAAGGATGACGACCTGTACTCCAAAGTTACCATAAGCTTGCAGGATGCCCTGATAGGCTTCTCCATGGAGATTAAGCACTTGGATGGCCATCTGGTGCCCGTGAGCAGGGAGAAAATCACCTAGCCAGGTGCTCGAATACGCATTCCCAATTTTGAGCACAACAATCTGACGGGAGATCTTTACATCACCTTCGATTTTTAATCGCATTTTAAAGTTGGAAAAACAATCTCGTGTGAAATAAAAAATGAAATAAAAAACAATTGCTAATAGTCTCCTCGACTGCGCGACCCTTTCGCTGAGCACAAAAGTAGTCTCCTCACGCTCAAAATAAACAGCCACCAGTCTGGAGTATTCTCAGGCCACAAATAGTCGCACCACAATCTCCTCCTGACAGTCTGGCTGGGCCGCACAATCGATGGATCCATCGGTTGTGACCGGATCTACCCCATCATTGGCATTGTCTTGAAAATCTTGCAGACAACGCTGGGCCATATGATCGATATTGTCCACCTTGATGAGATTGCCCGTGAGATCATTGTGGAAGAGCCAATTGTACAGGGTATGGAATGTGAAACGATCATCGGTTACCATTTCTGGTAGTGCATTCCCCTCGAAATAGGGGTTCAGGGTAGTGGAGCACCAGCGCCATTTGATCTGCAGAAATGTTTTTCCAATTCCCAGCGGCGCACAGCTTTAAACCATTTTGAAGAATCCACAAAAAGAGCCAGGTCTTCTAGGGGCACATTTGCCAGACTGCCCAGGTCTGCAGAGAATGGTTTGCCATCCGAGGACAGTTCGGCTCTAGTATACATCTTTTATTACTAGTAATGCAGGGTGTGCGCAACCCGTTTACAAAGCGGCCATGCATTTGGCAAAGAAAACCAGACTGTATGGGACTATTTCCGACATACTGAAGTCACCCTATGCAATATTGCTGTCTTATCGATAGTATCTATCGATAGTTGAAAGCTTAATTAAATTAAATTACCACCAATTAAATTACCAAAAGCTTACGCTACAAAAGTACGCGCAGCACTGAACGTGAAGGTACTTTGCAGAGAACTCACACTGATGCCACCTTACCTCCCTTGTTTTTGTCCGACTGAAATAAAACGATAATATTTCGATTGATATTTGTCGTTTTAAAACGATAGAGTTCCAACATGAAAACAAGAAAGAAAGTCGGTCAAGCCCGACTATAACATACTCTGTACCAAGAAAATTTGTCTTTTGATCATAACTCGAAAACCGTTCATCCGATCTTCTTCATTCCTTTGGCGGATCGATAAGTTATCCTAATAACTAAATATGTCCAGAAGAAACAAGCCATCTATCTTCAAAACTGTGGGAGATATGACGTTTTTTCTAAATTGCGGGGGCGGGAGGGGGCGTGGCCAAAATTGAAAATAAACTTGATCTGCCTGCAGACATAAGAAGAATATGTCCCATACATGTCAAACCTCTATCTCTTACCATCTCTGAGATCCGTGCGTTCATACGGACAGACAGACGGACATGGCTATATCGACTCGGCTGTTGATGCTGATCAAGAATATATATACTTTATGGGGTCGGAGATGCTTCCTTCTGCCTGTTAGATACTTTTGCACAAACTTATAATACTCTATGTACCTTCGGTACAGAGTATAAAAACTACATAATTTCGATTCCAGCAACATTATTTATTATTACCTTTTTTGGTATTTTTTGCCTGAGACTGGTCGTCCGGCCATACAAAAAAATGGCAGTTGTCTTTGAATTTGGGACGGTCGCAGAACCTACTCACAGAAAACTAAGGTATTTTTCACCCACCCCATATGAGATCTCGACAGGTGAAAATTCAGCTTTAGTGTGTGTGCCTGCTCTGCGAGATGTTGGCTCGATCCCTCCGGGGTTTTCGTTAAAAACTTGTACAAAACCCGTCTTCTTCACCAGCTCCAAAGCAAGTAGTCATGAAATAGATTCTCAAACTTTGCCGTTCGGATTTGACATATGAATATGATGAACCGATCAGATTAAGTATATGGTTGTATGTTCTTTTTCGAAACAAGGAAAACAAAGTGATAGAAGAACTGGCAACTTTGAGGCGGCTGACAGCTACTTGAAACTACTGGACGATTCGTACATTACACGACATAAAAACTATTGACAGAATTGTAGTTTAAATTTGTTAAGTATATTTTTTTTTATTTTTTCTACAAACATCAACCACAAAAAATTCGCTTTATTTGTCTTGTCTTTGATGGGAAATATCTATCGAATGAAATGTGATGGATATACATGGGTAGAAGTTATTGAAATAGTAGCGATAGATATGAGTTAAAGATAGATTTGAGATGCTTGCGCGGGATTTTTATCATTGAATGGAGGCTGTGTGTACAATGATTGACTCGTCAGACTTAGACCAGCGGGTAGCTGGCAGCACTGGCAATGCCACACTGGTTATCCTGGTTACGCGACATTTTGATGAAGCCCTGGGCGCCCCAGGTAGTGCCCCATGAGTTCTTGACCAGCCAATAGTCCGAGCCGCTCTCATCGGTACCATAGCCCACAGCTAGGACACCATGATCCAGGTTCTGGGGATCGCACTGTGGTTCATTGTACACACCCTCGGAGTAGAACTGGAAAGATTCGTGCGAGGCATCAATGGCCACGGCAACGGGTCCAATGGTGGCCACTGCGTCCGACAGTTTCTTCTCATTACCCGCGGGAATGTCAACAAAGCCACGATCAGTGGCTCCAATGGCGTTCTTGTTGAAGTGGCAGGAGTCATCAATGGCCTCATAGGGATAGGACTTCTCGGTATCAACACCGCCATTATCCTTGATATAACGGAAGGCATTGTCCATCAAGCCACCATTGCAGCCATTGTTGCCGTATTTGCCAGAACAATCCACCAGATTCTGTTCGGAGAGGGAGACCAATGTGCCAGACTTGCGGAAATGCTGACCCTCCAAGGCGCCAGTGCTGGAGAATGCCCAGCAACTACCGCAGTGTCCCTGATCTTTAACTGCTGTGACTGCGCCCTTAGTGCGCCAGTCCACAGAAGTGGGTAACTTGACATTCTCCGGCGAGATGAAGGTCACTCCCGTAAAGCTGTCATCAGAGGCGCTGTCAAGTGGAGTAAATGGAGTTTAATAACTTTCCAGATGGCAGGTTTTAACAATCCCTACCGCAGCTGCTTATGCAGTGTATAGTTGAAGCCGTTCATCAGCTGCCGGAACTCGTGGTGCAGCATGTCAGCATACTTATTCACAGCCATCTTGTAAGTCACCTCGCCAGCAGCCCAGCGTTGATTGTGTTTGGCAATCTTGTGCTTATTCTCATTGAAAATCTTCAAGCGAAAACGCTCCTCAGTCTCGTCCATGTAGTTTTTGCGGTGTTCCAGCTAAAGACAAAAAAAACAGCAGAGGAAAACACATATTAGCAAGGAAACTTCTATTTTCATCGACAACACCCACAGATTCGGTTTACGATTAGATAAGAGGGGTGCCTATCTACTACATGCCTCTATCTGCAAAAAGATCCTATCTAACACATACGGTGCCTGTGCTGGGATTTAACACCCTCAACATCTTCGTGATAACCTTATCAAATGCCTTCCCGGTAGTAACCAAGGCGCCATAAAATCAACATAGACCATAAAGTTTTTAACGATTGCCTGACAAAACCAATAAATCCAGCCACATTTCAACGAAAAGGCGCTAATGCCGCAGGTAGTCGGTCGATGGCGTGTAGCATGAAATTTTGACTTCCAGCAATGTTACAGTGTTGCTCCGGCGGTATCTGGTGGTGGGATTAGTGGAGGGGGTTGCTGTTTGTTTGCCCACATTTGATGACAAAGTACAAAAATAGCGGGATACACAACAGATTGAGGAATGGGGGAATGTGGAAAGATCCAACTATCAAATCTATTTACGAAAAGAGCCAACATTTGGAACGAACTTTTCCATTCGTTATCTTTGTCAGCAGAAGGAACAGCAGGAAGACATCTGCACCAACTAAAATATTTTACCTGAATAATAGTAGACTACGGCAGGAGTTGGACAAAACACAAGAGGCTAAGGAAGCACCGTTTAAACCTACGGGTATAAGCATGATGCAACAAGATAGGTGGGGGCGGTGTCAGTGTGATGCGTACTTTTGCCTCACCTCTCTTGTTGTTGTTGTTGTTGGGTATGAGAGAACAGCAGCTGTAAGCGATGCCTGAAATCCGAGGGAGCTTCCAGGACGCATTCGAAATACCAAAATACAGGTTTAGTTTATGAAAATAACCAAAAAGACTTAAGGGATTGTGTGCTCGTTGCATTATATGAAGGACAAGTGAGTATTACTGCTGAATCTCTAAAGAATCCGCTGCCTTTGGTTATGACTAAGGGGAACTATATCTTTTTAAGGATTGTTAATGCAGTATTTGAATCAAATTGTTCTCTTCCGTCCATTCTTTCATTCTTCCCTTCAAGTTATCATTACTCCAAAATGTTTTCCATGTGTTGAACAAGCCTAATTAGTTCAGACTGGCCAGACTCAGTACATCAATTGTCGCCCCAAATTGGCCGGATGAAGAGGGACACACATCGGTTCAACTCACGTATAATTGACATAATTGATATGAATTCGACGCGACGCGAACATGCATTCCGGACCAGCCGAAACTGGGCAACCATTTGCAGCCGCCTATTGATTTTTCCACACACATACAAATGTTTTAGTTTTGTATAAAAAATATTCACACATTTTATTTTGTTAACAGACCTAAAAAACTACCGCGTAATTAAATGCACGTGGATACTCCCTAGGTACTCTTCGTATACACAGGTTTGTAGTTGAGTTATTTAGCAAGATTTATGGACCATCATCATCAGCATGTCAAAGTGATTCTCTGTTAGGAAAGGTTTAGGAAAATTCGTTGCAGTTTTGAGCCTGAGGACGACGCTTGAGTATCTCTTATAAACCTAAGCTAAGGCATTTTGTGGACAATTTGGACTACAGCCGCTCCATTTCAATGGCACAGCTGTCATCGTCTGCGGAGGGCGCTGTTCCCATCGCTGCCGCTGCTGTTGCTGCTGAGGAAGTGCCTGGCTCCTCGATTTGAGCCAGATCCTTGTACTGGCGACGCTTACGCATTATGTAGGCAAACACAAAGCTGTTGATCACCAACATGGCAGCTACTATGAGTGTGGGCGTCACCACGTCCAGTGCGATGTTCAAGTCATCCGGATTGGTCATTTTGGCTTGGATTTCTAGTCTAGTGATTTATCTAGTTTATGTAATTGCCCCACAACGCTTGGTGGGATTTATAGCACGTTTTTTTTGGGTGACGCGCGTGCTTTTTTGTAGAAGCTCCTTTAATTTCTTTGCCGCTCTCCGACTGTGTGTGTCTCCAGCGCTGAGTCGACTGTTTGCTATGAGCGTCAGGCGGTTAATAACAAAAATAGCTGCCTGCTCTTGGTGGTGGGCCGCACAAACAAACACACACACAATCGCATCCACGTACATTCAAAGAGAGCAGCAGCCTACGTAGTCAACTATCAAGCGGGCAGTGGGTAGGGGGGTTGGACGTGAAACGGTTCCGCAGGCGAATTCAAAACGAACCGGTTTTTCGATTCGATTTAAAAGAACTGTCTGATTTATGGAGGATTCAATGTACACACACATGCATGGCGTGTATTCAAAACGTGTATCAACCGGTTGCAGGTAGCGGAGGAAGTTCAAAAATCGGGGTACTCGTTCTGCGTTCTTTTGCAAGTCAGCAAAATAGTTTCCACCTTTTTGTGCACTTGTCTCTGGCTCTCTCTGCCTCCGCTCGGAAGCTTTGGAGCTTTTTTCGACACAAACAAAAACAAACGGCAATTTGATAAGCACTAACGCGACATTGCTGAAGCAAACACCCTGCTCCACCTCATCGCTAGTTTGTTGCTTGTGAAATGCGCATAAAATGAAACGCATTCTTTGGTCTCGAGAAACAGCTTATCAGCAGTGGCCGCCCATGAACAGCTCGGCCAATGTTATTATGCAAAAAGAAATAAATTTCGTTTCGTTCAAATAACACTGATTAAGCCATTTGGACTGCACACGCTGATTGCGTACTTCCTCCGTGCCTCGCAATAAAATAAAGATTATTTACAGAGATTGCAATCAAGCAGCATTTTGAAATGCGCGCGCGACCATCAACTGTCGAATGTGTAAATGGGCAGCACTGTTTCCAGTGAGACCAGCAAGGGCAACAGTAAACAATTCAGGATAGTGTCGAAAGCACCCCACAGAGGGCCGCAGAGGCCATTGAAAAGTATCATTTCGAAATTGATATTTTAAGATGATATTTTTAACAATACCCAAGGCTGCTGCTGGCTTCAAAATCTAGATATTGGAGCGATTAAATTTCCAGAAAATGCATTTGGGGGAAAGTCCCAAATTAAAAATGAAGAATTTTGAACAGTTGAGTTCTACCAAAGATTTATAGAAATGACTATATGACTAGCGAAGTTTATTTAAAATGGCTTTGGAAGTTGGACAAAAGGTTTCGTTCTCAACGGAAGGAAATTTTAGTTTTTGTTGATAGAGATAAATTGTAATGTATAGAGCTTGCTTATTTCCCTCCCCAACATGACCTTATTATTAGAGCCAATCGACCAGCGTATAATCCATAACTTAAAGCGGCACTACCGGAAGCTTATTTTAATGAATATGTTAACACAATAACATGGAGGAAAATAAGACTATTATGTCAATAAAAAATGTACTTAATGTCATTCAAAATCAAAACTAAATATGGAATGCTCATCTTAAAACAAAAACAAGTGCGAATTTTTTCCGAATGTCCGGTTTTTTGAAAGATGACAGACTTAGACAAATTTATGGGATGAAGAAGACTATCAGCCATGCTCATCCCCTTTTCGCTTTCGCAAAAACTTTGCGATTTGATCACCGGACATCGCAAAGTTTTGCCGTTTTAAGCCGGCGACATCTGAGTCCGTGAAAAGAAAAGTAAACTAAAAGTAAAGGTTGATGCACAAACAGACAGCCCACGGAACTATTTTCATTTAGCTCTTTAACCATTTTAGATTTGTCTTACGGACTCTCCCACTCAATTATTTAGTTTTGAACAATTATTAAATAGAGATACACGAAATTGAGCAACTGGCCGAACCGTGGTTCAGACATTATTTTTGTTGTTTTTGTTCTAAGGTCAAACATTGGTTTCTTGGAACCAAAAAAAAAACAGATGTAAGAATTGGGACTTAACTTAAAATGTGAGAACGTTTTTCTAAAAACTTTGATAAGATGTTACAGTATTTTGCCGAAGACTTCACAACCTGTGTGCAATAAGTGTACCAAGTTGAGTAGAAATCGCTGTGAAAATCTGAAAGAATAATATTTTTGAACCGAACCCTTTTTAAAATTTTATTGCTCCGGTTCAGGTTTGAGATCGGCAGGGAAATATTTATTGCTCCGGTTCGTGTTCGGTTCCGACTTGGTAAGTGTAAGACAGAAGTTTTTATTCACATGCGAGGTTATATTGAAATTGATGTTTGTAACACACAGAAGGACGCATTTCCGTCCACATAAAGTACAGGTATTCTTAATCAGCATAACGAGCTGAGTTGAATTAGCCTTGTCCGTCTTTGCACAAAGTCTTCTGGTACAAATAAGCTTCACATTTGTCGGAAACGACCAGATCGTATGACTTTAACATATAGCTGCCATAGGAACGATCGGTCGAAAAACTAGTTCTAGTGAAAAAAAACTTTTTTGTTTATAATGCAAACGCTTCCAAACTTTGAATTTCGTAGTTAGCTATGCTATCTCATGATTTAACAAAGTTTGGTCGAAATCGGAAATCTATATAATTTATAGTAAAAGTAGTCTTAGTGAGAAAAACTTGTTTGTTTTCAGCGAAAATGTCCTTCAAATTAGTTAGAAAAAATATATATGAAATCTAAAGAATTGTTTTTGCTATAATTATATCATTATAGAGGCGAAGTACATGACTCATGAACACGTTAGTGCTGTGTATTTAATTGTTGTTTATACATTGGCGTGTACCAGCTTACAAGGGCGTAGCCAGCTTTCGGCGAAGGGGGGGCCAAACAATTTTTCCAGCCCTTAAAACTCCAAAAACTTCCAGAAAGTAACCGTAAATTTTTACAAGCCAATTGAAATTATTTAAGGGGGGGGGGGGGGGCAACGGCCCCCCCCTGCCCACCCCCTGGCTACGCCCTTGCCAGCTTACCTAAAACAAGTCTATCAATTCTATAGCTATTGTTTCTACCTTTGAGTGGAAACTGAAACCTTTCAATTGTCCGATAAGGGAAAGCAGTCGCAAAAATGGGTTCAGACACAAATAGCTTATAAATGCCCTGATAACAGAACAGACATATAAATATACGTAAATTGATGTCCATCTCGAAGGTACGCCATTTATAAACAAAGGCAAAAAAATAAAAGCAAATTGGCCAGTGTCAATGAGTAAGAATGGTGCTCACAGAGCGGAGCAATGACCATTTGTTAGAAAAGTGGTTCCCTCTTTGACTTGGCTTATCAATGGCCCACTGTGCCAAGCCGCTTATCATTTTGGAGCTGATCCGCGACAGTTACAAAAGGAGGCGGCATCATGAGATTTGCTGGCATGTGACTGGCTTCGATTAAAAGAACGGGTCTAGTCTAGGCTCAATATACCCTTATCAGACATCTACAGAAAAACATTTGTGCGCACTTTGCAGTTTCGTTGCATGAGTCCCATGCACTAGCTGGTGGATGATTCAGCACTATGCATGGAAATCCGGAACCAAACTCAAAACATAAGAATTAAATAAAGCATTGAATCATCGTTTATTCAATTGACACTCTTTGTCATTTAAAACAAACACTTACTGAACTCAAATTTCCCTGCCCATAAACTCACCTTGAAGGTTTTCCATTCCTCCTTGATAACATCGGCAAAGGAGACGGCCTGGGCTAAAGCCACCAGGGCTAGCAGCATAACACTCAACATAAAGCGCATTTTCATATATCTGCAATAAAGAATGGGTTTGAATTTGTTGTGAAGAGCTTCAAAATCACATGATAGCTGCTGAGTTTCGTGTTGCAAATTAAGAAACAATTTTTTTTTTTAATTCCAAAATAGGATTGGATAGGATAGGAAAGGATTGGAAAGATTAGAGACATTAGGAACGGGAATGGGGTAAAGGTAGACCATTTCATTTCGAAAACAAGGATTTTACGGTAAAGGTGACTTAAGGGCAATTATCACATTTCTTCCTAACACGATCTGTGTTTCATCCTCCTCCTTACTTCTCAAATCTCAAAAATGGAGAACAAATGCTATCTAAGTCCCTCCATGTGTGAAGACATCTTTACACACAACAACTGTTAAAAGGAGCCGGCAGAGTCCAGCGTGGAGTGTCAACGGGGAGAGTATTTAGGCTTCGGCACGACTTAACAATTAAATCTAATTTGTTTACTTAACAACTCCAAGTTGTGAAATTCAGTGGGCCAGCAAACAAAATGTAAATCATTTTTTTAAACCAGCTGATTCAGCAAGGTTGAAAACATTTTTTTTAGTAAAATTTGACTTAGTTTTGTCTTTGCAGGAATTTTCGAGTTCGAAACAAATCCGTTATCTTATCGGCCTCTGATGTTGTATTTCGGATTAGGCGGCGTCTGCCATTTTTTCTGCTATTGTTTTTTTTTATGTACATATATCTAAATCAAATGCAAACGTGATCAGCATTTGGGATAAACAGTAAATAACAATTTCACAATTGTTTTTGTGCCAAGTTCGGGGGCAAAAACTGGTTTTCGACGTTCGACTACGAAGGTGAATCAGCCACTTGGACTGGAACAGGTGGAGTAAGAGGCCATCAATTGATAAGGCAAATAGAAGAGAATTGAAAATGGGTCAACACAAAGAACGAAACGAGAGCCAGAGCCGATTAAATGCCAGCAGCGCAATACAAAATCTAAACAAAGACAACCAAAGCAAAAGCAGCAAACAAAAGAGAATGCGGAATAGAATAGAAAATTGTACAAATGGCGTAGCTGGCTGGCGCTGTGACCAGGATGCTGGAACATACGAGACACTGGGATGCAGTACTTGCTCAAATGCATGACGCAGTTTGTTTAAGCCATTAACAGAGCCTACGTACACAGATTTGTTTAAATCAAGGCAGGGTGACGATGAGAAGGAAATGTAAAAGGGGTCTCGAACTTACCACTCAGAATTGCGCCGTTAACAAATTTATGACTTCTACCTTGTTCTTCACCCAATATATGTATGTAGCAATTCTGAACTATTAGACAATTTTAATTGGCAATATTCAAGTTAAATTGACTCGCTCTGTTCGCGATTACCTTTTGAATTAATATTAATGTGCTTCATATGCTCGCAAGAAATCTCTCTAAGCAATCGAAATGCACTAACGCCTTGTATTGATAGCAGTGATGAGCTTTGCTTGGCTGTAAAATATCAAATTAGCTATGAAACGGCTAGTTTTTGTTGGTGCCGCTAGTTGTGGCTACTACGCTTGTTTCACTGGCACCGTGACCAGTGATGTCCTCTGTTAATGCCTAAAAATGACAAAGATTAGTAGAAAATATAAATAAAAGAATGAATAATTAAATATAAAATGCTTAAATAGGGCTACGAATGTTGAGACTCGCTTTTGCTTCCAATCTGTTCGATGTGTGAAAATATGCTGCAAGTTATTTATTTCAATTTATTTTTACCAAATCGGCTGTGCTTGCAATCCACACAATCTATCGATCTGGCAGCGCTACGCATGTTTATGTTCTCTTCTGGTGACGAGCTGAGTCGATTGAGCTTTGTCTGTCCGTCTGTCCGTCCGTCCATCTGTCCGTCCGTCCATCTGTCCGTCTGTCTGTCTGTCTGTTTCTACGCGAACTAGTCCCTCAGTTTTAAAGCTATCGATCTGAAATTTGAATGAACCGGATCGGATGATTATATCATATAGCTCCCATAGGAACAATCGGTCGGAAAACTAGTTTAAGTATGAAAAACTTGTTTCTATTCAATGGAAACGTCTCCAAACTTTGTAATCGGAAGGTTTCTGTTTTTTTATTATTCTATTAAGTTGTATTAAAATCGGACAACTATATGGTATAGCTGCCATACAAAAGATAGGTCTGAAAAACAGTCTTAGTTAGAAAAACTTTTTTGTTTTAAATGGTAGCATTCTGCAATTTTGTGTTTGTTTGTTTCACATGCTTTCACATAATTTTACAAATTTTGAGACAAATCGGATGACTATATCATATAGCTCCCATTCGAACGATCTTGCAAGGGTATAAAAACTTCGGAACAGACGAAGTTAGCTTAGCCATCTCGTTTTTATATGAAGTTCGACATAAAAATTTATTTTCGTGCTTTCTGGAAAGCCTTAAAAAGTTAGGAAAGCACAAAAAAAAAATTTAATTAAAACTTGAATTTTGTGGGTTTTTTTACATTAGTCAACTTTGAGTATTTTTGTTAATCACAAATAATCCCGACTAATTTTTGATAATTTATTATCGTAATCAATTAGTAATCAGAATTTTTTTTACAGGTGGATTATATAATCATTACAATACTTTTTTATAATAATCTAATTGATTACTAATCGTAATTGAAATTTAACAGCTATGGTTAAGAGTGAACTGACCTCGCGTGAATTAAAAATATTAAAAGAATAGTGTTTTAATAAATTAATTATATATTTTGCTTTTGTTTTAAGCAATGAATCCAAAAGATCACGGTAATTTAAGGGTAATTATGTACATTTTATTCATTCTATTTAGAACATTTTGTACCAAATTTCAGCTTCATAGCTACTCTCAAAAAAAAAGCCAAATCGGCCTAAAATTTAGAAATTCGCCCTAAAAAAGGAGTCAAAGGCGATTCGCCATATATTTTACAAAACCTTTTTAGATTTTAGAAAAAAACATTTTCAACTATTATAGAAAAAGGAAAGGGAGTGGAGGGGGGCCTGGAGACAGAAGTGGAAGGAGACTGCAACACTGAGAATCGAATAACCCCCTTATATATAATTTTTATAGGATATTTTGACCTTTTTTAATTCGAAAGCAGGGAATTCGAACTTGAGAATTATATGCGGTGTCTTTTTATATTTTTCTAAATTTTAGTGCGGTTTTCTAGATTATTTTTCCATATTTTAGGGAAAATTTCTCAGCAAGCCGAATGTCAGTTGCCCCTTTAACATTCCGAATGCACGAAATTCGTACTTGAGAATTACAACGGGT
The DNA here is from genome assembly GCA_035044985.1 of Lordiphosa fenestrarum. Taxonomy (NCBI): domain Eukaryota; kingdom Metazoa; phylum Arthropoda; class Insecta; order Diptera; family Drosophilidae; genus Lordiphosa; species Lordiphosa fenestrarum. The sequence goes on from JAWNNO010004529.1 coordinate 304,035, forward strand.
GTCTTTTTAATATTTTACTATTCTTAGGGCTTCTAGACTTTTTTGTCTATGGTTTAGGGCAAATTTCTAAATGGCTTGTCCAAATTTAAGAAATGTGCTTTCTAAAATTTCGCCCTGTTTTAAGACACCGTGCAATGTATTTTTTTCTAAATTCAAGGGCGAATTCGCCCTTAATTCAAGAAAGTATTTAGGAAAAAATCTAGAAAAATTACCCTAAATTTAAGAAAAAATAAATAGAATTTCTTAATTTAAGAAATTAATTTCTAGGTTTGTTTTTTCTAAGGCTAAGAAAAAACTGTCTTAAAACAAGAAAGAACAAGAAATAAAGTCGGTCAAGCCCGACTATAACATACTCTGTACCAAGAAAATTAGTCTTTTGATTATAACTCGAAAACCGTTCATCGGATCTTCTTCATTTCTTTGGCGGATCGATGACGCTTTTTCTAAATTGCGGGGGCGGGAAGGGGCGTGGCCAAAATTGAAAATAAACTTGATCTGCCTGCAGAAGCATATGTCCCATACACGTCAAACCTCTATCTCTTACCATCTCTGAGATCTGTGCGTTCATACGGACAGACAGACGGACGAACGGACAGACGGACATGGCTAAATCGACTTGGCTGTTGATGCTGATCAAGAATATATATACTTTATGGGGTCGGAGATGCTTCCTTCTGCCTGTTACATACTTTTGCACAAACTTATAATACTCTGTGTACCTACGGTACAGAGTATAAAAATTATTTAGGGTGTATTTCTAAAAACTAGAAAATAAATTTTTTGAGTGTAAAAATGAGAGTTTTGGCCAAAATATGAGATTTCTGGTGCACAGGGCATCTGAGAAAATTCTGACGAAAGCAAAGGCAGCTCTGAATCTGGGCACTTAAATTAATTGTTGCCATTTTTCCCAAAAGCTGCCGATGCTCCCGACGCACCCGTCACTCCTGTTGTGGCGAATTCTTCTATTTCACCAGTCATCACCTAAGTAAGAGGCTCTTATACATGAAAACTTGTAAAAAATAAGCAATTTTCGAAAATTCTTTATGATTTTATTAACTCTAAAAAGTTACAATTTAATGATTTGTGATTTTAATATCGACTCAAATAAGCTGCGACAGCGCACATCTGATTCAGCGTACTGTTTTTCCATATGGTTGCTTCTGTTGTTGTGCCAGGACACACCCACTACCCAGGTAGGATTGTTCTCTTTGTAGTTGACTCTGGCGTTGGGCAGCACGGTTCAAGGAGGTGAGTGCCATATAGCTTTGGTGCCAGTCACGATTCCGAGCCTATAAAAAATATAAAAAAGAATATGAAAATAAAGGATCATGTGTAAAATTGTTCAGTTCTATTATAATTAGTTTGAGCAGAAGTCGATGTTCTTTTTTAACGAGGCACAATGTTTCGATTAAATATTTTTCCAGAGTACCGTTTTATTTGGAGCGGGAGGAGGTTTCGGTGATATTTTTCATGTCAATGACAATTTTTCAATACTATATTAATATAAACATTTAGAACAGTGCCGTTTTCATATGGTTAGAACTAAGCCTCTAAGGAGCAGAACTTGAAGTACAAACCAAGGGCCTAAAGCAGTCGACTTTGAATAATGCTTTGAAGCCAACTGATGTCCGTATTCCCTTTGTGAAAGAAGATTAATATTTCGAAACAAATTCTGGCAGCCCAGTGTATATTTCTAAAGTTAAAGGCACTGCATTCATGCTTGTGAAGTAATCCGGTTTCAGATGGCTGTTTTGTGCCAAAATATGGACCACCTTCACAACAGTATTCAAATGGCAGAAGGTCAAAGTAGATCTAGGTCTAGGTCTAGGTCAAATCTAGGATAGCATAGCCGAGTGTTTTTTGGTTATTATACTCTGTACCGGAGCGTCTGCTCCCTGGTTGCCTGGTATGCCTGCGTGAACAGGTACCCATTGAGTGCTGTCGCCGTGCTGCGGACTTGGTAGTTCTTTGTGGCGTTTGATGGCAGTGCTTTAATGGCAGCCTGGCTGTCGACCAAGATTGAAATGTTCCTTGGAGTCTCATCCAAGGTGTATATCCATTTATCCCAAGTATTCCACTAGCCGATTCCGAAACAAAAACCGCACGATTCCCATTCGATTTGTTTAGTTTTTAGGTCGAAAGGAATTTTTTGAACACATATCTCACAAAAATTATTATTATTGAATAAAGCATGGTCTGAGCCAAGGTTCGAACCAAAACCATCTCCTAAATCCTCAAACCTTAACCATTGGTTAATTTTGTTTCGAACCAGTGAACCGGAGAACCGCAAAATTCTTTTTATACCCTGTTCCCATTAAAAATGAGAAAATGGGATCATGAAGTTGTTCGAATGTATGTAACAGTGGTTTCCGACCACATAAATTAAATATATTCTTGAACAGCCGAGTCGATATAGCCATGTCCGTCTGTCCGTCCGTCCGTCTGTCTGTATGAACGCGTTGATCTCAGAGACTATAAGAGATAGAGCCACAAATTTTAGCATGAAGGTAGGTTTATGCCGTACGCAGATCAAGTTTCAGATTTGGAAAATTCCCCCCTCCCCCTTTTATCCCAAAAAAACCGTTAGATCCTCGGGGTTTAGTATACATCAAGCAAGGCCCAATATCTATCTATTCTGAAAAGTACAATCAGATCGGACAGAAAACACCAGAGTTATAAGCGAAACAATTAAGCTTGACGTTAGTTAGTTGGGCCTAAAACCGCTGAAATTACTAAATAATGTGGCCTACTTCCAGGATGAGCCTTTAATAACTCTTACAAAAACCGGTTACATTCAAATTCAAAAACAAATAAAAGAGAAATGAATAGGGTATTCTGAAGTCGGAGCACTCCGACTGCATCCCTGAATATAACACATTTTATTAACATATGTTCCTAAGCGCTGCAGCCTAAAAGGAGGCAATCCATTACAGCCGGGAAGTATGCAATATACGCAGAACTCCAAGATTGTTGAAATGTACCGAGTGAAATGATGTATTTTCTTCGATTTATACTCACTCTAAATTCTTGTTCATTGCTGCAGAGACATCCAAAGAATTCTTTAGAATTGTGTAACACTTCTTGAAATCATCGATACATACAACGAGTAATTCCATTTCACGATTACTTTGATCTTTTGTGGAGTGCTCCAACTTAGGCTGGCGCAGTCCTTAGAGCACCTCGCCGAGCCCATTGTGAGTCGTAGCTGAGCTCACTGGCTAAAAATGTAATTTCAAGTAAGAAGTCGTCAAGCTAGAACAGTGCCAGCGTCACGACAATTTTAAAAGTTGGATGTGATAGATCGAAATGGTAACTAAAATTTCTGAGCTGGCTAAAATATTAAAATCGCGCTTGGCCCGAGCAATCTAGAGGTGACACAGGATGCTTTTGGTTAAACTTTCTCAACTCCCTCGTCTTCGCACTCACCAAGGCGTTTTGCTTTTCCCGTAACTCCACATAAATTTGTTCATCTTCGCGTAAGTTAAGATCCATCTCCTGGCGTTGCTTTGCCTCCGCCCTGCGAAGGTTAAGACTTTGATTTTGTTTGATTTGCTCTTGCACATCGGCAAGTTGCTGTAAACGCTTGCCCTTGGCTTTAATTAGCTCCTGCTGCTGCCTACATTTGTCGGCTTCAGCTGCCACTGTCATGCTTGAAAGGTGTATGGAAGTAAGTATGGGTGGAAATCAACAAGCAAAATCGAATTTACGTACGATTCTATGAAAATTTTACCAAGAATCCATGGGTCTGAATGAATAAAATTATGGGTCTTTTTTAAACACACATATTTTGGGTCATTCATTTCGAAATGGTGTGCATTCCGAAGTCACCGTTATTGATTTCAATCATTTTCCAAATTAAACCTCCTTTGGGTGGGCATGTCGAGGTCTGATTTCGAAAATTATTGAAATCAAAGTTGATTTCAAATTTTTGGATTCATTTTAGACGAATGGTTTCTTGGTGAAACTTTCCAAGAATTTTACGCTTCTACCCAAAAACTTACGCCTGAGCATACTGGCATTGCTCCAACCACAATTCCTCATCAATTTGCTTAGTTTGCTTCTCCTGCTGCTTTTGGTTCTCGGCTTGCCTCTGACTTTCGATTAGGCGTCGTAAGCGTTGCTCGTAAAGTTCCTGCTGCTCCCTGCTGTCATCCAACCTTTGCCATGCCCGTTGCCACAATTTCTCGACACAGGCTTCCCGACGTCGCAGTGCCTTACGTTCTTCAATCTGTTTCAGTTGTATGTGCTTAGTTTCCAGTAGGATTTGCTTGGATTGCATTTGACGGTGAGACTCGGAGGTTTCGCTAAATCGTTGGAGAAGAATATAACATTTTGTAATTTCCAAAATCGAAGCTTACATCTCACGCTGCTGTTTCTTGAGCTTCACCAGCTCAGCCTCCGCTTCGGCCCGCCTTAAGCATTCCATTTGAATCCATTCGCAACGTTGCCTTTCAGCCTCAGCGGCACGGTTAAGCAGCAGTTGGGCCACTTGCTCATCCAGTTGCAAGGCTTCAGCATGTAATTGGTCAGCCAGTTGGTTACGTCGACCGGACAAGTTTTGGGCATATTCCTGCATACGCTGAGCAACCTGAACAGCAATTTGTGTCTTCAGATTACGAGAAGTGGTGCGATTTAAAAACTCCAACATTTTGATGAGATGGAGGGAAATATGTAACAAGTAAAAACATTTAATAACGACTGTTGCCCTGGTATTTGTTTGATATGGTGCTGCTGCCCGGGACAACTGGGCGGTGCCTGGAAACATATGAAAACATGAGGAATGTGTGATTTGGAAAATAATTTCCTATATTTAGAAACTCGGGTTTCTTTCTCTTAAATTTAGGGTAATTTTTCTAGATTTTTTCCTAAATACTTTCTAAAATTTAGGGCGAATTTGCCTTAAAATAGTAAAACGCCCTTTATTTAAGAAAGCACATTTCCTAAATTTAGAAATTCGCCCTAAAATATAGAAAATCTCACTGAAAAAATAGGAAAATATTTAAAACAATTCTCAAGTACGAATTCCCCACATTCGGAATATCAAAGGGGCAACTGATATTCGGTTTGCTTAGAAATTCGCACTAAAATATAGAATATTAGTGTGGAAACTGCACTAAAATTTAGAAAAAATAAAAGACACCGCTTGTAATTCTCAAGTTTAAATTCAAAAGTTCAAAGCTGAGTGCTCACATAGCATTTGCCTGCGTTCTTTACTGTTACTCACAGAGGTTACATGTAGGAACGATGTACGCTTTGTGATTGTCGCTTTTTTATGCCGTATCCGTCCGTTTACTAGCCAGAACAAAAGATGCAACTATAGCTCAGTGTGTTGACTTCTGTATAGCCATCGACAAGAGGGTGGTAAAAACCAAAATAGCATTTGCATTTACTTACACTCGTATAGATCATTGCGTTGTTTCGGGCCTAAGTTGCGGATGGTACTGGCGTAAGATCCTTGTTTAGCATAAACAGGAAACGCCACACCACAGCCATTAATATCGCTCCTACCAGTGGACCAACTATGAAAACATAAATATACTCAAAGTCTTCTGAGAGACAATTGGGCCAGAGCGAGCGGAATGGATTCATGCTCGCATCGGTGAACGGAGTCTGGAAGAGGCGGACACAGGATGAGTAAATATGCACGAATGGGCCGCACCGACTTACCGCAACCATATGGAGAGCCACCACCACCAATCCAATGCGCAGCGATATGGACTCCTGCACCGTTTCATTTTGCTTATGCCAGGAGGCGCACATGGCAAACACCTGAATTCAGAACAACATTAAACTGTTCAAGGCACAGCCGCTCCATCACTTACCCATGTGCCTGTTATGAACATCTCGAGCAAAAGTCCTTTCCAAAAATCATCCTTATTCATAATATGAAGTGCCGTGGAGCAATGAAACAGTTTGATTTCCTTTGATTTTCCGTTATGAATGATGGAAAAGTCACCTGCTAGAAGGTAGCCAATTCCAAACCCACATATGGAGCCAGCCAACTGGACGAGTATGTAGAACAAGCCCGGCACTACCTTGATGGACTTGACGATCATGCCCGCAATGGTGATGCAGGGGTTCAAGTGTGCTCCAGAAATAATACGAAACGCTTGCGTAAGACCCAATACAGTAAGGCCCCAAATCATCGAGTAAGCCATGGTTGCGTACGGCGATTTGTTAAATGGTTTGAGTTTGAGTTTGGGAGCGCCTTTCTCTGGATGGTTTGATCTCCAATACGCCTCAACCCCTGCCTGTGGTACCAAGGCGGAGGATCCCCAGCAACCGACAAATTGCAGTAGCAAAGTGGCTATGAATTCAGCCAAGAGGGCAAGGAGAAGTTTCTTGTTGCACACTCCCATAATTTAAAAAGTTAAAAAAAAACTACAAAAAATGATGAAAAACCAGTACGAAAATTTTCTTCAAATTCAATACGAAACGAGCTATGTGAAATATTGTGAGAGACTGAATGGAGGCACAATCAAACCGAACGATTGAACAAAAACAAAGTGACAGAAAGGGCATAGCCTGCCAAACGGAAGGGAAAAGGGCAAAAAAATTATAAAAATTATAACAATTTACTTGAAATAGTCTTAAGGGCAGCAGTTGGGACCCCTAGGGCATCAAAATGGATTGGGTATTTCACGTGACAGACAAGCTTGGATTTTGCCTTACTTAAGAATCTATTAGCTTCTTCTGAAACTGTTCAAGGAGAGCTCAGATAAAGATCACATCAAAAATCTTAGCAAATATCCGAATTTTTGCAACTTTAAATTTCCAAATTTGTGAAAATCCAATTACATCTCAATCAAAAATTCAAACAAATTGATTTATCGATAACCTGACGTGAGACGTAACTGAAATAACGTAACCAACGAGAGTTTGTAAAGCCACCCCCAAAGCACATTCGAAACGTTGTTCTGTTCAGTCCGCAGTCGTCGGTTTTGCCAATCAAACGTGCTTCACATTTGCGCGCCGCTGGTCGTCTCATTTCTCTTCCCACCTTCCCCCAGTTTTAAAAACTATCGCTGTTCCCATATTATCGTTAATAGGAACTAGGAAACGAGCAACTCACTGTTGGAATCATGGACAAGGCCAGGATGTTGCCCAATTGAAATCTTAGCGCAGCGCCAGGCCCCCAGCGTTGGGTTTTAAAGAATCGACGCGTCGTTCCCTCTCTGCCCCAAGTATTCAGAAGCAACAAATACCGTTAGTCGGCAAAGGAGGAGGCAGAGGCACGTCGTCATTCAACAAAGGGTATCGATTTTCCCGTTACATCGTTATACACACACACTCTGACCGAGTTTACGCGCACGCCCGCCCCTTCATCGGCCGCTTGGTTTGAGTTTGAGTCGCGACTCTTGTGGTTGCATCTGTGGAGAAGAGAGGAAGCATGTTTCATTTGGCACTGATCAAATACGGACGGACATACATTTTAGGTGAGCCAGCGGCGAGTGGTGGATTAGCTGTACAGTCAGTACGTCTGGTACTTGCTACGTAAGGCTCAATTGGAGCAATTTATTTTTAATCCACGATCCGCATTGTGTGCCTAATTTGCTTGATTCCACATCTACTCAACCGCCTCCACCCACCTCCACTCTCCCCCACCGCAGGGACACAGCAATAGCAATTGTAAATAGCATCATCATCTCGTCATCATCATTATCATCGCGACCAGAGTTCAGATTCGTCAACTGCTTATTCGGTGTGAGAGCTAGGCCAGCGCCGCAGTAGATGTTCATTATGGCCGCTGTCCAGTGCCTGCTCCTAGCGATGGTGATGGCTGGCGCCCTGGCACAGAACTCACCCCAGCAGCAGGTGTGTCCCGAGCAGAACGACATCTCGCCCTGCATCTGTACGGTGAAGAAGAATGGCCTGGATATACTCTGCGAGACCACGGATCTGGCGCACATCACCAAATCGATGGGCACACTCAAGGGCAAGAGCCCCATTATTTTCTACCTAAAGCTGCGGCACAACAATCTGCCCAAGTTGCAAGGATTTGTATTCCTGGCCCTGGACATACGTCACCTGACCATACATAACAGCAGCTTGGCGGCCATTGAAGAGAATGCCCTCAGCTCGTTGGGTAAGAAATTGAACACGTAATAAGCCCAGCGAAGACGGCATTCACCCTTTGCTGTTTCCCTTTGACAGGGACTGGTCTAACCCAGCTGGATGTGTCGCTGAATCAAATGAAAACTGTGCCATCGCCGGCGCTGAAGCATTTGTATCATTTATTGATTCTCAATCTGAATCACAACAAGATTAGTGTAGTTCATAACAATGCCTTCGAGGGACTGGATACCTTGGAGATACTCACTTTGTATGAGAACAAGATCACACAAGTGGATGAGGAGGCCTTCCGTGGATTGGAAAAGTAAGTTGGCGACCATTTGCAATAGAAGGTGGCTATAACAAAAAAAAAAAACAAGTAAGGGCGCTGCTGTCGAGTTTCCCGACTTCAAAATGCCCTGTTCATTTGTTTTCATTTATTTGTTTTTTTGAAGATGAATGTAACCGGTTTTTGTAACGGCTATTACATTGTCATCCTGAATGTAGGCAACACTTTTTTCTAGTCCTGACTAACAACTGGGTGGGTGCTCTTTTCAGAATAGACAGATATTGTGCCTAGCTTGATGTATACTTAACCACGAGGCTCTAACTTGAAAATTGTCAGTATGAACGCGTCGATCTCTGAGACTATAGGAGATAGAGCCACAAATTTGAGCATGAATCATGAAGTTGTGCGAATGTATGTAACAGGGAGAAGGAAACATTTCCGACCCCAGTTCGACCCCATTTCGACCACTGGGCGAACCAAGTTAGAATTAAAGCTGAAAGATGTAGAAGATTCGCACTCATTTTAAGGTATCGGTTTGAAAATTGGTTCATACCTTAGATTATTAAAATTGGAGCAAGTCGGTAAAAAAAAGAGACATTTTCGTATCTATTTTAACTGACCAACACGCTGAATTTAGATAATCATTGAAAAACGCATCTTCACTGAAAAATTCACAAAAAAGCTGGTTCTGCCTTGAGTTTAGAGTCAATTTCGTGTATACATTAGTATTTTTGATTGAAATCGAATGGTTTTTTGTTCTTTAAATCACAAGGAATTTATATCCACTGGGCAAATCAATGCCATCGAATTCAGCTGACTCGACCATAGTTCTTTTTAACCTACTCGAAATGTGCGCGATACCTTCAATACCTCCTATAAATTAAATTGAAATACCGTATAAACGATTTCATTAAAATCGACTCATAATTTTGACTACTTTTCATTTTACTTTTCTAAACTTTACAATCAGATGGGGCCCGGCTAGGTTGGGGTTATTAATATAGAATTAAAATTACTTATGACTTAATGTTTGGATCCCAATGCGACACTACACTTTATTCTAAGAAAAAATATACAGCATTTCCAATTAAATTTTGGAACATAAAATATAAACGGGATAAAGTTTTCGCCAAAAGAATTCTTGTTGAGCATGCGATTATCACCAAGAACGTTTGGGTATTCTTTTTGGTACTTTTTGGAGCCAAATAAATTTGTTGACCCTTTTAAGGAATATTGAAAATAATCGAAGTAAGATTTAAATTAAATTTATTGCTCTAACTCGATACCTTATTAATGTGTAGAGATTCTCTACTAAAGAGCAAGGATGCAGGCCGGCTCTGAACCAAACCGAACCAAACCGGAATCGAACCGCTAGTTCCAGTTAGTGAGCCGAGCCGCTAAATTGTTGACCTTTATGGAGTAATACTTGTTAATTTGGAAAATTTATTATTCCTTCAGATAGTTTGATTCCGACTTTTGGTTAAATTGACTAGAAGAGCTGAAGCAACCAAATTTTGTGTGTAGACTTCTACACTTAAAAAAAACAACAAATTATTAAATTCGCCTTAAAAAAGGGGTCAAAGAAGATGCTCTATATATTTTAGAAAAACCTTTCCTTAAGGCCTAAAAATATTATCTTAGTTTTAGAAAAAATATATTCTAGATTTTAGAAAGGAACTGGGAAAATCTTTTAAATATTAAAGAGTAATGGTAGTGAGCGGGGTAGCGGTGAAGTGGAAGGGACAACAATACCAAGAATCGTTTAAGTAACCCTCCTCTCTTCAATAAAATATTGTACTTGAATATTTTTGTGCATCTTCTTCTACTTACGCTCTCGTCCCACATGTGTTCCTCCAAGTCTTCTGCAACTACTCTCCGACCTCTTAATCTCAATCTCAGCCACAACAAACTTAGCCAGGAAAGTTGATTTCTGGTACGATTCAGAATCAGAAAAAGGCTCGAAGAAATTCAAAGCTTTTATAATGACTTGTAACAGGTTTCGAAAGTGTGCTAAAAGTCACATATTCTCGACAAATATCAAAATGTTTATAATAATAAACAGAATCAAAGCCGATAGCTCTTTAAAATATGCAATTAACCGAAGCGGAGGAGAGGATTAAGTCACTAATATCAAAATCACCAGTCTGGTGCTGACACTATCTAATCGTTAACTTATAGTTAATGTTTTTAAGATCTTTTACTCTGCATTTTAGTACTGAATTGTCCATTACTTTTTAACAGAAAACTAAAACGTTTAAATCTGGGCGGCAATGACCTTAGCAATGTACCCCAAAAGGCGCTCTCCATACTGGACACTCTGAAGAAACTGGAGATACAGGAGAACAAGATACGCACTATCAGCGAGGGCGATTTTGCGGGCCTACAAAATTTGGATTCATTGATATTGGCCCACAATATGATTACAACGGTGCCGGCTAATGTATTTTCACATTTGGGCCAACTCAACTCATTGGAACTGGAGGGCAACAAGATCAATGTGATTGATAAGGATGCCTTTAAGGGTTTGGAGGGTGTGTCACAAAAATGCTATCATGTTATGTTATAAATATCTTACAATGGTTTTTTGTGTTTATTTGCAGAGAATCTGCAATACTTGCGTCTGGGCGACAACAATATACATGCCATACCAAGTGAGGCGTTGCGTCCTTTGCACCGTCTACGTCACTTGGATTTACGCAACAATAACATTAATGTGCTGGCCGATGACGCTTTTACCGGCTATGGCGACTCGCTTACCTTCCTCAATTTACAGAAAAATGAGTAAAGCATGGGGACAAATTTGAGTGGGAGAACTGCAAATGGAGTTTGATTCTCGATTATCTATTTCAGCATCAAGGTACTGCCCAGCGTTCTGTTCGAGAACCTCAACTCGCTGGAGACACTCAATCTACAGAACAACAAGCTGCAGCGTATACCACAGGACATCATGGAGCCGGTCATTGATACCCTACGCATCATTGACATCAACGGCAAGTCCTAAGACTTAAATTCTGCCTGGAAATGACTGATCTCAACTTTGTTTCTTACAGATAATCCGCTGAACTGCTCTTGCGAGTTGACCTGGTTTCCCAAGCTGCTGGAGGATCTGAAGAACAAAGATGACGAAATGTCACAGAAGAAGAAGCCTCTGTGCCACATGTCTCTGGACAATCGCGAGTATTTTGTGCAGGCCATGCCCATCGATAGGATGCACTGCGCCGGCCTCAATGTGAGTCCCTCATCCTCAAGCGGCGGTCTGATGCGGATACTGCAAGTGAACATTTTGGCCCAAATTGCCATGTGTAGCGTGACGCTTTTCTGTAGCGTTCAATAAGCTCCCGCCCAAAAGAACCCCCGCTACCCCCTCCCACGTCCTGAATTGCAGTGATAGACGACTTTCGAGGCGAGGTGCCCATTTGAAAACCAACCTGTGTTGTTTTGTTTATTTATAGATTATAGTGAATCCGTGAATTATGCAACTCTGCCAATTGTTACACACAACCCAGCAGCCAGAAATCCAGCCAGTACCCGCCAAGTGCCCAAGCCGAAACCGATAAACAGAATCCCAAACACACAAAAATCCCACCCACCCAACTACGTCAGCGCGCGCCCAGTGGCCCGAGGCGTTCCACACCCCACACAAACATATCAAGCTAAGCTTAAAGTTAAAGCAACGGCAAACCAAATGGAAACGCAAACATATCGTGAATTGTTGTAACTAATGTAGTTTTAAAGTGTTAACTATATTTATGTCGTCGCTGTTGTGAGATACGAGTACAATCATCATGATTTTGTTCCCCCCAGAACCCCGATAGTCCTCCGCTTTGTAAGCTAGTCGAAATTGTACACATGAGAAATATTTTGCATCAATCACCAAGAACTGATTATGGAATAAGTAGTTTGTACTCTTTAATGGGGGCAACACACACACAAACAAGTCTATACATACATATCGTCGTTAAAGCGTGCAATTTTATAGAATCTATTGTGAAGTTTGATATTGTTACCAGTTTTTGGAAATTGTTTTCTTTTTATATCTATGTATGGATAACCTATGTACCTATTGAATTCTGTATATTTAAACTATAAGTTGATGTATACCTAATAACTCGCGTTTAGTAACAGTTTTGGATGCCACCTGGCCGATGGCTTAGGTCAGTTAGCCGCCGGCCAGTGGCATCCAAAGATCCCCAAATATTTTCAAAAGAATGAGCTAGATGCAAAATACAACTTTCGGTCAGTTTTTATTGTATGACAACAGCTGTTTCTTTTCAAAATATTTGTAAAGAATGGTGAACCTTTTGGAAAAGGCTTATCAAGTAGGTGGAAAGCCATTTGAAATAATAAAGAATCATATTGGTTACTAACACAACATAATGTTTCTTTTCTTTTGTGACAATGAACTGGGGTCACTTTTTCGAGAACTTCCCATACAAATTTTGAGTTTTTCGACTTTTACATCACTTAGGGTTTAATTTGAATTATTGTCCCCACAGCTGTTTAAGGGTGACTGAAGATTTTAATTAAAGTTGGTCAAATGATTAGCACGATCTGTTAGCTTGAAATTCCTTTCTTGAAATGACAAAAAATGAAGGAGAGGACTTGGTATATTTTTTTACATTCTATCAGTGTCATCAGAATAAACAAAATAATAAAATAAAATCAATTTTTTGAGCTTGATTTTATCTCGCCAATTTTATACCCGTTACTCGGAGAGTAACAAGTTAGGGCGCTACAGTCGAGTGCCCCGACTACAAAATACCCTTGATGATACCATGGATTTGCCAAATCTGAAACAAACTTGATTTGCGTACGGTACACACCTACCTTCATGCAAACATTTGTGGCTCTATCTCTTATAGTGTCTAAGATCGACACGTTCATACAGACAGACGGATGGACGGACATGGCTATATCGACTCGGCTGTTCATGCTGATGGAAATGTTTCCTTCTCCCTGTTACATACATTCGCATTCGCTTAAATAATTCCCCAACATAGAATAAAGTCGGGATGTGACATGGTTTAGCGACTTGTCGCCTGAGATCAGGAGGATTGAGATTTTGAGTATGCGACAACTGAATAAACAACCCGTTTGCTCTTCCGGACACTTTCGTAATGTGATTTTCCCCCGTGTGGGTAATATTACAATTGATTCCCGGGCTAGTGGTATTCTCGACATATCGGCTACGGCGAAGTCGAGCAGGCCCGATTTTTCTAAGGCTCTTGTTTTTAATGGTTTGGAGTTATCACCAATGGGGGTCAGCAATTTAGCAACTCAGCAATTTTAATAGATCTGGACATTGTTTTGTCTTCTCTAATCTTGGCCCATTAACTAAAAATTCTTGGTATTTTCGAAGTTTTTTACAATATTGGCTAAAAATCATTCCAAGCGAGAGCGTAAGTTAAATTCGGCCCAGCCCTACTTTGATATAGCCGTGACTCATCACCGAAAAAAGAGCAATTTAGTTGGTTAACCACAAATATTTATAACTGCGCTATTTATTATAAGATCTTTATGAAAACGTAAGTTATTATACTCTGTAATACAGGTACACAAAGTATATTTAGTTTGTGCGATATAGCCGTAGGTCAATCCGTCTGTATGAAGACCAAGATATCAGAGACTAGGAGAGCTAGAGCAACCAAGTTTTATATGCATATTCGGGTTCTGGTTGAAAAATTTGAGAACAAACTTATTACAATGTGAGTTCCCGTGCTGAGAGTATATGTGTTTTCACACTTCCTCAAAATCGAATGAGCATGTCAAATAGCTACAATAAACTCTCCAGCCGAATGATCTTAGTAGGGGCGCCAACTATTGGTCAGCTTGGGAAATCTCTCAGCTAGCATTCTTTAAAGCGAAAACTAATGTTTTGAATGTTAATTATTTAAAACCCTAATTTATATCAATTTTACGAACCGCAAAGGTATATTAATCTGAGGGGAGTCGACGTTAACTTTCCTCTATTTCTTAAATATTAAAACTAGATGGATTAGCTACTTTCTTTTACATTCCAGCTTTAAAATCCATAAAGAATCTAAATAAAATCCAAACAAATTTTTAAGATTTAGAGAAAGTTCCTTTTTGTTGCGAAAACGTGAGCAAATTTCCAGTGTAAAAAAAAACTTTGTTGACCAAAAAAAAGTGGAGCTGATAAGCAAATATATTTTCTTAAATTTTAATTTAATTGAATTTCATTAGATCAAATCAAATTATTATCTTATTCGTCACTAAGTGGTTTCCAAGGACCGTTTCATAATTAAAAACAAAAACACATTCTTTTATTATCCAACCCCATTTTAGTCATATGGCCTGAAAATACATTATTCTGGGCACTTCAAAGCCATTGAATGGACTTGCTATGGGCACTGTATAGGCTCCCATGTTGGTGAAGCCAATAAAATCTCCTCTGTTCAAGTTGGGTAAGAGCAGGCCTTCCGAAATCTGCCAGAAAAAATGTTATTAAAATGTATACAAAACAAATTTCGTTGATTGCCATTACCTTATCCAAAGCATCACAGCTGGGTCCCCATATAAGCGACTTAAACTCGGGCAAAGCTTCCGTGGCATCCTAGCAAAATCGAGGGTAATTGTCTATTATATGTCCTTCATCCCCAAAAGTTCGGGAATTATTTTTTCTCGATGGACCGCGAATTATGAAGAATTTACGTGCAGAAATTAATTGGCGGTCATCCATGGGTACTTTTTAAATGAATTTTGAAATTTGCTGATTTTGCACCAAAATTATGCATGTGCTTTTCTTCAAATGTCAAATAAATAATAATTATTAAAGTTGTTAACAACTTTGTTGTGTTCAATTCTTCTGCGTGTAAGATTGTCCAAAGTAGGCAAAATGGCTTGTGCGGGTTGTGAAACTTCAATTTCGAAGTTTGTGTCGATGTCGGAATCAAAAGTCATTGAGTTCCTGATAAATCATAAAGGCATATTAACAAAAATAAGTTCTTGCTAAGCATTATTAAGGAGCGAGTTGCCGATGGCTCCTCTATAATGTCGGACTGTTGACAATCCAACAATTGTCTTGAAGACGAAGGGTATATCCATCAAACGAATTTGAATTTGAACGCAGATGTCCATTGTGAGGTCTTTATCAGAAAGACTCGCCGCAGTCGAAATTTTTTTGTACAGAAAATCGAGCGATTATTTTCTGCACGTAAATTCATTACAATTCGCGGTCTATAGAGAAAAAATACATAATTTTCGAATTTTTGGAGAGGAAGGACATATAATAGACAGTTACCAAATCGAGCATAATTAAATCCACTTTCCAAACTCACCAAATAGTGCTCTGCCGTGACCACCTGATGATCATAGAGTATACAGTTGAAGGAACCATAGACACCATCATTCAGATAGTACATCACAGTGTCCAGTTTCCCAGTGTGGGCATTTCGCACCTCACGCTTGGCATGAACCTTACAGATCAGAGTGTAAGCGGCCGCCACAAAGAATCGTCCTGGTTCGGCTATAATCTGTATGCGATCGTCAGGAAAATGACGCTCTAATGACTTGTTTACCATGGTGGCAATCTGAAGAGACAATTCCTTAACAACATTATGCACCAATATAATCATTGTCTAAATACGTTTTCAAATTTCTGATCATCATCGCCTGGAAAGCCACCGCCAATGTCCAATAGATTCATGTCATAGCCCAGCAGCTCACCAAATTTGAATATATTTTTAGCCTTCCTAATGGCCCTTTCGTAGGCCTCCAGCTCGTTGCAGCCCGAACCCACATGGAAGCTCGTACCGCCTACCTTTATGCACAGAGCTCGGGCCAACAGCATAAGCGTTGTGGCATCGGCATCCGCATCGCAACCAAATTTATCGCCAAGCGGGCACTGAGCAGCCTTTGCCTCACTTTTGAAGCGCACTATCAAGCTGTAAATGGCAAGCAATCGATAACTCCCCCCGCGGCAGAAATGGGAAGAGAGGCAGCTTACTTGGAAGTGGGATAGTGCTTGTATAGCTTATAGATTTCAAACTCATTGTCCACAGTGCCATTGGTGACTTCATGTTGGTGGGCATACTCCAAATGACTCACTGGACGGCAGGGATTGGCAAATATTATGCGTTCCGGTGTTACTGCTGAACCGAGCACCTGCACGGGAAAAGATAGGTATAGTTTCTGTCAGCTTTGGTTTAGGAAGAGATTTTCCAAAATATCGATCTCTTTTTTGGGGGTAGGTTCGATTCATAAACGTGCCCCAAATTGGGTTAAGTGTTCTTAAATCTCGGTTTCTCAAAAAATAACCTGAGTAATATTAATTATAATTCAATACTTAAACTCCAGTTAAGTCCCGATAGAATTATCAGCCAAATTCTTGATCGGCAACTAGATGTTTTAAAAAGCTCCTTTATCTATTTTGTATATGTATATGAAATGATCAACTAATGCACAACAAACCCAATAGAAACAAAAGCAGCTCTGGTCACTCTACTGCAGCATATCAATTTATCGGTATTGGGTGAACTTACTACCCTTACTAGCCAAAGTGTTTTCACTGCAGTTAAATTAAGCAACCAATTCAACCGATCTTTACTTAACTTAAAGTTTAAACGGATTTTGAGAATTCAAATTTTGTATTTTTTCTTGTCGCCAACAAGAGACACGACTTAATAATTTTTTGCTCTCTGGAGCTTAATCTGGGCACTTCTAGTATTAACTACGGAGTTCTAACAATCTTCAGAAAAGTGAACAGAGGATAAATATCACGTGTAAGCTGTTACCCAATTACCCAAATCCACAGTAAGTGTATCGTGTGCAAACCACTGAAGCAGCAGAAGCCACTGTTTGGTTCTTTGCTTTGTTCACACCAAGCTTACTAATATCTTTCAAGTGGTTCAAACTCGAGTTCGGGAGATCATCAGATAGGACAGTTCTTCAAGATTCGGTAATGATTCTGTTCTGATTCAGTTCCGAACCGACTTACAATCTAGCTAATCAAATACAATTTTCTGTCCCTCATTGGTGCTAAGAAGCATGGGTTTAAGTCAGGGTCTTGAAACAAGGTTGGAACTTTAATGCTTTTAGAAACCAGTAACCAATGAGTTGGTACTAGAGTTGGGCGCGTGTTGAGTTTTCCCGACTGAACAGATTTCGTGCTTGCCAGTGAGTGTCAGTTTTTAGCGACTAGACACGACATAAGCCGGCACTACTTAGCTCCACGGAATGCTCAGTAACTCTTATGTTTCGATGAAACTTCGACATCCATATTTATGATTTTTGTATACACGTCCAAAAAACTACACAAAAACATTGCACAACGAAATGCATGGACTTGCATTATATTTTAGAGCTTATATTAGGAGCTCTGGAATCACGGGAAAAGTTTATTGTAACCACTGATCTTCATTATTTAAGATTGATTTTTGTCCAGAGGAAAAAAATTAAGTCTGAAGTCCAACGTTAAATACCTTTGGAAGAAATATTAAACACCCGAACTTTATCGAAAAATGCCAAAAATTTTATGGCTACAGAAATAAAATTCAGCGTTTCGAGTTGTGTTAATCAAATTTTTGACCGTGCGTGTTGAAAATATACAACACGCGCAAATCTCTAGTTTGTAGCAACAAAGCGAACCTCCTGTAAAATAACTGCGATTTTTCAACTTTATTCTACTAAAGCTCTCTTAGGAGTTTAACCATTGTCATACCCACCAGCTTGAGCTCATTTTTGGAGGCACAATCAAAGCCAGCTCCCAGATTCGCCAAGACCTTAACAATCACTGGATCGTCATTGCACTTAACCGCATAGAAGGGCTTAATGCGCGGCATAAGACTCTGCCAGAGTTGAAACTTCTGCTCCACACTGGACAAATCACAGATATTGAGAGCCTCATCCAACTGGCTCAAATTGGCCTCCTCTATAACCTGCCGTATGTTGAGCGGGTGCTGATAGTAATTGATTTTTGACTCGCACATCTCGTACGCTTGATGGGGAGCAAATGTGGACTGATTGAGGCTGCTGCTTCTGCGACTTGGATTCGTACTAGTCTGGGGTAAACGGAAAGGTTATCAGTGAAGAGCGAAATTACAACAGCCTGGCAAAACATTTAAGTGAGGCGTGCTCGGCGGCGGTGGACGGTCGACAACAATGAGGGTCTAATTAGAGGCAAGAGGTCAAGCGGCGGCGGAGATAACCGTTACATGTGGACGGCGCGCGTGCGTGAGATCTGCCAGGCAAAATTATTTACAACCAACAATATTTGGCATCGTAAATAATTTTAATGTGTTCCAGAGCATGTAAAACTAATAAAATGTAAATTTAGAGGCCCTCGGAACGTGCATAATTGACACTTGGCACAGGACACTCCACAACACACTCGGCAAGCACTCACACCCCTCCGATCTGCTTTGTCCTTGCCTTTCCGGCAATAATCATCAAATGTAGCATTGAGGGTTAGGCTGGGGGTTGGCCAATCGAGCGCAACCCCCTCGGGGCATTGGGCAATTAAAAATTAAAATCACACTTTTTTCTCTTCTCTTGAAATCGATATATCGGCGTGCAGGCCCATTGCCAGTTCCAATCAATCAATCTTTAATTGGCCAACTCATCCTCACCCTTTTTTTGACCACGAGGCGATTTTAAAACCACAAAAACTGGAAAGATGACAACTGTCAAAAAATTATTGAGCGATGGCCAAAAATGTATCTTGTCACGCTTAAGATTTGATGGCCATCAATTCCAACCGCATGCCCTTCCCCATCCAACTGCACGCTGCTGTCCAGGACACTCTTCACTTTGAGTGATGTGACAAATCGACGACAAGCTGCAAAGTGCTTCAAAATAACATTAAAAAACTTGTAAACCATTTCCAAATGTTGAATTGAAATGAAAAACCTGTTTTGTAAGTGCGTGTAAATCATTTTCATAATTAGCTGAAAATGTGTAGGGTAATTTGAATTTTTAGGTCATTAATTACGTGCAGGCGACAGACTGTCAGTCGGCCTAGTTCCCTTATCATTTTGGGTCAGGTGAAAGGTTTGGAGAGATATTTTTCCGCTTTGATGAAATCGTTAGTCTATAAAAGTTATAGTTTTAGTCTATAAAACGATCTATATAATTTTTTGTAAGTGTTGACCGCGGCTGCAACTCAAATGATTCGTTGGCTGGGTCCAATTTTGTCATACTCTCTCCAACATATCGGCCGGTATGTTACGAATAAATTCTTCAATATTGGCTTCCAGTGAGCCAACTTTTGTGGGCATGTCGCTTTAAGCATGAGCCTTAACATAGCCACACAAAAACGAGAGCGTAAGTGAAAGTCGCCTTTACCAGAATCCGATAAACCCTCTACTCAGGGGAATCTATATTTTAATACGCTAAGAAATTTTCATACGAACGTACAGCCCCCGATTTAGCAGAGTACATCAAAATCAATTACCTTAAAATTGTTAGCATATACACCCAGAAAAAAGTAGAACGAATAAGTTGAGAGCGAACGCTCTTAAAAAAATATTTATTCGTTCTTGAATTTTCATTAATTTCGCTCTTGAAATCGAGCTAAATTCGTTCTCAGTATGATGTATTTAGGCGAGGGGACTGAGGTAAAAAAACAGAGAGGAGAGCAAACACATTTGAGAGCACACTGCGTTGAACTCGCTCTCTCAGTTTGATTTTTTATGGAAGAGTGGTGTGTGGGGAAGCTATCGAGCGGAGAGCGCAATCGATTTTCGCACTCATGTTGCTTTGGAATTCCAAACCGATTGTGGCATTGCTGGCATGGAGCGACGGCTGTGCGACTGCCAGTTGACAGGCAAAGACTGATACTCCTTTGAGGTGTTATGCATTCCTCGAGCCGGCTAAAACTTGCTACATGGCTTAACAATTAGTTTTCCATGAAATAAATTTCAACAAAATGGAAAAAAACAACTGCTTTTAAATTGTTGTATGATTGGAATCAATGAAGGTCTCGATTTAAGAGTAAACGATCTTACTCTTGAATCTGATGAGCTCTTGATAATCGGAAGAACATTCTATAATTTTTTCTATGCTTTATGCTCTTGATTCAAGATAGAATAACCTTGGATTTTAGTTCGTTTGGCACTTGATTCAAGAATTTTGCTACTTGATTTGAGAATGTTTCGTTCTTAGACCAAGTATTGAAGCTCTTGGATCAAGAAAACCAGCATCAAAAATTCATACTTGGATCAAGAATTTCGCTCTTAGATCGAGAATTTTTACTCTTATCGAACTATTGATCTCGAAAATTCTTGATCCAAGTATGAAATTCTCTATTTTTTCTCTGAGTATACTTATATGAGTATTCAGATGTGGCCATTGTAAAGCAAAAAAATTAATTGTAATTATTTATGCCCGTCCGACTGGGCATTTGCGTCATGTGTTGAGAAAAATAAGTACACACGGTGGCATGATATTTCACGTAAAAAGTCTCTACATGATTTTTTTTGCATGAAATTAGCCCTTAATATAATATATCATGAAAAACTCACACGTTATTTTCTCAGGTATTTGTAAGGCTAAAAGTCTGAAATTTCATTCGAAAACATGAAAAACTCAGGGGTTTGTCAGCGAACGTCTCATGTCTTCCCACCTACGATATACAAAGTAAGTACATCTGGAGTACTAAGAAAGTAAAGAACCCGAAGGCTGATGACGTCACCTAAACGGAAACGGTTAAAACCCCTGAGTTTTCGGCGTTTCCATTGCAAAACGAAGCCGAAGGCTCATGTTTTGTCATGCCTTATTACGTGAAAAGTAAGCATGAGAAAGTAAATTTTTCATGATGAAAAGTCCGACTGGGAAGTCCGACTGGGAAGAAACAACAACAACCAGCCAGCACATTTATGCAACAAGAGAGGTGAGGTGGCATCAGTGTGAGTTCTTGGCAGAGTACCTTCACGTTCAGTGCTGCGCGTACTTTTGTAGCGTAAGCTTTTGGCAAAAGTACGCATCACACTGACACCGCCCCACCTGTATCGTTGCATCATGATCTTACCGTAACTGTCAATATGTTTAAGGGGTTACATGGGTTTCGCGGCTTCAAAAAATTGTTTTTTATTAGTCTTATTAAATTCTACAACATCTCTAGAATATTGTCCTAAAATTTCAAATCGATCCGAGTAATAGCTTTGGATATACACTCTGAAGAAGTTGTGCGCGCCAGGGTATGAAGGAGCAGCTGCTCGTCTAGTTAGCTAATGAGTTGACTCAGGGACTGTAATCCTTGAGTTTATATTTATATTTTATTTTACAATATTCCCGGTGCTTCAAGTATAAAACTTATGATTATTGCACCAGTCACAAATACAATTTTAGAAGATATATCCTTAGCATCCTAACTTAATCTACTTTTACAAATACAAATTTTGATTTGTTTTAATTTTGATTTTGTTCTATTATTATAAATACATGTTTTAATTTTTAAGGTGAGTATAAAGTTTGTCCCTAAATTGCGTTGCACTACTAATATTTTTTAAATAGGGTGGGAGTTGGTTCCACAACCGAACAGTGTAAACAAAAAATTGTTTCTCTGAGCTGGAGAGTTTGTGTCGTACTGTTTTCAAATTCATGGTTCTTGTTGAAGTGGCAAAACTAATTTTGTCATATAAATAGGATGGTTGTTTGGTGTATATTATCTTTCGCAGAAGTAGTAAAGATCTGTACCCAGTCCACGTTTTGAAGTCGAGGTCAAATATCTGCTGGGCGAAGTGTGAAATGTGGTCTGTGTGTCTTTTATTATAGACATATCTTGCGATATTGTTGAAGGCTACATTTAGTCTTCTCTGAGAGGCGGCATCACAATTTCCAAATATTTCTATTCCATAGCAAAGCGTTGGTATTAGGTAAGTCTTCGCGATTAGAAGTCTTATAGTTGTCGGTAAATAATACTTGCTTAAAGATAGTTGCCGTATAATTCCATGGGTTTTCCCTGCAGCTTTCGTTACTTGATCATTCCAAGACAATGTATCATTAAATGTTATGCCTAGATTGATAGCTTGTGATACATATTCTAAAGGTGTGTCATTAATCTTTAATTTCGTAAGGTCTCTCGTACATAGGGATTTTTTGTATATCACTAGACATTTGCATTTTGCTGGATTGAGTGACAGTCCATTCAGTTGAGCCCATTCATTAACACTTATAAGATCACTATTACATAAATTGACACACTCATTTATTTTTCTGAAAGGACGACTAACATACATTTGGACATCATCTGCGTACAGGTGGACATTACAATTAGTTAACACATCTGGAAGGTCATTTACATATACAGAAAAAAGAAGTGGACCAAGGACTGAGCCTTGGGGTACACCACGTTTAAGGTGCAATATAGATGACGTTTCGGACTCTGCAACCACTGCCTGCTTTCTATGATTTAAGTAGGATTTTATTAATTTAATGGCAGTATCAGTAAAATTATAAAGTTTAACTAGCTTTGTAACTAAGATTTCGTGGTTAACCGTGTCAAATGCTTTGCTAAAGTCAAGTAGTGTTAGAAAGGTCACATAGCCGTCATCCATTTGTCTTCTAATGTCCTCAGTGATGTTCAATATTGCCGTGGTGCAGCTTCTATATTTTCTATACCCAGATTGTACACTGTTTAATAATGAGTTTTCAGTCAGAAATTTGCTTATTTGTTGTGCCATCAATTGTTCAACAACTTTGGACAAAAACGGTAATATAGAAATTGGCCTATATTCACCTTTTCCTTTAGGAATTGGGATTATTTTAGCCAATTTCCATACGTCTGGGAATTCCGAGGAAGTAAGCACAGTGTTGCATATATGGGTAATATGGGGCAGGATTTGTGGAAGGAGAATTTTGAGGAACTTGGGATTCATATCATCTAATCCTACTGCATTTGACTTAACTTTAAGAACGGATTCAAGTACATCACACTGATTTACACACATAAAACTAAACCTACTATCACAGCTTCTATTTGGTATAGTTTCAAGGTACAGGTTGGAAGTAGCTTCGGGTAGTCCGGACTCAACAAATTTTAGATTTAGACTATTTACGTCTGTGTCAACTTTACCTCGACTTATTTCTTTACCTATTCCTAGATTTTTAATTTCACTCCATTTTTGCCTGGTCGATATTGCACTAGTAAATTTTTCTGAATAATAGTTGTTCTTGGCAGTCTTGATTAAGTCATTTACTTGTTTTCTTAAGATTTTAAATGCTCGGTAATGTCCATCAGTTTTGTAACGTTTCCATTTTCTATATGCTATATCTCTTCGCGATATATGAGTAGCTATGTTATTATTAAACCACGGGTTTTGCCTTGGTTTCAGAAGTGCCTTCCGTAAAGGTATGGTACTCTCAAATAAATTTACAATGGACGAATGGAACTGCTCTATTTGAGAATTTACGTCAGCCTGTCTGTAAATTGATTCCCAGTCATATTTTTGAAATTCGTCATTGAGCATTCTAATATTAATGTTTTTAAAATCTCTGTACCATATTATTTCATCAGTTTTATGGGGGTTAAAATCATACTTTAAGAAAATTAGGTCGTGTTTAGAAAAAACTGGTACAGAGACCTGGTCATATAATAGAATTTTGTCTGTAACACTAACAAAAAATACGTCCAGCAAAGTATTCACTGCATTCGAGAAATGCGTGGGTGTGCAAGTGTTAACCAAGTCCAAGCCCAATGAAGCCATTTCGTCTGATAAGTGTCTTTCAGTCAGCATGTTGCTATTGAGATCACCAGCTATTAAGATGTCGGTAAATTTTAAAGATAAATTCGCTATTACATTTATCACGTCTGTATAGTCAGTATTTCGATTTGGTCGGTATACGCAGCCAATTAGCATTGTATTTTCTTTAAGAAGTCCTGTTATTTGAATAAACAGATACTCAATTGCACTTTGGGAGGGGTGTTTGCATATCACTTTGGACTTTAACTTTTTCTTAACGTATATTGAAACTCCTCCTGCGTGGCTTTGTCGATCAGATCGGTATACATCAAAACCTTCACAATCAATCAACTTATTACTTAAATGAGGGACAAACCAAGTTTCTGACACACAAATGACATCAATATTTGACTGCACAAACAAATATCTAAACTCATCCATTTTATTTGAAAGACTTTGTGCATTTATATGACAAATACTTAGGCCACTTTTTTGATTTGCCAAAACTCTAATCATGGTGCTACTGTTGGTTGTGGAGCTATTCAAATAATTAAACATTGTTTTAAAGTTTTCCTAATTAGTAGTGCACGCAATGTACATAAAATAATTAAAATTTGAGCTATATTATAAATACATAAAAGACTACACGTTAACCTCTTTATAAGAGTAAACAAAAGTTTGAATAAGAGCAGCTTAACGAAAGAGATTATTGTTATCAGTTGCTGCTGCACCGTTGTGCTCTTCAAAAGAGCGATCAAAAGAGTGCTGCAGCGCATGTAGTTCTTGCATGCTCTCCACCCTGAATACCTCGCCCCCCTCGCAACGCACAACATGCACAACAGCACGACGTGTAAAGACGGCAAAGAGAGCCTTCCGTTTTTTCATTTGAAAGGCCTCTTTAAAGATTGTGTAATTATCTCTAGTGAGCTGCTCATTTAGGTAAATAGGTGCATCAGAGTTAATACCCAACATTTGAAGAGTCAGTGGTTTCTTAGTTTCTCTACGCATAGTACCGGCTGCCCGCAACAGCGCCGCCTTATCCCGCACGTGCTCCATTTGAATTATAATTGCCGAATCAACAATTAAATTCTGGTTTTGGATGTGGTTTCGCTGTGTAACCCGGAAGATGTCTACAACTTTTGGCGGCGGTGTGAGTTTGAGAGCAAAACACAAAGCATTGAACCTGGTCTTCAATTGCTCACCTTCCTCATATGGTACTCCATGGACCCGAAGCTCTGAAGCAATTTGAGCATTAGCATGAGCCGCACATTTTGCTTCCAGCTTGCTAACCTGGCCACGCAACGCCTGAGTCCCATGTACCTCATCCCTGAGTTGCTGGACACAGCTCTCCAGCTCCTTGACTTTACCAGTCATCTCCTCCAGTTGCTGCACACGTTGATTAAGTAGCTGAATCTCAGCTGACATTACTCCCAACTTCTCCTGCAAAGCCTGCAGAACCCGCTGCTCAGACTGTATTACGTTTTCTGAGATAGCTTTGACCAGGTGATCAAACCTTTGGTCGATAAGCTGGACCATCTCAGGGGTCAGATCATTGGAACTGGTCTCCGATTTAGCCCCAGAGCTCCGTCCAGCCGCCAAGTCAGTGGCGGTTTTCTCGCGCTGTCGCTTTGTTGGAGGAGCCATATTAACCGTCTATGTTGATGTTTTGAGTGGAAAAAGATTGAGTGTCTTTTATTCTGTGTGTGTTGATGCTGGATTTGTGTGTGTGTATTTTGGCGCACTTGTTCGATCTTAATTTGTGTGATTGATTTAATAGAAACAAACCAAGAAGATTTTATTGTCTTCCACACCGGATTTAGTCGCCGTACATATACACGAACTTTTATCGAGATTGTTTTTATTTATGAGTAGTGTTTATTGGAAATAATTCGGTTTTGTTTGAGGAGTAAAATTTGGTGTCGCCTTTCTATGTCGATGATTCTAGTTCTGTTATAAAAATCGAATTTTAATGATCATTTGTAATTTTTATTGCATAATTTAAAAAAATAATGATACAATTTATTTAAAAAAGCAGAAGCAATTAATCATACTAAATATTACATATCCTTAGTAAGTGATTCAATTCGAACCAATGAAAAATATTTCCATGTTTGGAAACATACGAATATGCCCGAGAAGTTGACGAAAACAGTATCTGCGCCTCCGAGATAAAATCTTCAAGTGAGACTCGTGAAGCTAGGATTCGTCATAGACAGGAACAAAAGGATGCCCTGGACATTGCAGCTGCAGCAGGTTCTTTATATTATGGCCCAGGAATCGATGACTCCATGTAAGTTAGAAAAAAAAATGTTAACCCTGTTTTAATGTTACTCAAAACTTTAAACGCCTTTTTCTCAAAACTATGTTTTGAAAGTCGGTTGACAAGTTTCTTCGAGAACTACTTAACCGATCTTGATGAACTTTTACACAGGTCTTCAAGATACAATTTGCCATAACTTGGACGAAGGATTTTTTTTTTTCAATTACAACTCTAAAAAAAAATGCCTCGAATTTTTAATCAATTTTTAATTTTTTTCGTAAAACCCTCTGCCAAAAATCAAATTTTCACTTTGTTTTTTCCTTCGTCCAAGTTCTAGTTTAAAGTCTTAAGTAAACGCGTATATTTTTTATTTGCACTTCAGATGATCCTCCTAGAAGTTATGCTGTCAACGCGGATGCACCTTTAATATTTTGCTTCAAAAATTTCAGTGATTCCTCATTAAATGTGTATCCTTAAGACAATAAAAAGTTTTTTTTTAAAAAAAAATTTTTTGAAAATAGGCCGTTTTTCCCCTACGAAACCCATGTAGCCCCTTATAACAAAAACAAAACATGCAAAGAAGTTTTTTTCCGCCGATCGTCCCTTTACAGGGAGAGCCTCACTGAGAGCCACTCATTCACTCAAAGAACAACTGAGCAGAGAGTGCACTGAGTGCTGGCTGGTTGTTGTTGTTCCTTTAACTTTTAATTCGTAATAAAACAATAAATAATTGCAATTTAATTATTTTGTTTACAATGGCCACATCTAAATACTCATGAGCATATGGTAACAATTTTGAGGTACTTGATTTTGATTAGCTATGCTGAAACGGGGGCTGTACATTCGTATGAAAATTTCTTAGCGTATTTATGTATAGATTAGGTAAAAAAGACCGATATATTAGTTTTCCTGCAAGCTTTTCTGTCACCCCTCTTGCCGAACAAATAGCCTTCTAACAATAAACCTGCCTTTTGGCCAACAGCGCCAATTTGGCGCCTATTAAGCTGACTCCCTGTGCTACCTAAATTACCCTAAGTATTTACCTTTGCCCCACAAAAGTAGCAGCTGGCCGCATTAACACTTATCCAAGATTCGCAACACTTGCGGCCGCCACTCAAGTGGGCAATTACGCATTCAAAATCTCCGCTCAGCTACAGTGGAGGCGACACATTTGGGTATTACACTGCGCCTGTGCCGACAGCGGCGTCGGCGGCGTATGAGTCATGCGGCAAAAATGATGTCCTTGCTCCACCTGCCGCAACATAACACAAGGGTCTCAGTTTGGTTTCGTTCAGTCAGCGAGCTGCAGCAGCAGCAGCAGCCGCCTCTGGCACAAGCAGACGCCATGCCGCACCCGCAACAGAAACTCAAATTGGAAAGGAATTAAATTAGAACATGTCGCACTTGTTAAGGCGCACCAAGAAGTCCTGTCTCAAGGTGAGTGAGTTCGGATTTGTGTTTCATTGGCTGAATTCAATGGCGAGGGACTTCGTCAATCAATAAAAAATCGATGGGACGAAAACGCCGCGTGGTGCGTTCGCGCTGTAGAATGAGCAACTTAAAAGTGGATTTCCGCCATCGCATCATTCCCCATTACTCCTCTTACTTCCTCTTGGATAATGCCTCTACTGGTCACCTTTTTCCCTTACCCAACTTAATTCTCTGGTCGTGTTTCCACTTACAGTTGCTGCGTAAAATCTCCACATCCAAGCAATTGTTTGTGCAGCGACTGGACGAGGAGGCAGAGGACGAGGATGGCAATGAAGACTATGGAAATGAAGTCCCTACCACGGAGCTGGCGAACGAGGTGGAACTCCAATTGAACCACAAGCAGTTGGAGTGCCACAATAACAACAACAACAACAACCTAAACCTGAACCAACCACAAACCGTCCAACCATTTGAATATGCCAGCGAAGCAATAACAGTTCCCGAATCCAGCATTGAGTTCGAGCTGGTGCCTTATAAACAAAATATACGCTATCTGCGTCACACACCCTCCAACTCCAGCCTCAATCTGCAGGAACAGGTGTCGGATTCAATGCCAATGCGCGCCAACGTGCCCATAAGGGAGCCACCACCCCTACAAATTGAAGACGACGACAATTATGCCATTCTCAAGTGGGATATCAATGGCAACTCGCTGGACGAGGAGCGGTTCGATTTGCGCTCACACTGGGAGGACTTCGATAGTCGCTGGCGGCAGGCCGGCAACTCGTACTCCCAAAAGTCCAGCTATCAGTCCAGCTCCTGCACCTTGGAAACCTGGATCGATGATGCCTGATATTGCCTTGCTGCCTTAAGAGCTTCATTAGTTTGACGAGCGTTGTGAACAAATCCAGAAATTTATGGAGTATTACACGAGCATATAGAAATCGATATGGATGGTGACAACCACGTCTTTTCGGTGGGGGCTAATGGCTGGCAATTTTCATTATGGAAAATTGGTAACAATCTCACAAAATCCATTAAAAAAAAATGTACACAACGGCACTCCTTTGGCCACTACATGCACTTCAAGCGTTCCTTTTCCATTTCTGCAAAGCGACGCGCGACCTGCACGTGGCCCGTACATGCGTGAGAATCCGAGCTGCCTAGGCTTTCCCACGCGCCGGGCCAAGCGATTTGGATTTCGATTTATGTCCATGGTGGTGGTGTATGCAAGTTCAACTTGTCTGAGAGCTAAGGGTGGGTTTGGTTGGCTGGGTCGCTCGCTCGCCCACTCCACTTGGCAATTTATTTTGGTTACTTTTTTTTTTTGGTTTTGTTTTGTTTTGTTTGAGAAACCTGAGCGACAGCATGCCGAATGAAATTAAAAGCACTTTTCATATTTTCTATAAAGAAAGTGACATTAAGATCGGCACGGAAATACTTTGAGTAGAGTAGAGAGTTGGCAATATTATATTATGACTAATATTTGGGGTTGGGAAGAACCGACCCGCTAGTGTTCTCCCGCACCTGCACCTGCAAATTATCATTTATTTTTCGCCACATTTTTATATTTAATACTAGCTGAATTCCAGGCGTCGCCCGGGACTTTCGCCCTTTAAGAATGAAAGCGTTTGTTTTTAACATTTGAACTCAATCAAACTTGTTCGAGCCCAGTTTTTAATTCGGAAAATATCAAACTACATGTTAAATTAATTCTGACACTTGTAAAAGATCTTACACTCACATGATAAACCTACAGACCAGTTTTCCAATCGAAAGGTGTGGGCCCAAACCACTTTAGTGGTGGTTTGGCCGAATGTTTCGGAGCCATGAATATGTCCAACTTCTCAGTGCGAGCGTACACACCAAATTTGGAGTTCTTAGCATAAATAGCTTCAAAGATGTGACTCTCAAACAATTTAATATCCAACTCCATTTCTATTTAGACCAAATTCCAAGTTCACCACTTTTTAAGCGGTTCGAAACTAGGAAAATATCTAACTCAATATTTCCTACCAACATACCAAAGCTCGTATCTTAAATAACTTCGAAGATATAAATCTGAGAACTATTTCGCGTGAAATGCTTGTGGAACATTCAAGTCCTATCAAGTCCTATCATTACATACGTCTCATGACTCTTCAATGCTGAACTGCGATGTGGCTACTTCCCAAGTCAATTATAATGATTCAGAAACCAGGAAAGGATAAAACACAAGCGTCATCATATACACTCAAGAGAAAATATAGAGAATTTCATGCTAGGATCAAGAATGTTCGTTGTCAGAAGTTCGATTAGAATGAAAATTCTTGAACCAAGAGTGAAATTCTTGATCCAAGTATGAATTTTTGATCCCGTTTTGATCCAAGATCCAAGAGCTTTAATTCTTAAACCAAGTATGAATCATTCTCAAATCAAGCAGAATAGTTCTTGAATCAAGTGCTAAACATACTCAAATTCAAGATTGCACATTCTTGAACCAAGAGCCTTCTGCATTATCAAACACCGAGAATGTTCTTCCTAGTATCAAGAGCTCATCAGATTCAAGATTAAGATCGTTTACTCTTAAATCAAGAGTCTCCCAGATTCCAATCATACAACAATTTTAAATCAGTTGATTTTTCCGATTTGTTCAAATTGATCGAAAATAATTCTTAAGCCATGTAGCAAGTTTAAGCCGGCTCAAGGAATACACAACACCTGGGAAATCCAAAGGAACATGAGTGCTAAAAACGATTGTGCTCTCCTCTCGCTTCTTTAGTCGATGCGGCCAATTCGGTAGAAATGCTCATATATAGTTTATGAAGTCGGAAATTAATCATTATTTGGGTTCCAAGCTTCAAAGCAGAATTATAATACACTTTACAATACTAAAACGAGAGCGTAAGTTAAAGTCGGCCCTGCCCGAGCTTCGAAATACCCGTTACTCAAGGCAATTAGTGTTTAATAATCTCATGCGGCTCAGATAAGTATGCAAGGATATTTTTTAACTCTGCCATTTATTATCCGATCTTCATGAAAAGAGATGAGATTGTACATATTGGCCACATGCACTATACTGCAAAATTTGAGCTCGATAGCTTACAAATTGTAGGAGATATTCAACATTTTTTATTGCGGGAGCGGGATGGGCGTGGCCAAAATTTGAAACAAACTTGATCTTCCTGCAAACAATACTAGCTTACATCTAAAATTTGGTTGCTCTAGCTCTTCTAGTCTCTGAGATCTAGGTGTTCATACGGACAGACGGACGGACAGACGGACATGGCTATATCGACTCGGCTGTTGATGCTGATGAAGAATATATATACTTTATGATATCGGAGATGCTTCCTTCTGCCTGTTACACACATTTGCACGACTTTAGTATACCCTTTTTACTCTAAGAGTAACGGGTATAAAAAATAGTGGTGCGGATTTATGCCATACTGACTGGCACTCACCCATAATCTTGGCCTAAAAGGGATCGCTATTTTTTAAAATCAAATAACATTCGAACGTGTTTCTGGCTCCCTTTTCAAGGTAATCGATGTGAATGACATCGCGTGCTAAAACTGTCGCAGCAACTTTTTGATAGGCAGACACCCGTTGGCCTTCTTTACTGCACGTTTACCAGGAGAAGTCTACTGCATTGACTGTTAGGTGTGTTGTGATGGATCAATGTTTTGACCAAGGTTAAAGAGCGAGCAAAATCTCTCTTGGATGGCAGTTAAATAGCGAAAATACAGACAGTCAGAATTCTAGTTGATAGCGTTGCACTCCGATAAAACAGACAGTCGGAATTCTAGTTGAATCAGTGCAGAATTTTGTCCTTTTTTTTAAACTTAAATTTGGTTGTTCTTGGAAGTACTTAAATTAACTACCAAAACATTCTGAAATATAGATTGATTAAAACGAGAACCAACATTCTTGAAACAGGAACTTTTTATATTTACAGTATGCTGAAAAAAGGTTTGAAAACACACACAACCTTAACTCTTGTTCAAAATATCTGGAGTTTAACACAAAATAAACATACAATGCCAAAACGAAATATGCGGATAGTTCCAAACCGAACTGGTTCTATTAATTCTCTTGTGAAGTGAATTGAAGTAGATTTCTGACCTGCAGCAATATCTTCTAGGTTTTTGAGTAATTCTTAGGAATCTTTTCAGTCTTCTTTGATTGGAGGTCTCTGTCTTATCAAGTTGAAATGGGGTATAGTTTTGGTATTTTAAATGACTTACATTCACTTACTTCCAGGGATGCAAACCACTCGAAAATAAGTACTGTTTTTGCAGTACATGGTTTTTGGAGCTAACTGAACCGCGGTTTCGGTTCGGTTCAGTGGTTCACAAAGGCAAATAAAGAAATATAATTTCTGTAAAAATGTGACTATTCGAACACTTTTGAAATTTAATTATTCTAACCCACTTGAATATCTTTAAAATCTTTGGAAGAATGTGCATAGTTATTATGTAGGACTTTCAGAATTCGTCTATAAATTCCTATAGGAATGCCCTTCGAAAAGAGAGAATGTCAGCTAGAAAAGAATACGTTCCATGCATCTTACATACCCTATTAATCATATCATACGAAAACGAGAGCGTAAGTTAAAGTCGGCCCTGCCCGACTTCGAAATACCCGCTACTCAGTTCAATTAGTGTTTAATAACCTCATGCGACTCGGATAAGTATGCAAAATTTTTTATATATTTTTATATGAGATTGTAGATGTTGGCCAAATAGACTACACTGCAAAATCTGAGCTCGATATCTTAAAAATTGTGGGAGTTATTCAACATTTTTTATTGCGGGTGCGGGAGGGGGCGTGGCCAAAATTTGAAACAAACTTGATCTGCCTACAGACAATACTAGCTTACATCTAAAATTTGGTTGCTCTAGCTCTTCTAGTCTCTGAGATCTAGGTGTTCATACGGACGGATGGACGGACGGACGGACGGACAGACGGACATGGCTATATCGACTCGGCTGTTGATGCTGATGAAGAATACATATACTTTATGATATCGGAGATGCTTCCTTCTGCCTGTTACATACATTTGCACGACTTTAGTATACCCTTTTTAAACCCGTTACTCGTAGAGTAAAAAGGGTATACTAAAGTCGTGCAAATGTATGTAACAGGCAGAAGGAAGCATCTCCGATATCATAAAGTTACTCTACGAGTAACGAGTATAAAAACTCTGCTGTCTAAGATTGAATTAAGGTAAAGAAGATTGAATTGAAAATATTGTCTACTAGAGGAAAAAGACATATTGATGACAGGAATATTAAGCGATAGGCGGGCCATTGCAGAAGACTTACAGTATTACAAGTTGTAAAATTTGTGTCAAGTCATCCTATGTAGAGGATCGAACGATGTATAAAATTTATCTTCGATTCAAATCCCCAAATTAATCAAAAACATTGGGGAAAGCGATTCCAGTTAATACTTGTGGGAAAGCTGAACCGAACCGAACCGTTTTTTTTTTGTGGTTTTCGGTTCGGTTCAGCACTTCTGATAGGAAGCCGGTTCGGTTTGCGGTTCGGTTCATTAGCTGGAATATGCGGTTCGGTTCGGTTCAGAACCGGTTTGCATCCCTGCTTACTTCACTTAGTTCTAAATTGATGTAATCTTGATTTGTTTCAAGAATGAATTGAGCTTGACTTTAGAGCTTATTAGATTTCAACCAAGAATTTGATTTATCTATTTTAAGAGCTTAAATATCTTGATTAGAGGTATACTACAAACATACAAATGTATGATTAATAGCGATTGTAAAAGAGTTCGAAATGTACCTCATTTTTCCTTAAGCGGTATTATATCAGGTATTTCAAAATTGAAGATATCGTATTTGATTTAAAATTTCGTACTTTAATCAAGTCACTCAGAAAAAAACAAGAACAGTGTGCTAACATTAAGTACAAGCGGCCTCAATAGAACGGTAAGTACAAAACACTTGATTCAAGTGCAAAATTATTAAATCAGTTTCGATTTTTTCAATCCCGAAATACTTGAATATATTTTGAATTATTTTAGAATCATTTTGATAAAAGTGTTATTCCTGAAAGCGATTTAGATTTGATTTAGATTATTTTAAAGCAAACGGAGTCACCCTTCAAAAGATGCTCCGATAATTTCTAAATTGCATTAAATAAATAACTATTTAATTATTTAATCTTGAAAAACTTACCACATTCTCCATGTAAACGAAATCTAAATCAAATCTAAATCGCTTTCAGGAATACCACTAATATTTTTTGGCTGTAAAAGAACTAAATAAGAGTATTTCCAACAAGTACAAAATGATTTTGATTTGAGCCTTTGTTCTAAAGCGAGGTCTCTGTGTTGAACCAAAGAAGGCTGGAAATATTCAAGGGCCATAACCAAAAAGCAATTCCAATTCAGATCCATTTCCTAGTCCACATTCAATTTTCATCTAAGTTAAAGTTGAAATTGCATGAAAATCGATTTCCTCTTAACTGGGTCAACAAACTCAAAGCGACGGCACCTGTCACCGCCACCGCCTCCTGCTCCGCCCATGACTGCGGCTCCATAACCTTGAACACTGACCTAGAAATGCGAGTTTTGCAAACAAAAGATAAAGGTCAACGGCGTCCATGGCACTTGTTTGGAGCACTGCGTACAGACGCCACACGACTGGCGGTCGTTCGGGTCGCGTGCTCCAGTTCCAGTTTGTGCCTACATGCGACAACAGGCGGTCGCCGAGGGCTTGAATGGAAGCTGCCGCTGCTGCTGATGCAATCGCCATTGATGACAGGAGCAGCAAGTAACAGCGAAAAGCGGCAGGCGGAAGCACTAACGCTCATTGAGGTTTTTGTCTTAGCGGTAAGGTGGGCAGGCGAGTGCGAGTGAGGGCGAGAGTCTGTTTTCCTCTCCCTCTCTCACTGCTGCTCATTTGTTGATCAGCATAGAGTTTACTACCCCCGGCGGCACGCGCTGGGGGTGGTTGCTGCTGCATCTTATTGGGCGGTTGCCGGCGGCACACAAAAGGGGTTGAGCGACCGCGGGCAGGTCGTCCGTTAGTCGTGTGCTGCAAAATCAGTCGAACGGCGTTCGCGCACACGATAAGTCACGTGCTCAAAACTAGCTCCGCTCTCCGCACTGTTCCAAAAGTGATAAACAGATAAAAGTGCTTGCCGTCAAGTGTTCGGATCAATAGAATCATCACCGAAATGGATCACAATATGCACGTGAATGCCCCACTACATCATTGGGGCTATGGTGGTCCAGCGCCTGTCTCCGCCGCTCTACCTCCGTCTGCCACCCAAAGCCATTGGGTGCCGCCACCGCAGAGCCATCATCATGGCCATGGCCATAATAGTCTGAAACGTGCGCTCTCCGAGAGCGACTGTGATGAGCTCTACTCTGAGGAGTCCTCCAAAGAACAGTAAGTCGATTGGTGACAACTGAAGTGTTCGCCGGCTAACTGCATTGCTTTTTCTTGTAGAATCTCGCCCAGTGAACCAGGTAGCTGCCAGCTAATGAGCCGCAAGAAACGTCGCGGTGTCATTGAAAAGAAACGTCGAGATCGCATCAATTCTTCCTTGACGGAACTCAAACGTCTGGTACCCTCAGCCTATGAGAAGCAGGGTTCGGCCAAATTGGAAAAAGCCGAAATTTTGCAGCTAACTGTGGAGCATCTGAAGAGTCTGCAGTCGAAAAGTGAGTATGATAATAATATGTGAAGGGAAATATGGGGAGAATAGTTTGTGATTTGATCATAGCAGATTACCATGACCAATACGTCCGACAGTCTTGGCACGGGCTCACCTAAAACAAGTTTTCCAACCTTTAGAGAACTTGTCTGGGAAACTCCATCCGAAATCGACTCTGCTAGCAACTCTAATTAAACTGGAATATGTTTCCAAGAGAGCTGGTCCAAAAATCTATTGGGGAAACAAATTATTAGTAAACACTCAATCTAGAATTCCCGCTGTGATTTCAATTGCCTAGAATTGCAATTCCCAATTGGGTTTAGCCTCTACATAATGATACACAACTTGCAAATTGGGATAGGAAAGCAAGTCCGCTCAAGCTGCCCACACAGAGGGAGAACCGACAACATTGGACTCGTTGATTAAAACAGGTCATGAATGGCTTTTCTCACTTGTAGTGCACCTCGATTTGAGAACGCAATATCTTGAATTGTGTTGAAATGTTTCGTTATTGAACACTACACAGAGAAAGAAAAGGATATTAAAACAAATCCATTGGATGTTTTCCGGTATCCATTTGTCTTAAATATCCTTTCAATCATCCAACAGAGCTACAAATCATCCAAGGGATGCAGCTCCGCTGGATGATTAAAAGGATATTCAAGACATATCCCTTCCAAATGGATCTTTTTTTCTGTGTAGGTAAACATTTTTATTGAGTTTAGTTAAGGTTAAAAATGAATCTCACGTTCTGGGGGATATCAATCAGATCAGATCGGAAATCAATATTATCTACAAGCTTTGAAGACATTTTTGCTTGACCGGACTCGATACCAAAACCTTTTGGACGGCGACGTGTTATCTTACTGCACACATTTGTAGACAAACTTCTAGATTACAACTTTACCATTTCTGTGCGGTAGTTGAGTTGATTTATTGACGGTGTTCCAGCTAACATTTTATTAAAATAGTAGATCAAAAAAGTAATAAATCATAAATTATACCTTTGTCGGGAGAAAATGGTACCCTAGCAACGACTCTTCCTGAAAAGCGGTTTTTATTCGTTCTTCTGACCAGTTTCCACTTATTTTCGAGTCATTTGCAAGTCTTTTTTGAGTCCTATTTCATAAAACCACATTTTTAGCATGTGCATGAACTATTTTCGAGTCTATTGTGATCGCACATGATTATAAATCTATTTTTTTACTCATCAAATGGGCTTAAAAAAAACTCATCAATGTGATTAATGTTAAAATTATCTTCGAAATGTTGGATGGGCAGTAACCCTTACTAGATTCACTAGAAAAAAGTTGGAAATAAAACGAATAGTTGCAGCACCAAACCGGTGGATCAATTAGTTTCGTTCTTGACTTTCGAAAATTTTTTAATTGAAATCTTATAAATAGTTTCTGAATTTATGGGAATAAGAAGATGTAACGGAGCGAAGATAGCAATCCAAGTTGGCAGTTGTAGCTTACAAAACTCTTAGATCAAGCACTTTCAATCGCGGACCAAGATCTTTCATTCTTACCGAACTGTTGACTACGTTCCAAGTATATTGCAAATTTAGAAGGGAACGAATTGCGCTATTCCCAATATTGCTTTTGTGCTCCTTGTGCAGCGACAAACTCTATCAGTAACTGTCAAAATGGTAATCAAAGTCCGCGTTTTTGGTATTTGGGCAATTTTAGTCATGGGGTTCAATCCCATGCATGCAGGTTGCGCTACCTTGAAGTTATTCTATGGATTTCATTTCAAAACATTTTCTCTAAGCTGAAAAGGCAATGTTTTATTTGAAAGAAAGTGAAGAATTCCTATGTGAGATATGTACCAGTGCCAGCTAGTCAAAATTTCGGCAAGATTTCGACTTGTGACTGTGAAAGCTGCCCTCCAATGGCCTAAGGGATAGGAGAATATTATATTGCTAATTAAAAAATGCGATATATTTTAACCTACTTAGACAAAACGAGAGCGCTAATCGACATGTCTCACATAGAAAAAAAGCATCTTGCTACGTTAAGAGAAATCCAGTTGGCCAGTCCAGTTGCATGAAGTCAACTCCTCTAATGTGGCAAATTTATTGAAGAGGATTATTTTATGAAAGATGTACATCAGATTCTTTCCCGTCTCTTTTACGGTTTTAACAGTTATAATGACTCAGAAGTTTGCTTAAAGTTTCCGTTGGCAATTGCCAACTTCTTCAGAGTCCAGATTCGAGAGAGTCTAAAAGAGAGAGAACAAGATTTCGAATAAAGCTCAACCCTCCTCTCACCTCACCTCTCCTGCCCAGTCACAAAACAATATGCCTTAAATGATCCTAAATCAGTGTAAACAATGTTAACCTGTTACTTGAGCTCTGGCAAATAAATATGAATTGGCCTAATGCCCAAGTGAATGTGGATTCTCGGGGCTTCCCACGCTGCTTGTGGTGCTAGCAAATTACCACCCTAGCAGCGCCCGCTTTTTACACTACCCCCGGCCATCCCATCAGCAGATAGGGGTGGTTAGTTTTTTGGCGTGGGAATTACTAATATTTCTAATTGTTGGACAGCTTATTGACTTTTCTCTCCCTCTTCTTTGCTTCTTTCCAGCCTTGGACTCGCTCAGCTATGATCCGCAGCGTGTTGCCATGGACTATCATCAGATTGGCTTTCGTGAATGCGCCGCCGAGGTGGCACGCTATCTTGTCACGATTGAGGGCATGGATATACAGGATCCTTTGCGCTTGCGTCTCATGTCGCATCTACAATATTTCGCACAGCAGCGTGAACTCTCGGCCAAGTCAGCTTGCGCCAGTCCCGGTCCTGTTGGCTGGTCTGCGGCCACCAGTGCAACACCCAGCAGTGCTGTCTATCAGCCCAATTGTGCGGCCACTCCGTATCAAAGCTATGCCACGGCTAGTAATGCCGGCAGCTATGTGCCCAGTGCACCGCTGCATAGTTATCCCTCCTTAAGTTCGTCCTCGCCCCAGCATGTAACCCGTTCCAGTGTGTCGCGTACCAGTGGACCGACTGCCAGTGAGCAGCTGCGTGAAACAAGGGCTGAGCCCACACAAACCGCTGCTCAAACACAGCAACAACCTCAGCAGCAGCAGCAGCAACAACAACAGCAGCAGCAGCCTACACAGCAACAGCAGCACTACCCCCAGGACCACAGTCAGGCTGAGCAACAAGTGCCCACCTACATAGAGCTCACTAATAGCAATCATCGCCATGAGGCGCCCTCCCTGTCTGCGGAGAGTCTCAGTTATAGTGCTGCACCTCAATATCCCACCAATATCAGCAGCAGTCAGGATTATCAGTATGCCACACCCAATGGAGCTAAGCCCTATCGTCCTTGGGGCGCTGAAATGGCATACTAAGAGCGTGTGAAAGTTTACCCCTTTTCTAGTCAGCATATCAAGTGTGATAGTCTTGAGAGTGCGCATGCTTTCCTGGAAACCTAGTTTAAGGACTTTGAAATAAACACTTTTGTGAAAGTATTGTAAATAAAGACATATTTTTGATATAAATATAAAATACAGAAAGAAAATTGATCAAGCCTGACTCTTACATACTCTGTACCCAGTCTATGCTCAGTATGAATTTTGATGCTGTAAGCAGCGCTGCTGCAGTAAACATTATCATGCTAATAACTCCACCATCGCTTATCCGATCTTTAGCATTCGTTGGGAAATCGATAAGTAACATCTCGGAGGTCGGTTTTTTCATACAAACAGACAGACGGTCATGGCTAATTCGACTCTGCGCTGTTGATCCGATTCAATAATATATATACTTGATTATTTTACATACTTTTACACAAACATAATATACTCTGAGTAGTTTTGGTATAGATGATGCCAGCTGGATGAAGAGGCTTAGATGAGAGAGATAACTTTAGAAACCTGCTTTAAAGAAGTCTTATATGAACTTGGAGCTGGGGAGTTGAAACATACAGAAAAGTATTTATATGGACTTGCACTAGATAAATCGGGACCTTAAGTTTATTAGGCCATGCGTATCGCTTGAGTCTACTATACCTGACACGCGATTTTTCAATAAAATCACACTAAGGTAGTTAGGTGGTAGATGGAGGTTGCCCACCGCCTATGCGCACATCGCTCACTCGTTGTAAATTTTCGCCTAGCACCAACCAAATAAATTGCATCAACAATTTTGAACGCTTTCACTTTTCTTTTTCTCTCCAAAGTCAAAACCGAAAGCAACCAAAAATATGTATCGCAGATTTAGTTGTTCTTGTCAAATGATTTCGTGGGCATCAGACAGCCGCTAGCAAATAGGCAACAATCAGGTTCTCCTTTAAGTGTTTGTAATTGTTTTTGCTTGAGAAATTCTTTCTTTATCACAAATTGGTGTCTGCTTCTCCGTAAGCTGGTTCTGGACACCTCAGTGGCAGATGCTTCGCGGAATCTCAGCTTAAGAATATAAATCAAGGACCATTTCCAAAACAGATTCGCTGTAAAGCCCACAAAAATCATCGAGAAACACCACCGACCCCTCAATATACTGAACATGTTTAATTTTGTTAACTGTAACTACACAAGGCTCCGAGCACGAGCATTTTTAGCGGTTGGTGGTGATTCTAAATCTACCCATCAAGGGTAGATGTTTGTTAATTTAGGCTTAAAGTCGCCTAATATGCTTATTCTGACCCTTTTTATGCTCGTTCTGTGGGAAACATTGGCCGCTTTCAGCAGAAGAACTTGCTCCCTGATCAATCATACTTTTTCCTGATCATTCTGCTGAACTCCAGTGATATGGTATCATGATGGGCAATGATAGAGAAGCTTGTATTGAGAAAAATGTTCGATCCTTTTAAGTGATACAGCTGTAATTTTACATCGATAGGGTTTTTCGATACCGATACGCGCATCTTAGTTAATTTTGTGCACTGAATTCAAAAATGAGTTTTTTTATGGGCTATAAATAGTTTGAAATAACTAGGAAATATTTTTAAAAAACTTAAGTTTGACAACTATAATGCAATTTCCATTCCGGAGCGTAGTCAACGTCGGCGTCGCTTTTAAAATATTTTCTTTTAAAGTGTTTGTTCAAAAATATAGCACTTCGCTCACCAGAAAGTAATCGATGTATCATTATACTCTGTACCGTAGGTACACAGAGTATTATAAGTTTGTGCAAAAGTATGTAACAGGCAGAAGGAAGCATCTCCGACCCCATAAAGTATATATATTCTGGATCAGCATCAACAGCCGAGTCGATATAGCCATGTCCGTCTGTCCGTCTGTCTGTCTGTCTGTCCGTATGAACGCACAGATCTCAGAGATGGTAAGAGATAGAGGTTTGACATGTATGGGACATATGCTTCTTATGTCTGCAGGCAGATCAAGTTTATTTTCAATTTTGGACACGCCCCCTCCCGCCCCCGCAATTTAGAAAAAACGTAATATCTTCCACAGTTTTGAAGATAGATGGCTTGTTCCTTCTGGACATATTTAGTTATTAGGATAACTTATCAATCCGCCAAAGAAATGAAGATCGGAAGAACGGTTTTCGACTTATGATCAAAAGACAAATTTTCTTGGTACAGAGTATGTTATAGTCGGGCTTGACCGACTTTCTTTCTTGTTTTGTTCTGATACCTGCTCAGAGATCAATCCTTCTGCTGAACACGGCCATTGTCGTTTGTTTTGGCTCACTGTTGTATTGTGATATCTTAAAGTATTATTCTTAATTTTAATTAATTTATTTCTATATTTTTTAGATTTTTGTAAGCGAAGATAGACCATTTTTAAAAATTGTCTTCAAAATGAATACATTTTGTACCTTCACATAGATATGCAACGGATGTTGTTCAACAATTTTTCATAAGAATTCAATACAAGTGACATGGCAACTACTCTGATTTTTCATAGAATATTTTTGGGCAGTAGATAGTTTGGTGATTTTGAATTCTTTATTTGAGTTTCTGCCATGAATTTAACACAAACATTTCCTACTACGTAATGACCTTACCTGATTTTAGGCATGATTTCGGTGTTGAACTTTTTGGGAAGTACTAAAATATGCCTGAATTCAGACAGGAAATTCAGTTATACGAACTACTCATGCCTGAATCAGCCCTGAAATATTCAGTACTAAAAATGGTGTATCTCAGCTTAAAACGAGAAAGCTAAGCTAACTTCGTCTCTGCCGAAGTTTTTATACCCTTGCAAGTGCTCGCTTAAATATTTTCAAAAAATACTCTTTTTCCCATTTTCCGAGCGATCGTTCGTATGGGAGCTATACTATATGATATAGTCATCCGATTTGGCCAAAAATTTATAAAATTATGTAAAAGCATGTGAAACAAACAAATACAAAATTACACGATGCTACCATTAAAAACAAAAAAGTTTTTATACTCTGTACCGAAGGTACATAGAGTATTATAAGTTTGTGCAAAAGTATGTAACATCCAGAAGGAAGCATCTCCGACCCCATAAAGTATATATATTCTTGATCAGCATCAACAGCCGAGTCGATATAGCCATGTCCGTCTGTCCGTCTGTCCGTCCGTCCGTCCGTCCGTCCGTCTGTCTGTCCGTATGAACGCACTGATCTCAAAGATGGTAAGAGATAGAGGTTTGACATGTATGGGACATATGCTTCTTATGTTTGCAGGCAGATCAAGTTAATTTTCAATTTTGGCCACGCCCCCTCCCGCCCCCGCAATTCAGAAAAAACGTCACAGTTTTAAAGATAGATGGTTCCTTCTGGACATATTTAGTTATTAGGATAACTTATCGATCCGCCAAAGGAATGGAGAAGATCGGATGAACGGTTTTCGAGTT
Source organism: Lordiphosa fenestrarum (assembly GCA_035044985.1). Classification (NCBI taxonomy): domain Eukaryota; kingdom Metazoa; phylum Arthropoda; class Insecta; order Diptera; family Drosophilidae; genus Lordiphosa; species Lordiphosa fenestrarum. The sequence continues at coordinate 346,162 of JAWNNO010004529.1, forward strand.
ATGGTCAAAAGACTGTTTCTTGGTACAGAGTATGTTATAGTCGGGCTTGACCGACTTTCTTTCTTGTTCTAACTAAGACTGTTTTTCAGACCTATCTTTTGTATGGCAGCTAAAGTTGTCCGGTTTTAATAAATCTTGCTAGAATTATAAAAAAAACATAGAAAACCTACGATTACTAAGTTTCGACACGTTTCCATTGAAAAGAAAAAAGTTTTTCATACTAAAACTAGTTTTCCGACCGATTGTTCTTATGGGAGCTATGAGATATAGTCATCCAAACCGGTCGGTTCCAACATATTAGTAGTGTGCAGCAAAAAGAAGACACTGTGCAAAATTTCAGCTCGATAGCTTTAAAACTGAGAGACTAGTTCGCGTAGAAACAGACAGACAGACGGACGGACAAAGCTCAATCGACTCAGCTCGTCATGCTGATCAAGAATATATATACTTTATGTGGTCGGAAATGCTTCCTTCTATGCGTTACAAACATCTGCACAATTTCAATATACCCTCTGCAAGGGTATACAAAATAGCAGAAATGTTTGGAATAGTTTATTTTAAAACTTACAAGTAACATATTACGATAATATATAAGTTTGCACAATTGAATAGATAAAGATAACAAAAGATAACAGGCAATGATTCGTGGAACTCAAGAATCGAAGGCTTATCTAAATATAATCAGAATATTTCACATGCAAAAATCTTGATCGCTTCGAGTAGTTTTGGATTTGTAGATAGCTTGGACTGGCCTCTGTAGTTTAATACCACTGACTTAGGTCCCTTTTTATGGATGTTTAACGACTAAATTTAAAAAAATTTCAGAATTATCCAAGTACAAAGAGAATAGACTAAGCTGCTTGGTTTCCACATCGATTTCATAGATTTATTGTTCAGAGATAGAAAGTGCAGGTTGATACCGAGAAGAACATTTTGAGAGCAATGCTAAAATTGGATCTGATCTTAAAAACTGGCCTTGTTCCATTTGGAATATTGTGACACAGACGTATTTTGGTTTTATGTTTCTTGAGACGAATTTTGTCTATCGCTAACAGCCAATTTCTTGCCATTTCCATCATTTTCTATATTCTCTTTTCTAAATCCTTTCATTGAGATGAGTTGGAATGACCTTTAGCAGGTGTAATAAAACTTCGGATTGAACAAAGTAAGCCTTGCTTTCTCATTTTCGGTTCATTCCAACTTTGTCAGTTTATTCTTCCTTCTTTGTTTCTTAGTTCGTTTTCTAATTTTGCTAATTCCGCCATATTTTGTCTTTTTAATCCAGAAATTTTCCGTGCAAATTTTACTTAATTGATGGGTGACTTAAGCACCAAACGTTTGCCTCGCTGGTGGTCGGGCGGTGTTTGCTCAGCCATAGCGGTGACCACAACGCATCCATTGGACCTGATAAAAGTCCAACTGCAGACGCAAACGGAAAAAATTCCAGTGATGCAACTTATCGCTAACATATACAAACGGGTGGGTATATTGGGATTCTACAGTGGCATCTCGGCAGCCTGGTTTCGTCAGCTGACCTACACGACGGCGCGGTTTGCCCTCTACGAGAATGGTAAGAACTTTGTGGATGCCAGCAACGCGAGGGGCAAAGTGCAATTGGCCACATTTGCTGGACTATTTGGTGGTTTAGTGGGCGTGCCGGGTGATGTGGTGACGGTTCGCTTGCAGAATGACTCCAAGCTGCCGCCCGAGCTGCAGCGCAAGTGAGTAGGTGCTAACGAGGCTTAAAGAAGTGGTACAATTCCGCGTTCCGCAGCTACAAGAATATCTTCGATGGTTTGTATCGCATTCAGAAAGAGGAGGGCATGCGTAGTCTATTCCGTGGCACTGTGCCGGCGCTTACCCGCTCTGTTCTGCTGACCATTGGCACGAATGCCACCTACGATCAGGTGAAGCAGATTGTCAAGGCCAGCTTCGAAATGCGAGACGGCCTACCGCTGCATTTTGTCACCTCGACCATAGCTGGCTGCATAGGCACCATTATGACGCAGCCGATTGATGTGATCAAGACCACTTACATGAATGCTCCGCCGGGGGAATTTTCGGGCATAGGAGCCACCGCAATAAGTGTGGCGAAGCAGGGACCTTTGGCCTTTTACAAGGGGTTTGTGCCTGCTCTCATGCGGATCAGCCCCAATACCATCATTACCTTCATGTTGTACGAACAGGCGCGCCTGCGATTTGGCTACCTGCCTCCCGAGGATCAGGAGAAAAGGAAACCAAAAGAGTTGTGAACTTAAAATATACAAAAATCCTGCTCCGTATTCTGTGTGCGTGTGGTGTGTGTTGAGTGCCCATTGAACTGGAAAACATTAGCGCGACTAATAAGCTACCGCTGACCTGACCACTGGTCAAGCCAGAGCTCGCGATATGTGGGGGGTCACGCGTGTTGCCTACATGGTTAAGGACAATTTGCATACTCACTAAAAACCCAATGAGTTAGTTAAGCCGCATTTTCTGCTCATAATTATGAACCCGAGGACACGGCCAGGTGCTGCGAAGGGTAGTAAATAGTAGCTAACCCTTAGGCAAGAGGTGAACTAGATTTTCGGAAACTGGAAACTGCAAAATTGCATTGCACGAGGATTAGGGACTATTGAAGCGGCTGATTTTCCAGCCAAAGGATCAGTAAAAACAATGTAACTAAAAGTAAATCAGAGCGCCTAACAAATTGAAAATCTGAGGGAGTTGAATTTATAGAAAAACGAGAAAATTATGTGAAAGCGTGCGAAACAAACAAATACGGAATTGCAGGATGCTACCATTAAAAACATAAAAGTTTTCCTAACTAAGACTGTTTTTCAGACATATCTTTTGTATGCAGCTATACAATATAATTGTCCAAATTTAATAAATTAGAATTGGTAGAACTATAAAAAAAACATAGAAAACTTACGACTACAAAGTTTGGCAACGTTTCCATTGAATAGAAACAAGTTTTTCATACTTAAACTAGTTTTCCGACCGATTTTTCCTATGGGAGCTATGAAATATAGTCATCCAATACGGTTGGTTCCGACATGTTAGTAGTGTGCAGCAAAAAGAAGACTCTGTGCAAAATTTCAGCTCGATAGCTTTAAAACTGAGAGACTAGTTCGCGTAGACAGACAGACAGACTGACAGACTGACGTACAAAGTTCAATCGACTCAGCTCGTCACCCTGATCAAGAATATATATAGTTTATGCACTCAAAAAAAAAACAGTAAAAATCGACCTAAAATTTAGAAATTCGCCTTAAAAAAGGAGTCAAAGGCGATGCGCCATATATCTTAGAAAAATTATTTCTAAAAATAAGACAAAGACTTTCTGAAATTAAGAAAATATTTACTAAAAGCTAGAAAATATTTTCTTAATTGTAGAAAAGCATTTTCTAGATTTTAAAAAAAACCTTTCTAGATTTTAGAAAAACCTTTCTGGATCTTAGAAAAAAAACTTTTTCAAGTATTATTGACAGGAAAGGGAGTGGGGGGAGACTGGAGACAGAACAGGAAGAAGACTACTACACTAAGAAGCGTTTATCCCCTTATATATTATTTTTATAGGATATTTACTTTCTGTCGGTTCACTAAAGTTTCTTTCTGAAAATCACATTGTAATTAGTAATCAATATTTTAATTTCTAACTTTACCTTGCCTGGGACTTGAACTCGGGACCTCGGGGAAACTTCAACACGAAAGGCATCTTATCGCACTCGACTACCAAGCACTCGCGTGAGTCACAGTAAAGAACGCAGTCAAATGCTAAGCACTCAGCTGCCTCTTTCATATTCCGAAAGCAGAGAATTCGAACTTGAGAATTACATGCGGTGTCTTTTTCTATTTTTCTAAATTTTAGGGCGGTTTTCTAGATTATTTTTCTATATTTTAGGGCGATTTTCTCAGCATGCCGAATATCAGTTGCCCCTTTTATATTCCGAATGCACGGAGTTCGTACTTGAGAATTACAAGGGGTGTCTTTTTAAAATTTTTATATTTTTTAGGGCGATTTTCTAGACATTTTTTTCTATATTTTAGGGCGAAATTCTAAATGGCTTGTCCAAATTTAAGAAATGTGGTTTCTTAAATTTATGGCGATTCGCCCTATTTTAAGACACAGTGCAATGTATTTTTTTTCTAAGTTCAAGGGTGAATTCGCCCTTAATTTTAGAAAGTATTGAGGAAAAATCTAGAAAAATGACCCTAAATTTAAGAAAAAATTAATCGAATTTCTAAATTTAAGAAATTATTTTCTAAAATATCTTTTTTAATGTTGTTTTTTCTAAATTTAAGAAAAAATTGTCTAAAAAGGAAAGGAAAATTATTTTAGGGCGATTTTCTAAAAATTAGAAATTAAATTTTTTGAGTGTGGGGTCGGAAATGAATATTTCTATGCGTTGCAAGCTTCTGGGCAGAATTATAATACCCTTTGCAAGAATAACATGTAAGGGCGATGCAGTCGAGTTTCCCGACCACAAAATACCCTTTTCATTTGTTTTCATTTATTTCTTTTTGAATTTTTGAAGATGTCATCCTAAATGTAGGCAACACTTTTCTAGTCCTGATCAACAACTGGGGGGGTGCTCTTATCAGCTCAACTGTTTCGCTTATAACTCCGGTGTTTTTGGTCCGATCTGATTGTACTTTTCAGAATAGATATATATTGGGCCTAGCTTGATGTATATACTAAACCACGAGGCTCTAACTTGAAAATTGTGGATCTGACGGCTTTTTAGGTCTTGGATTTATAGAGGAGGTCTAGGTTTTTTGGGGATAAAAGGGGGACGGGGTGGAATTTTTCAAATCTGAAACAAACTTGATCTGCGTACAGCATAAATCTACCTTCGTGCAAAAATTTGTGGCTCTATCTCTAATAGTCTCTGAGATCGACGCGTTCATACAGACAGACAGACGGACAGACGGACATGGCTATATCGACTCGGCTGTTCATGCTGATCAAGAATATATATACTTTATGGGGTCGGAAAATTTTCCTTTTGACATATGAGTTAGTTCAATTGCGTGCACCGTGTGATTGCCTACTGTTAACATGATTTAGTGTGAGCTTGTGCA